>CM064552.1:38783658-38873658 GCA_032716605.1 Paralithodes platypus | reverse complement strand
AACACTACAGCATCTTCTCCAACACCTGTCAAATAGGTCCTGAGACACACCTGCTGACGAGACAGTATAATGAGTTGGCAGGTGGATGGGAAAGGGTTGGAGGGGTGAAAGGAGGGTGGGGAAAGAAGGAAGGATTAGATAAGAGGGATGTGGAAGAAGGATGAAATATAAGGAAGATAGGGAAGGAGAAGACACACAAGAGAGAAAGGAGAATGAGAAGATGTGGCGAAAGGAAGGAAGGGGAGGATTGGATAGAGAATAGGGAAGTGGAGGATAAGTATGTGTAAGAAGCAAGGGGTGAATAGAGAAGCAGGTGAGCACTAGAGTACCTTCCCCAACACCTGTCAATTAAGCCCTGAGACACACCTGCTGACGAGCCAGGTATAATAAGTTGACAGGTGGATGGGCAAGGATGGGAGGGGTGAAAGGAGGAAAGATGTGGGAGGGACGATGGTGTGGGAGAGAAGGATGAAGAGGGGAGAGGGAGGATAGGAGAACGAGGAGGGACGGAAGTAAGGGAGGGGGAGGAAGAATTGATGAATGAATGGAATGAAGAAAAAAAGAATGGGGAGAAGGAATGAGGTGAAGAAATGAAGAAGCATTGAATGGAGAAAGTAGGATGGGAGAACGGAGGGTGGGGAGGGAGAGGTAAGAAAGGAGGAATGGGAAAAAAAAGAGAGAAAGCAAAGGAAATAGGAAGTACTGAGTGAAGGAAGTGAGAAGGTGAAGGGAGGGGATGCAAGGAGGAGGGAAGACAAAATACAAATATAAGAATAAAAGGACTTGCATGGGAGGTAAGAAAGAGAGTAGAAGGGATGAACATTACAAATAAATAGGAATTATGAAAATGCGGAAGGAAATCAAGTATGTGTGAAGCCTTAAAACACTAAAACCGTGAGATTGACTGATCTATAAGTTTTTAGAACAAAGTAATTAAAGTTTTCAAAAATAAATAAAACATAAGAAAATCATCAACAAATATATACAAGGCATGTACAATATAAAGCAATGGCCAAATCATAAATAATTACAAATCAAGCAAAAATGATCAGAACAGTAAACAAATGTTTTGAGGTGTTACAACAATGCAGCATTGTTGTAACACGAAGTACAATATAAGATTGAGCATGGCAATATTTGACATTGAATACGGGTAGCTTCTTGGGATGTATGGGAAACTATGTAAATGTTGCATTTAAGAAATATTGCTTATTCGTACGAAATGTTGCACAGCAGAAATAAATGTTTTATATACCGTATGTAAGAAATGTTATATGTATTTAAGAACTATTATACATATATACCGGTATGTAAATCATAAACATGTGTGGAATATTTGTTGTATATCTGTACGAAATGTTGTATATGTGTAAGAAATGTTGTATATATGTAAGAACTGTTTACTGTACCGTCCTCAGCAACAAGCCCGGGAGCAGAACCGCCAGCCAGTCTTACCTGCAACAAACAAGAAGATTCATTAGTGACAGGCAGAGGTATGAATATGGTAATACTTGTCTCTCTCTCACTACCCACCACCACCACCTACCACCACACTTGTTGTCACTTACCTACCACAACTCTCACCTACCACAACTGTTGTTACCTACCAAAACAATCACCTACCACGCCTAGCCTACCATAATTGTAAGCTATACCACAACTGTAACCTAATACAATTACTGTATAATAAATGGTAATTGTACACTAATATTCTTTACATTTTGCCCTTACTCTGCAATCTATAATCTAGTTATATTCTTGCAAAAAATATAAAAAAGCATAAATAATTAATCTTCATTAGTTTACTTCAGGGTTACATTTGCTATTATGTTGAGGGAGGAAAATAAGGTTGAAGTTTTTAAGCTCAAGCACAACGTTTGATCTTGACTGAACACACCTTTCCACATCACCTACTGGTACCACAATTCACCACAAACAACCTCACACATTCCCACATCACTTACCACAATTCACCACAATTCACCACAACCACCACACAACAGCCTCACACCTTCCCAGATCACCTACCATAATTCACCCCAACCAGCCTCACACCTTCCCCACCAAACATAGCGGGGAGGCCGACAATCGCGTTAAGCCACTGAAATGATCCAATAAAGATGTACAAATTGCACATGTAATAGAATTTTCGACCACAATCAGTGATGTGTGTGTATTGCCTTCTCCATATGCAATGATGGGAGGAGGAGCAGGAGGAGGAGGAGGAGGAGGAGGAGGAGGAGGAGGATACAAAAGGAGTCACAAAGGAAAATGCAACAACAACGGGTCTAGTGAACCCTTCTAGGGTTGCTTGTCCCCAAAACACTGAGGTCCAGTGTCCAAACATTGTTTTAGAGTGGGTAAGGTAACTTGGAAAGAGAACTACTGCCCTGCCACTACGTGGCAGGACAGAGTTCGTAGGGGACATATGGTTTAGTAACTGAGGGAGGATAAAGTTATTCATTTACAAACGCGTCAGTCGCGGTTGATGCGAGAATTTTGTCTAGGCGGGACGTAACTGAATCACCGGTGCTGCAGTCTTACGTCTCGGGGAAGCCATTCACCAGTTGACAACTCGAATGAAGAAGAAATTCTTAGATTCGTGCGAGTTAAAAGATTTACCAATAATTTTGCAACCGGAGGAAAAGAGAGAGAGAGAGAGAGAGAGAGAGAGAGAGAGAGAGAGAGAGAGAGAGAGAGAGAGAGAGAGAGAGAGAGAGATTGTATATTTTAGTGAACGACACTGGAATCTTTATATATACAGTATATGAAAGGCCATAAACAAACTTAGCACAATTCCAATAATTAAATATTATGTACAAAGGGTTGCGATTCAACAACGGACTTAAATATTTGTTAGCAAGGACCTGGTTTTATAATTGTGGCATAGCCTAACTGTGCATAATTTTGTCAGTACTGCCAATATTATTATTAATATTACTACATCATAATAAAATCATTAGTAGTAGTTTGATTGCTTGCTTTATATAAAATAAATAAAATGTGTCCCTTAATTCTATTTCATACTAGCCTACTACTTTCACTGGAAAGTACAGACACACCCACACACCTATAAACCCACGTCACCACTTACCATCTGTTTAGTGAAGCAGTAGAGTATCATGTAGCTTCATTATTTAGTGAAGCAGTAGAGTATCATGTAGCTTCATTATTTAGTGAAGCAGTATAGTATCATGTAGCTTCATTATTTAGTGAAGCAGTAGAGTATCATGTAGCTTCATTATTTAGTGAAGCAGTATAGTATCATGTAGCTTCATTATTTAGTGAAGCAGTAGAGTATCATGTAGCTTCATTATTTAGTGAAGCAGTATAGTATCATGTAGCTTCATTATTTAGTGAAGCAGTATAGTATCATGTAGCTTCATTATTTAGTGAAGCAGTAGAGTATCATGTAGCTTCATTATTTAGTGAAGCAGTATAGTATCATGTAGCTTCATTATTTAGTGAAGCAGTAGAGTATCATGTAGCTTCATTATTTAGTGAAGCAGTAGAGTATCATGTAGCTTCATTATTTAGTGAAGCAGTATAGTATCATGTAGCTTCATTATTTAGTGAAGCAGTAGAGTATCATGTAGCTTCATTATTTAGTGAAGCAGTAGAGTATCATGTAGCTTCATTATTTAGAGTCACTACAGAAAAAGCTTACACCTACTTACACCTACTCGCGCTCGCTAATATAGGCTACGCCGCTACAGGCAAATACGAACACACACATTCATACTCACACACACTAACGCACATCACCCACATACGCACAGGCAAAACATACACTCACTCTCTCTCTCTCTCACACATACACACATCACACATCACACGAGAAACTCACATAATTGTTATTCTTAAAGACAAACACACACACACACACACACACAGCCCGTAGCCTAGTAGGTAGAGCTCTTGTCTCACACACGAGGGGTCGGGGGTTCAATCCCCGGACGGGCGGAGACAAATTGGGCTTGTCTCCTTTCATGTGTTAGCCTCAGTTCACCTAGCTGTAAATAGGTACCTGGAATAAGTGGACGACGTTGTGACGTCCCATCTGGGGTTGGCAAACATGGTACAAGGCGAGATGGGTATCATATGGTTCACCTAAGCTGATGGCTACCTAAGCCTTCGGGCGAGACGGTACGTCTATAGTGAGAATGGTACCATACAGATCCACCCTAAGCCTTCGTTTCCGATGTCGCCAATTGGCTAAAAATACAGACTACACACACATCCACAGCCATTCCAACGATACATATAACACCTACACATATAGGAGGCGGGAAATAACGAGCATGCTCACTCCCGCAATACAACTAGAGTAAGTACACACACACACACGCACGCGCGAGTACAAAAGAAGCACACTCACACTCTCTCCCGTACAGACAAACCCAAAAGTCCTAATATTTTCTCTTGATACACGAAAAATACTTCTCAAACACATTTAAAAAGGCTTGAATATAAAGTCACCGTTCCTGTATGAAGAACTTATAATCACCATACAATTAAAAATAAGTTATTTTAAAGTATGAAGAATGGAGGTAGGGCGCGACCTTTGAACGAGTCCGTAAACTTGTTTCTATTGTCTTATTAGAGATAATCAAAAGCGTGACTCGTGAAGGTAGGCACCGAATTATTAAGGAGATCCCACCTCGCTTTTTTTTTTCTCTCTCTCTCTCTCTTTGGCTTGTATACATTTGGCCCCATTCAGCCTACTGTTTTAAGATGTTTACCCCCATCCAGGTCTCAATATTTTCCTGGCGAGCGGTAGCGAGCCAGCATATATATATATTTCATTTTTGACAGCAAGCTAAATTTGTACATTTTTCGATAGAAAAGTTTCTCCGGCGAAGCCGCATTTCTCCATACAATGATGGCTCGCTATCGCTCGCCAGAAAGAAATCAACACCTGGATGGGGATAAACGTCTTAAAACAGTTGGCTGAATGGGGCCGAATGGATACAAGCCAGAGAAAGAGAGAAAAGGAGGGAAAGAAAAAGAAGAAAAAAAAACAGGTGACCCCCCTTACCGATACCTTACACTCTGTTGTCATCTTACTACAGAGATAATAAAGTATAGGTATCATTGCAGCTGATCCCGACTCTTGAACGCGACCGTACTCCCCTAATAAAGCCGGTATCACACCAGAGCTTTTATAGTCCACATTCCATGATCAAAAAAAAATCTGGCAACATTTCTGGATTATTTAACACTGGTATCGGAAACTAGACTGATGATAGATGAATTTGGCGGACAGAAAAATATTAAATGTTGACCTCATAAGCTGCCAGACCAGTGTTGAGGATAAATGTTGAGTGCAAAAGCGCTCGTGTGATACCGGTTTAAGGGGAGACTGACCGTTTGTTTGGTCTATTAATTCATGTATTCATATGTTTTTTTAGTTTCCTCCCTAGACCTCCATCAAACTTAGAAAAACACCCCCTAGACCCCCCTTCAAGATAAATTTGTACATTTTTCGGTAGAAAAATGTCCCGGCCGAAGGCCAATTCCTCTTAACATTGCAGGCTCGCTATCGCTCGGCAGGAAATAATCGACACCTAAATGGCACGAAAGGTCTTAAAATTGACAACAAAATGGGGCAAAAGGTGTTAAAATCGCCAAACTAATGGGCCTAGCGTCTTGTAATCTCAAAACTAGTGGGGCTAAACATTAGGGAGAAGGGGGTCCAGGAAAACGATCATCCTCCCCTTAAGCTATATAGCGTGCGAGTTATTACTATCACAGCGTGCGAGTCATTTCTCAAACACAATTCCCCCGGGCCCGGCCGGAGCCTCCGCTGATGGACTGGTATAGTCTCCTGCCATGATAATCACTCCACCACCCCACATTACTTGATTAATTACTAACACACGATGTAAATATTGGTCCAGATTGATCAAGCAAGAAAAGAGAGAGCGAGAGAGAGAGAGAGAGAGCGAGAGAGAGAGAGAGAGCGAGAGCGAGAGCGGAGGCGGGGGGAGAGGGGCGACGGATGGATGAAGGAATGGGGGTGGGGTGGATAAAGGATGAACAGGGGAGGGGAGGGGAATGGAAGGAAGGGGGAAGGGGGGGGGGGGGGGGGGCGAATGATGGAATGAAGTGGGAGGAGGGTGGAGGAAGAAGGAAGTGGGAGAGGGTGGACTCGGTGGAGGACGGAAGTGGGAGAGGGTGGACTCGGTGGAGGAAGGAAGTGGGAGAGGGTGGAGGAAGATGGAAGTGGGAGAGGGTGGACTCGGTGGAGGACGGAAGTAGGAGAGGGTGGAGGAAGATGGAAGTGGGAGAGGGTGGAGGAAGATGGAAGTGGGAGAGGGTGGAGGAAGAAGGAAGTGGGAGAGGGTGGAGGAAGGAAGTGGGAGAGGGTGGAGGACGGAAGTGGGAGGGGGTGGAGGAAGGAAGGAAGTGGGAGGGGTGAAGGAAGAAAGGAAGTGGATGGGGGGGGTGGTAGAGGAAGAAGGGAAGGAGGAAGGAAGTGGGAGGGGGAAGGAAGTGGGAGGGTGCCGGACGAAAGGATGGGGGGGGAGGAAGGAAGGAAGTGGGAGGGGGGAGGAAGGAGGAAGTGGGAGGGGGTGGAGGAAGTGGGAGGGGTTGGAGGAAGGAGGAAAGTGGGGGAGAGGGTGGAGGAAGGAAGGAATTGGGGGAGGGGGTGGAGGATGGAAGGAAGGGGTGGAGGATGGAAGTACAAAGGAGTACAAAGGAAATCAAGCAACAACAGGTCTAGTGACCCTTCTAGGTTGCTTGTCCTCCAAAACACTGAGGATCAAGTGTCCAAACAGTGGTTTAGAGTGGGTAAGGGAACATTGGAAAGGGAATTACTGCCCTGGAACTAATGTCCGTGGCAGGATTAGGGAGTTAGTAGAGGACAGATGGGTTAGTAACTGAGGGGGGGATAAAATGAAGTTATTCATTTACAAACGCAGTCAGTCGCGGGTTCAATGAGAGATATTTGTCTAGGCGGAGTTTAAATGAATCAAGGGTGATGCAGTCTATAACGTTTCGGGGAAGCCCATTCCACAAGTTGACAACTCGATTGAAGAAGAAATTCTTAGATTCGTGCGAGTTAAAAGATTTACCATTAATTTTGCAACCGTTTCCCCGCGTGTAATTAGATTGGTCGATAGTGAAGTACTTACTACAGTTCATATTGTCGATGCCTTTGATGATTTTGAACACTTGAATTAAGTCACCTCTTAATCTGCGCTGGGTTAAAGGAAATAGATTTAATTCTCTAAGACGCTCTTGCGACATGTAGTACTTTACATTTATCCGCATTGAAACTCATTTGCCAAATTTGGGCCCAACATGACAATTTATCTAGATTGTGTTGCATATCGTCAACTTGTTCTTTTGACAGTACGCTATTTGCAATTTTTGTATCGTCAGCAAATTTTGAGATTGTACAGGTGAGACCCTCATCTATGTCGTTGATGTAAATTAGAAAGAGAATTGGTCCTAGTACCGATCCCTTGGGTACCCCGCTACTTACATTGGTCCATTTAGATGCCTTACCGTTTATGACTACCCTTTGCTTTCTGTTGCTGAGCCAATTTTCTATCCATTTCAACACACCGTCTTGTATTCCATGCGCTTTTAGTTTTAGCAGTAAACGTTTGTGGGGAACTTTGTCAAAGGCCTTTTGAAAATCAAGGTATATAATATCTACAGCTTTACTCTCATCGTAGAGGTTGAGGAAGTGGAAGGAACGCGGAGGAAGGAGGAAAGAGGGAGCGGAGGGTAAGGGAAGGGGGACGGAGGAAGGAAGGAGGCGGAGGAAGGAAGGAAGGGGGGCTGATGCGGGGGCAGGGGTGGAGGAAGGGAGGGGGAAGGAATAGGTGAATGGTGGGTTGCTTCCTTTTTTCCTGACACACATTACGGGTGGCCTGATACATACAAATGATATATTATGATGTACTATCAATCATAAATAATAATTCATTTAAAGCTTATAATATTTACATTGGAATTACAACAAAACGGATATAATCATGCATTATATAAATATATATACCGTACATATTTTATTGCAAATTATTAAAAAAAAAAATATATATATATATATAAATATATATATATATATATATATATATATATATATATATATATATATATATATTAATCATCATCAGCCAATATGAGTTCACTGCAGGAAAAAGGACCCCTTAACGCGTGTCCAAGGCTCACGAAAATCTACCAGTCTTAGCCATGTCACCCCTGAAGTATTTTTCTGTCTCAGTGTGTGAGGTGAAGTTGAACGGTCAGGCTATGGAGATCGTCAGCTCATTTAAGTATCTGGGCAGTGTGCTGAGTAAAGATGGGAGTATGGATGAAGAAGTGCGGGAGATGGTGTAACAGAGGAAGGGGGTTGTAAGAACGCTAAAAGCAGTAACAAGAAATAGGGTGGTCAGCATGGAAGTGAAGAAGTCCTTGCATGACGGTGTGGGAATACCAACACTGACTTACGGAAGCGAAGCATGGACGTTGGTGAAGAGACTCAGATCAAGAGTGAGAGGGGTGGAAATGAGTTACTTGAGAAGTGCGTGCAGAGTTACATGGAGGGATAGACAGACGAATGAAGAAGTAAGAGGGAGGTGTGGTGTGGAGGTAGATGTGCTGGAAAGTGTGAAAAGGAACACCTTGAGATGGTTCGGCCATATGGAACGTATGGGAAGCGAGAGAATGACTAAGAGGGTGTACGAGAGCGAGGTGGAAGGACACAGAGGTGGAAGGATAGAGTGAAGAAGTATATGGATGAAGGCAGTGCTGGTTGGGAGGAGGGGCGTCAACTGACTAGGGACAGGTGCATGAGGCATTTCATTCGTAGCCACCCCTTCGGGGATCACGGCGTCAGGCAATAGATAGGATCTCTCTGTTTGCTACATGTCCTTCTCATCTCCACTTCTGCTCTTTTATAATTCATAGAATACTCTTGACTTTGGTTGCCTCTCATACCCGTGATGCTCTCTTCCTATATTTTAAGATATATTCATAGCATTGATATTACACATTATACTTAGAATATTCATACTTTCCATTACTCTCTCTGCACTCCTCAGCTTAATTTTCATTGCTTTCGTTAGATTCCAAGTTTCGTATTCATAGATCATTGTTGGTAGCTAGGCTCTATTATATATACTTAACATGAATGTAGTGTTCCAGTGGACCAGGGAAAACAACATGCAATTCAATGAGGAAAAATTCCAATTAATACGGTACGGAGATAATAATGGTGTTAAAGAAATTACAAATTACTTAACAGAATCTAACCACATAATAGAACGGAAAGACAGTGTGAAAGACCTTGGGTTATTAATGTCTGAAAATATGGGTTTCAAAGTACATAACCAGGTCAAAGTGGCGGCTGCGAAACGTCTAACGGGTTGGATTCTGCGTACTTTTAAAACACGCGGTGAAGTACCTATGATAACGCTCTTCAAATCCCTAGTGCTACCGCGGCTTGAATATTGTAGCGTATTAACATCCCCATACAAAGCAGGTGAAATAAATGATGTAGAGAGTGTACAAAGAAATTTCACTTCGCATATAAGTTCGATAAAACAGCTACACTATTGGGAGCATTTAAGAGCACTGAATCTGTACTCACTGGAACGTAGAAGAGAACGTTACCTAATAATATACACGTGGAAAATCGCAGAGGGTTTAGTACCAAACCTACATACTCCGATAGTCATGAAATTCAGTGATAGGAGAGGCTGGGAATGCGAAATCCCCCGGATGAATAACAGGGGTGCTATGGGCTCTCTGCGAGAGGGCTGGTTATCACACAGAGGCCCACGTCTCTTCAACAAACTCCCACGGCGAGTAAGAGACATGAGGGACGTCTCGTTAGACAGCTTCAAGAGAGCCCTGGATGTCGAACTGCAAAAGGTGCCAGACGAGCCCATCTCGCAAGGGAGCGAGCTGTCGCTTCAAACAGTCTACTGCACCAAATCACCACCCAAAACGAGGGGCGTCGCGCTCCTTGGTGCCGCTAGAAGAGTGGCGAACACATCAAAAGAAAAAGAAGAAGAAAGAACTTTATTAAATACCCTGTGTGTGTGTGTGTGTATGTGTGTGTAGTGTGTGTAGTATGTGTGTGTGTGTGTGTGTGTGTGTGTGTGTGTGTGTGTGTGTGTGTGTGTGTACTTACTCTAGTTGTATTGCGGGAGTGAGCATGCTCGTTATTTCCCGCCTCCTATATGTGTAGGTGTTATATGTATCGTTGGAATGGCTGTGGATGTGTGTGTAGTCTGTATATTTAGCCAATTGGCGACATCGGAAACGAAGGCTTAGGGTGGATCTGTATGGTACCATTCTCACTATAGACGGTACCGTCTCGCCCGAAGGCTTAGGTAGCCATCAGCTTAGGTGAACCATATGATACCCATCTCGCCTTGTACCATTTTTGCCAACCCCAGATGGGACGTCACAACGTCGTCCACTTATTCCAGGTACCTATTTACAGCTAGGTGAACTGAGGCTAACACATGAAAGGAGACAAGCCCAATTTGTCTCCGCCCGTCCGGGGATTGAACCCCCGACCCCTCGTGTGTGAGACGAGAGCTCTACCTACTAGGCTTGTGTGTGTGTGTGTGTGTGTGTGTGTGTGTGTGTGTGTGTGTGTGTGTGTGTGTGTGTGTGTGTGCGTGTCATAAAGTCGTTATTCCATTGTCATTTTTACCATCTATATATTAACGCCTCCTTTGCTACGTGTTCATTTCTATATTGGCTGACCCATCCACCCTTTCTCATATATATACCTTGTTTAGCTTTACTTATTTCTTTTTTCTTGTGTTTAGTTTTGTCTTTATAACTTATCTCCCCTGTGGGTTCACTCTTACACTTACTCTCACACTCACTCACTCACTCTCTCTCTCAGTCACTCACTCACTCACTCACTCTAATAGTAAAACAATAAGAAGGGATACTAATACTAATAAACAAGATAGTAGACTACCTGGAAATCCACAAATTAATTATAGATTCCCAACATAGATTCATGCGACACGACACGGACCATCTCTAACCAATTTGCTGGATTTTTTCCATGAAATGCTGAGTGAGTATGGCAAAAGTAGAACCATAGATATCCTTTATTTAGATTTTCAACAAACTTTTGAACAGGGCCGCATTGCAGGCTAATGTCAAAAGTGAGTGCACTATGCATCACTACAGAGGTCACAAATTGGATAGAAGGTTGGCTAACAGGTAGACTGCAACGGGTGAGAACAAATAGTGTTTTACTTCTGAGTGGACACCAGTTACTTGATATGTCCTTCGCCTACTTCTGTTTATCATATGTGTCAATGACATCGATATTGGTCTGTTGAGTGCGATCTCCAAGTTTGCAGATGACACAGCTTAGAGTGAATGTGAAGGACCCTAATGGGGTTGAACAGCTCAGGATGGATCCTAATGGACTGGGTGAATGATCTGAGACATGGCAGATGCCACTAAATCTTGGATTAGTGCAAGATGCTGCATACGGCCAAGCAAAGTCAGGCTATTCGCTACTGGTATTGCCTCTGGAAGTGACTGACTTGGAAAAGGATTTGGGTGTTCTGATTAGCAGTGACCTAAAGTTTTCCAAGCAGTGCAGTGGAATAGAGAAGAAAGCTAAACAATGATTGGGCTATTTTAAGAGGCAATTTAAGTATAGAAATACTCCCCACACAACGTACTGAAACGGCCTCTCCAGGAGTATGCTGTTCAATGCTGGTCTCCAGCACTCAGGAAAGATATAGAGCGACTGGAAAGAGTACAAGCTAGGGCTACAATGCTTATTTCATTGATTAAAAGGATAAGAAATGAGGACCTGTTGAGAGTTCTTATCTCTTCGTTGGAAACATGCAAATTACGAAGTCAGCTCATTGAAGTTTCTAAAATACTTAATGGGTTTGATAATGTGAATTATAGCAAATTGTCTAGACTCAATATGAATACAACACACAATCATGGCTGGAAGTTAAATTTAAAAAGCTCAGTAGTCAGTATTAGTTTTTGTGAAAACCTTTTCACATGTAAGATCTGTTCTATCTTTTTTTGTTTTATTGTTTTTTCTATATTCCAACTACTCCCTCTCGGGCATAGGCTGAGAGCCCTTACAATCCACCGCTCAACACGGTGAAGCCCGTGAGGTCTCGTTCCAGTCTGGGGAGTGAGACATGTGAAGCATCCATTCATGGCTCGAAGCAGCTCCATCTCTGAAGCCGCTGGTTGCTTCGTTCAAGTGCTTCACTGTCTCACCCTCCAGACTCAGACCCTCACTCTCAGAACAAACTTCCCAAAAAAACAATAAACAGTTCTTGAGTAGATCAGTTCAACAAAAGTAAATAGTAGTGTCCACACTCTGTAATGAGTGTAGTACACTACAGTACACCTTTTCTTTTTTCACTTCGAGTATATCCCCGGAATGGAACGCAAGGTCTTTGAGATACTTAACTATTCCTTGCAACTCACTCATTCTCTCACTCTTACTCTCTCTCTCTCTCTCTCTCACCACTGTACCCCAAACATTCAATGAGCCTGTGCCTGGACGGTAAAACGCTCTAATGCGAAAATATTCACGCGCCAGCGTGATCTGTTACCAAAGGGAAGAAAATCATGAAAATTGTCTCATGTATTACTAGTTGACATGGGGGGGGGGGTTATCTATTTCTGTCATACTATAGGCGCATTTTATACCAGTCAAGCAGTGTGTTATCTAATCAAGTGCAATATATCTACGTAGTCAAAAGCAGACGTATTTAACACTTACGCTGCGGCTATATTTGCGCTATTTAGGGCATATTCAGGCACTCCTGAATGATTAATCAAGCATCTGCATTAAATGAACTGTATTGTGCCGAAAACTAGGCGAAAATAGCTTCAAAATGAGACCAGAACGAGCTTCGTAGGTGGCGGGGTTCACCCGCAGCGTTGCCATAGATATGCGGGAAGACCGTTAATTAATAGCTCTCGCTCGCTCAGCAACACTGTTGTGAGACACCCGCACGGACACAGTCTCCCTCAGTGAGCGGCTCGCTGCTCTGAGGGTCGGAGGTGGGTCCCTCACGCTCCCGCCTCGATTTCCACGGCTTTTACAGGCTTTTAAAGCTTGGAAATTGCTGTAAATTGCCTATGCGTTCCGGAACGTCACCCGCAGCCAATGGGTTACTAATACCCACAGTAAACATTTATATAAGGTCAATACCAGTAGCATACATGTTCTAAATTACATGCAATCCGCTCCATGTATGTCAAACACCAATATATTTGCCGGTAACCATGCTTATTCTTCCATACATTATCCATGTGATTTGCTCCTTCCCTCATACCATAGGTATCCCTAACATTTATAAAATCCGAAACAAGCATTGGAAGTCGTGATGATTAATTTGTGATTAACCTAATATAACCATAAAAAAGTGCACTGACATCATTCAATTTGGCATATAAAAATTTACATTTGTACATTATAGCAACACTTATAATTATAATAATAATCTATCTAGCTATCTATTGCCTGACGCCGTGACCCCCGAAGGGGTGGTCACGAACGAACCGCCCCCATGTACCTCTGTCCCCAGTCAGTCGACACCCCTCCTCCTGACCAGCACCGCCTTCATCCATATACTTCCTCACTCCATCCTTCCACCTCTCTTTCGGTCTACCTCTCCCTCTCTGTCCTTCCACCTCGCTCTCGTACACCTTCTTATTCATTCTCTCGCTTCCTATACGTTCCATATGACCGAACCATCTCAAGGTGTTCCTTTTCACACTTATAATTATAATATTAATAATATTAATAATAACGATAATTATAATAATAATAATTAAGAAATAAATAAATATAACTTAAATTTGCTATTTTTCTAAGCAGGTTGACAAAATTCTATTCAATTCTCCTTACCAAAGATTGTTCACGTTTCTGCCTAATTTGAAATAAAGAGTTTAACTATGTTCATCAATTTCAGTTCTAATTGGTGTCTTTGTCGCCATGCTTCTCTTTGTCTGTTCAATCATATTTGTTTTATATACAACAAATCAGATTAAATTAGGTTTGTAGCTTAGTTTGGCTCAAACATAATTTACCCATAAGTAAAGTTCTGATAACAAACCTTCACCTCTAATGAAGCACCCCATAAAATTAAAAAATAATAATATATAAAATAAAATATAAAATCAATAAAGTAATACTGTATGTGTTAAGAACTGGCTTAACCCTTTCGCTGCGGGTGACGTTCTGGAATGTTTTGGCAAGTTACAGCAATTTCCAGGCTTTAAAAGCCTGTAAAAACCGTAAAAATTGAGTGTCAGTGGGCGGGAGCGTGAGGGGCCCACCTCCGTTCCTCAGAGCAGCGAGCGGCCCACTGAGGTTGACTGTGTCTCGCGCTGGTCTCTCACTGCCTCTCACAGCAGTGTTGCCAAGCGAGCGGGTGGTAACAAATAGCGAGTTTCCCGCGTTTCTATGCCACCGCTCTGGGTGAACCAGACCTCGTACGAGGCCCGTTCTGGTCTCATTTTGAAGCTATTTTCGTCTAGTTATCGGCAGAATACAGTTCATTTAATGCAGATGCTTGATTTATCATTCAGGAGTGCCTGAATATGCCCTAAATAGCCCAAAACACCCCACAGAGAAAGGGTTAAGGGAGAGGTAGTTGCTTTTTTTTGGACCCCCTTCTCCCTCAAGTTTAGCATATTAATTTTAATATTTTAAGACGTTCGTTCCATTAGTTCGTCGACTTTGAGAGATTTTGCCCCATTTCTTTGTCAATATTCAGACCTTTTGTGCCACTTAGGTGTCATTTTTTCCTGGCAACGATAGCGAGCCTGTAATTTTAGAAGGAGCCGGCCTTCGCCGGGAAATATTTTACCGAAAAATTCGCAAATTTATCTTGAAGAGAGTGTTTTTAAAAGTTTGATGGAGGTCTAGGAGAGGAAACTAAAAAATACATGAATAAATGAAATATTGACCAAGAAAACAGCCATTAGCCCCTTAAAGATTATAGACACATAATTTGTCTATAATGAACATACATCATGGGAAGGGGGAGGCGGGTACCATCAGTGTCATTTAGACTAGGCTAACCTACAAGACTCTGGGTACCATCAACTTCCACAAAATTAAATATTGATCCATGTGTTCACACATGTTATTTGTTTTAGTAATTACAATAAATATTTCCAAATCAAATTTTGTGTAGTTATGATATTTTTATCTATCTATTGCCTGACCCTGTGATCCCCGAAGGGGTGGCCACAAACGAAACGGCTCCATGCACCTCTGTCCCCAGTTAGTCGACGCCCCTCCTTCCATCCAGCACCGCCTTCACTCATATACTTCTTAACCCATTGAGACCCAGCGTCGCACGTGATGCGTCGGCAGTTTGTTATCACCAACTCCCAGCGACGCATCACGTGCGTCCGGCATATTAAAATCATTTACGTGGCTCGTAAGGTAGGAAATGGCGGGAGAATAGGAGGGGGAGGTACCGTAGTGTGTGTGTGGGAGCCGGGCCGGTAGGTGTGAGCGGGCCAAGACAGCCGCGCGGCCGGTGGTGGTGGGCTTAGTGGGGATACTTTACACCCTTAGTTCACCGCCACTTTGAACCTTCATTACTCCGGTCGTATGGGAGCTAGAGGCTTGAGATTTATGTGAGACACTCCTTAGGATGTATGCCGTACAATGCCATACTCAGTTTTCACCCTAGTGCTCCCGGCCGGGTGGTCATGCGGGGGAGACTAACTTTCAACCCGACCCCCCCCCCCCGACCCCCAAATGACCGAGGCGAGTTTTTTTTTTATTTTTTTTCTTCATTTCTCACCATTCTCTTCCATTTTGGCTCAACAAATTTTTTTGAGGCTCCCCCCCCCCCCCCCAAAAAAAATATACAAGGTGATTTTTTTTTTTTTTTTTTTTTTCATTTCTCATCCTTGTCTTCCATTTTAGCAAACAAAAAAAAGAAGTGAAAATGGCTTGGGACTGGGATGAACAAAATATTATAACTAGCCGGGGCTCAACGGGTTAACTCCATCCTTCCACCTCTCATTCGGTTTACCTCTCCCTCTCTGTCCTTCCACCTCACTCTCGTACACTCTCTTAGTCATTCTCTCACTTCCCATACGTTCCACATGGCCGAACCATCTCAAGGTGTTCCTTTTCAAACTTTCCAGCACAGCTACATCCACACCACACCTCTCTCGTACTTCCTCATTCGTCTGTCTATCGCTCCATGTAACTCTGCACGCACTTCTTACATAACTCATTTCCATCCCTTTCACTCTTGGTTTGAGTCTCTTCACCAACGCCCATGCTTCGCTCCCGTAAGTCAATGTCGGGATTACCACATTGTCATGCAAGGACTTCATTACTTCCATGCTGACCACCCTATTTCCTGTTACTGCTTTCAGCGTTCCTACAACCCTGTTCCCTGTTGCACCCTCTCCCACACTTCTTCCTCCATACTCCCATCTTAACTCAACACACTGCCCAAATACTTAAATGAGCTGACATTCTCCATAACCTGACCGTCCCATCACACTCCTTTGCTCCCCCTCCAAAGTCATGGAACGCCTAGTATTACAACTAATTACACCTGACCTACCCCTAGCTCCAACACAACATGGCTTTAGGCCACTGCACTCCACAAACACTCTTCTCACAGGCCTTACACAAGGAGCTTTCGACGGCATCAACTCAGCTAGACCACCACACAGATCACTATTAGCCACACTCGACATTAGTAAAGCCTTCGATGCCATCCCCCGCCACAACCTAACAAACAAAATCTACAACACAAACATGCACAACAACACAAAAAGGTGGCTGGCCAACTTCTTAGCAGGCAGATGTGCACACGTATCTTTTGCCGGTCAGTCATCTAAAATCAGAAACTTTCCAAACGGAGTCCCACAAGGATCCGTCCTATCGCCCACACTCTTCAATCTGTACATGCACGATATAACTACACCCAATACGCCCCAAATAAACTTAGCCTCCTATGCAGATGACATAACACTCACATGCACACACCATGACCCAAAAAGAGAAACAGATCTCCTTCAACCCTATCTCAACACACTACATGGCTGGTGCACTACAAACAGACTTAATCTAGCCCCAGCCAAATCCACCGCAACCCTGCTCACAAGTTGGACAGGAGAACACGAATACATCCCTCAACTCACCATAAACAACACACCCCTAACACATACACACACACCCAAAATCCTAGGAGTAACATATGATACTCATATGACATTCAAACAGCACACCACAAACATTAAAAAGAAACTGACACCCAGACTTAACGCCCTCAGGTCACTTGCTCACACAAAATTTGGACACAACAAAGAAACTACCACCACAGTATATAAACAATACATAAGATCAGTGATGGAATACGCAAGCCCAGCCTGGGCTTCTAACCTAGCTGAAACACATCATAAGTCTTTGCAGACTATTCAAAACAAAGCCCTGAAGATCATTACAGGCTGCACAGCTACTGCACCCACAGATCACCTACATCAAGAAACCAAAATCCTCAAAGTCAAAGACCATCTGGACATGAGAGGCACTCAATTCCTGGCAGCAGCCTCCACGAACCAAGACCACCCACTAAACTACATGGCAACACACCCACAGACACCAAGAAATATCAAAACAATACCCGCACAAGGTATCACACACAATTATTGTCCTCTCTCCCTCCCTGCCCACCCCGAACCAACTTCCAGAAGCACATCCATACTCATATCTCTCACCGATCCATCCACTCACTCACAGACAACACGCAGCTGCATGCACGACCTCCCGAAATCCATCCTTCCGAATCCTCCCTTCCTCGCGAGGACAGAGTCCACCTGGCCAGGCTGAGATGCGGACACCATCCAGCTCTCCTGAGCTATCAGAAGAGACTCGATGACTCCGTTGTCGACTCCTGCCCGGGATGTAACACAGCACCCCATACCATTAAACACATCATAGAAGACTGCATTTCACACAACCACTTACGCCAACAACACAATCTACACTCAATGAGAGCTCTGTGGGAAAGCCCGATCGTGGCCGTGGCCTTCCTCAGGGACTCGGGGCTGTTCGGCCAGGCAGCTTAGGGAACAACAACAACAACCTGACCGTTCAACCTCGCCTCACACTCTGTGGCTGCACCCCTTTCAAAGACCATAACCTTGCTCTTCCCCGCATTCACCTTCAGATTCTGTTTTTCACACACTGTTCCAAACATATTTACCAGCCCCTGCATTGGGTCTGCAACTCCCATTCACTATCGCTCATCAGAACTGTATCATAAGCAAACAGCAGTACAGGCAACTTTGAATAATTTCCTTCCCTTATCAGAGGTACACCAACATCCACTGCTCTTCCTTGTATTTCTTTCATGACTCCATCCATATATATATTGAACAGCCATGGGGACATCACACACCCTTGCTTTAACCCAATATTCAGATCAAAGAACTCGCTCTGCTCATTCTCTACGCGTACTGAAGCCTTTGCACCCTCATACATGCTTTTCACTGCTTTCAGCAACTTGCCGTCTACTCCATATATTCTCAGTACTTTCCACAAACCTTCTCTATCAACTCTGTCAGCATACAACTTATGTCCCTTCTCCAGATATTTCTCCAAAACACATTTCAGGGCAAAAATCTTATCTACACACGTATCCTCTTCCCTTCCTACACCCACCCTGCTCGTCACCTATCCATTTTTCCGTTCTCGCTCTGACTCTCTCAATCACTACCCTACTGTGCTTTATGCACACAATAATTCGAAATTTGGCAGACACTACATTAAATGAGTACAAATGCATTCAATTCAATTTGACTGAGCAGTATGAGCACTGGATGAAGCCAATGTGGGGTTAGTGTCCCTAGCATTGGGGTGGTGCCACCACACCACGAAACGCTGGACACCTACCCAACGACCCCTCAAAATGTCTTGGACCACGCCCAGACACCCTTATTATCAATTTCTGCAACATTCGTGGGCTTTCCTCTAACTTCTACTCTGTTGAACACCATCTCTCCTCCAACAAACCTGATCTTATTTTCTTCACCGAAACCCAGTTGTCTTGGAAATCTGACAGCAAATCCTTCTTTGTATCCTCTTAATTTGCTACAGCAAATCTGGTAATTGAGTGAGCTCTCTAACAGGAAGAATATAAGACCTTATAACCAGTATATATATAATCAAACATGGGGGCATAAATGCCCCCACGCCAGCCCGACCTTCCCCTGAGACGACCCCTCTAAATGCTCTGGACCTCGGCCTGTCACTCTTACTATCAACTTTTCCAACATTCTCGGCCTTTTCTCTAATTTTCACTCTGTAGAACACCACCTCTCCTCCTACAAACCTGACCTTCTTTTCCTCGCTGAAACTCAGCTGTCTGAAGCAACTTCCAGCAGCCCCTTCTCTGTATCCTCCTATTTCCTCTATCCTAGTTTCAAAGTCAAAGGCGGATGTTGTGCATACGTGCATAACAAACTCACTTGCTCTCGTGTTCCCGATTTTGACTCTTCTGAATTTTCAACTTTATGGCTCAAACTATCTGTCATTCTCATACTAAATATTTCTGTGCTATCTATCTTTCCCCTAACTCTACCGACTTTCCCAAATTCTTTGAATATCTATACTCTAAAGTGGAACACATTCTATCCATTTCTCCTTTAAAATGTAAAACTTTCAAACTAAACAAACCAAAACTGGGACAAAGACAATATAAAGTCAAATTAACTTTATCAAAATCGCTATGTGGAAACAACGCTTACTAAAATAAAATTTATGAAATAAAAGAACACAATCCACCACATAGGGTGTACATTACTACATGAGCAAGTTAATCTGGTTCCCAAGCAAACTAATCTCACACATAACAACGCACTATCGTCACGTTCAAGGAATTAGTCAATTTGGGAAGTCCGGGACTTTCTGGTAAATTTGACTAAACTCTGCAAGAATAAAGAAACTACATGTCAAATGACAAAATATTAATTTAAAATAAAATTTGCAACATGACAAGACATCAACAATAGTACAAAATACAAATATTGATAAGATATCTATAATATTACAAAACAAAAATTACAGCACTCACTAATGATAGTGCTATCGGGTAGGTACCTGTAAGCATAACATGCCTCAAGTGACCCCTATCAATAGCT
The DNA here is from genome assembly GCA_032716605.1 of Paralithodes platypus. Taxonomy (NCBI): domain Eukaryota; kingdom Metazoa; phylum Arthropoda; class Malacostraca; order Decapoda; family Lithodidae; genus Paralithodes; species Paralithodes platypus. The sequence goes on along the minus strand of CM064552.1, from coordinate 38,853,486 downwards.
ACCCTACAAATAACCTACATTTATTGTACAAATAAACTAAGGAAATCGCAAAAGCAAGCAATTGATACTATCGACACTGAATAGATATAATATAAAGACAAATAATTGCAAAATATGAAGAAGCAACAACAGATTTAAACAAAGAGTACCGGTACTCTTTTAACAAGAACAATTAATTTAAAAAAATCATCAATAATAATAATAGAAAAATAAAAACAATAAATACAAACAGACAAAAAGTAAGCAGAGGTTATACAAGAAACTTCAAGTTAAAAAGGCTTGATTAAAATTATTGATGTCAAATTTTAGAATACAGTCACAATAATTGACCCTAAAAAGATTAAATTTATGTAACAATTTACTTGCCTCAAAACCTCTGTCTGCTAAGAGTCTGTATAGTAACCTAGCTCTAGCCCAAAAGTCATCTACTTTAGTGCAAATTTTACAAAATCTTATTAACTGGGAATAAAAACAATTATAAGTTATTTTACTATCTATATTACTACTAGGGAAAGGAAAGTTTATTACGTTAAAATTAAAATCATCAACTTTGTGATATACTTTAAGTATGCACTGCTCATTAACAATCTCTATATTAATATCAAGAACATTTTCAACTTAATCATTTACGTTACCTTGTGTGAGGGGAATAGAATTAGGATAAATAAGTTTCGCAACTTGATTAAAATTTAACAAATTGCAAACGAGAATATCATCAATATATCTACTATTATTACTTAATAATTTAGCAAGTGCTAATTTTTCTGGGAATTTATTTTTCTTGCTACTGTCAACTAAGTCCTTTATATATTTAAATTCTAAAGCAAGCAAGAATAAATCTGCAATTAAAGGGCTAGCATTTCCACCCATAGGAATTCCTAATATTTGTTTGAAAATGTAAGCCCCGAATCTAACATAAGTATTGAAAAGGAGGAATTTAAGGGCATCTTTAAGTTTAGTTCTATCAAAATATACTGAACTAGTGGGAGTAGAGCTAAGTGATGCATTATTAAAATATGTATAAACATTTATGAAATAATTACTATTCTTAACGAATCTGTCAAAGTGCAAATCTATAATAGCCCATAACTTATAATGGGCTATAATCTAAATCTAAAGGCAAATTGGTATACAAAGTTGAAAAGTCGAAGCTATGTACCGAGGTAACTTTCGGCATGGTATTTATTTTATCAATAACTTCTAACAAATTGTCAACACTCCAATAATAGTTAATGCCAGTTCTTCTTTTGATGGTATCACAATATCTTTTATGAGTACAGTACTGTACTTTTAATGTATTTTAAGCAATTTATGACTTGTTCTGACAAAGTTTTAGTGGTAGCAAATTTTGCTCCGGCAATAAAGCAATATTTTTAAGGTCTTTTATGAAATTTAGGTAACCTGTATAATTTTGCAATGCACTTGTTCTTATCAGAAAGTTTAATATCAAATGTTACATATTTCTTGGTATGTTCATCGATTAAGTTATCAATATTCAAATTATTTTGAATTTCATGAACAGAATTACCACAAATATTTTTATGTAATATGTTACCTTTAATGCCTAATTCTTTTTTCATGTTTTCAAGATAAAATTTATTACATGTGAAGCTATAATTATTGCTGGCTTTATCTACTGTAGTGATTACAAAATGTTTATGTAAATTTATTAAATCAGCTTTTAAGCTTATTATAATTATACTGTAGTTTACACAATCTGAGAGAATAAATTAATTTCTAAGCGAGAATTTTTTATTTCTAATTAACTTAATTAATAATTTAGACCATGCTTCTAGCTCTTTCGCATCGCAGCACACAATTGTTAACAATTTCTCTTTTAATCGGTTGACTGAAAAAAAAATATCTTTTAAAATTTTGTCCCATGTTACTTTATTATTCCCTATTCTATATTTAAACCCTTTACGACATAGCTCCGCTAATTTGTCGTTTGCAAAATGTTTAACTAGTTCTACATCACCTGTTAATATATGACATATCGGACTATAAATGAACTTTACTAATGCTTTCTCAGAAATCTCCATCTTAGGAGATTTCAAAGTTCTCCTCTCTCTCCACTGACCAACCTGTTGAACTAACCTACATATTTTCTATATTAACCCGAAAATGGCGAGGGGGGGGTATTGAACTAGCTCCCCATGGGTGAGCATATTGGCTCCATTCAGGCCTATAATCGTCATTTTACGATAAATATCGTTATTACTTATTCATATGAGCCTATTTTACCTTCACTATGAATATAGTAACCTGTAACAACAATAAAACAAGTGAAAATTTAATTTTTCTGGTCAAAATCGCGAATATAGATGGACCAGCCCATTCATGAATTATGGAGAAAATTGAGGCAACCCCTCCCTCCACGAGGCCTCAAGCCACACTGAGCCTACTCATACACACACTCGGTTATGTAACATACCCGCTAGGCACGTAAGCACATCCTCCACACAGTTTGCTAATGTTAGCACAAAAATATACCAACGAATTAGGGAATAACAGGGAAAATAGGTGATAATTGAAGGGGGAGGGGAAAGGGAGGAAGGAGGGGATGTGGAGGAGTGATATGAGGTATAGGGAAAAAACAAAAATGTTTAGTGCTACTGGGGCTGTTTAAATGTTTTTTTTAGGACTCCCTCTTAAGAGCTTTGCCGCCGTCGCCCAGTAAAACCTCTTATGAGCTTTGCAGCCGTTTACGTGTTAAATGACCTAGAGCAGTTAGTTCAGCAACCCACCCGTATCCCGGATCGCTTCGGAGATCGGCCCAACATTTTTCACTTATTTCTAACTTCTAAACCCTTCTTCTTATACTGTCGATCTTTTCTCTCCTTTGAGCTCCTCCGACCATAAACTTATCTCTGTCACCTGTCCTATCTCTCCAATACGGCCACCCGATCCTCCCAGTCAGCGGCGCTTGTGGCACATTGGCGCTGCCGACTGGGAGGCTCTCCAGCAGTACTTCTTTGATTTCCCATGGAATTATTTTTTCTTCCATGGCCGGGGACCCTCAGAGAGTGCTGAACTCATTACCGAGGTAATCCTATCGGGCATGGAGGCATACATTCCATTTTCTTTCTCTCAGACTAATACAAACAAATCTTGGTTTATTCACGCTTGTTCTACTGCTGTCCGCAATAAGGGGGAAGTATTCAAACAGTACCGACGCCTTAAAACTCAAGAATCTCATTCTTCCTATTATTTCTGCCCGGAATCAAGCCGAATCTGTCCTTAGACTTGCCAAACACTCTTTCATCAATAATTAATGCACTGAACTATCCAACTCAAGCTCTTTCCAAGCTTTCTGGCATCTAGCCAAAAACCTCTCCAACAAATTTTCTTCCTTGTCTTTCCCTCCCCTTTTCCACTCTGATGGCACAACCATTTTCCCTCCCCTTTTCCACTCTGATAAAATCTGTAAGCTTGAAAGCGTATTAAGCTTGTTTTGAAAGCCGCGCTGCAAAACGTTTGTAAACAAAGCCGATCGGAGCGACGCCAAGCCTCAACAAGAAGAAGAAGTCCGACCTTGTCCGCCATTGCCAGTTAGAGCGAAAATCAATATTTCTAAGTGTCCGATATTGTTTAGCAATATCGGACACTTAGAAATACTGCAAAACTCCCTCCATGGAAATCGTCATCACACCTGAACCAGTTGACCTAGAGAGGTCTACTCAACGCCAGTCTACAGATACAAGTAAGGGCTACATTTTGAGATTCATGTGAATTCTCTAGCAGTTAAAATAACAAAAATAGGCCTATGTTTACATACGTATTTTGGCCAGATCGCCCGGATAGGCCTATCATCATTTATAAAGCCTGCCCGGGGAAGAAGGGTTAATAACTAGTAAGACCTATGGAAATGCTTAAATATGATATATTTTACCTTTAAATTGGAGACTGTCAAGGGGTGCGTCTGGCTGGCATGTGTAAATAAGCAGAAGAAGAAAGAATACCATCTATCTGAAGTTGGCGGTACAGTACTTTTACTCATTTACGGAAGAAAAGTATGGAGTACTCATTTCGGTGTTTTACCCTAATTATTTCTCAATATTTGATGTCTATTATAGAATAAGTATGTTGCAAAGATCATATTAAAATTTGTTTCAACCACCGGAAATAAATGTTATGTGCACTATATAAAGTACTGAAAAAACTAAATAAACCTCTCCATAGGCTATGTCTCCCTATTGAAGGTGGCAAAATTCTTATTAACCCCGGAACGGTGAGGAGAATCTTAAGAGGTTTTGGTGGTGGAAGGTGACGGGACTCTTAAGATCCAAGGCCTAAAAAAAGCCTTTTCAAAGGCCCCAATAGCACTCAAAACAAAGGAATATGTGATTAAGTGAGATCATTCCCCTCCATACCTCCCATCACTCTTCCACATGTGTCAAAACCCCCTCCTTCCCCCCTTCAATTATCACCTATTTTTCCTCTTATTCCCTCGTTTATCGGTTTATTTATCGTGTAAATATCTTCAACCTGGTTCCAAGGTCGTCTAGTACGCATAGAGCGAGCGTGGGAAGAGAAAGAAAGCGAGAGAGAGACGTCAGTCTGCCTTCAGGCCCCGAAGAGGGAGGATATACGTCTCGTTCGCCTCTCACATAATGACTGGAGGGTCGGCAATAATTCGTCTTTTTCACCCCCCAAGTACTATTTCCACTTGTTTTACTGGTGTTACATGTATCTTCATATTAAACGTAAAATAGACGCATATGAATAGGCTAAGTAATAACTATATTTATGGTAAAATTACAATTTTAGGCGGGAATGAACCAAACTATCCTCGCTTGGCGGGAGGGTTGTTGTTGTCGTTCCCTAAGCTGCCTGGCCGAACAGCCCCGAGTCCCTAAGGAAGGCCATGGCCATGGTCGGGCTTTCCCACAAGTGTAGATTGTATTGTTGGCGTAAGTGATTGTGTGAAATGCAGTCTTCTATGATGTGTTTAATGGTATGGGGTGCTGTGTTACATCCCGGGCAGGTGTCGACGACGGAGTCATCCAGTCTCTTCTGATAGCTCAGAAGAGCTGGATGGTGTCCGCATCTCATCCTGGCCAGGTGGACTCTGTCCTCGCGAAGAAGGGAGGATTCAGAAGGCTGGATTTCGGGAGGTCGTGCCTGTAGCTGTGTGTTGTCTATGAGTGATTGGATGGAACGGCGAGAGATATGAGTATGGATGTGCTTCTGGAAGCTGGTTTGGGGTGGGCAGTGAGGGAGAGAAGACAGTATTTGTGTGTGATACCGTGGGAGGGTTTGACATACCAATGGCGCACCGCTCTCGGGTTAATCCCCTTACTGGCAAAATAGATGCTGATTTCAGTAACTTAAGTAAGTCATGGTGTATCCCAAGGAAAAAAATAGTTGTTTCTTTACTCTGAAAATTACATGCATCTTAGTGTTTGAAGATCGTTGGATAATGGGGGAAAAAACATTTTCCAGGGATTGTAACTACTGTACTGTAGCCTACTGTTAATTACAACTAGGCTAAGTAGGCCTATGTAAAATGATGAAAACTACCTAAAACCAAAAAAGCAAAACCATGGGATAATTAGTGGTAGGCCTAGTTTCGCAAATGATTTCCAGCCTATCCTCTATAGCCTAACCTAAATAAACCTAGGGAAGGATGTACCGTAGTATCTGGCGATCAGGCATACAGTCGTCATGTTTACACTGAGCTCGTGATTATATTCCCGTCAATTTTTATTATTTTATGGTTATTTGCCCCCTGCTGGCAATATATAGGCCTAGGCCTATGATGGTGACAATAAGTCATAGGGGGAGTGAAGGGGGAGTGAAGGGGGGCACAGCCCCCCCCCCCCCCCAACCTATTATTGTATCCCATTCCCAGTAGTTTCCCACGGCATTCAAAATAGACGGAAACATGATTGCAAGCGTGCGGTAAGCAAGGTGGGCGCTACGCCCGAATACTACATCCTAATCCAAACCTAATTTAACATAGGTTAGATTAAATGTAGGCTAGGCTAGCTAGCTAGCTAGGCCTAAAATGAAAACAAAATTCAATTAGGCTACATAGGGCCTACACTTTGGCCTAAGATTTGCAGATCCAGGGTTTCTGATGTTCACAGGGATAGCCTACCTGTAACTTTATAAATCCATAAACAAAATAGCCTAGGCCTAGAAAAAAAATGCTAAGCCCTCCCTAGGCCTAGTCTAGATTTTATACAATTGAGCCTTATCTAGGCCTAATATTGTCATTCTCATTTTCACTTTAAGGCGTTTAGGCTCCTAGTGTTGTTGCAGCAACAATATAAAGACAGCTAACAATGCACACTAAAGAAATTAAAGAATCTTAGCCTAGGCCTAGGCTAGCCTATTGAGGAAAAAATTACATTCATCTTACCTCATACTTGCAGGTCTTGGCAGCTACAAGCTTACTTGAAACACACACTGTACAATTCAAATATTCTCAGTCTTAAGCGAAAGCTAAGCAAGTACATCAAATTTCCCGATCATAATATGCACAAACCTCTCACTTTCTTCAGCAATTCGTCGCTTATTCTCCGAGGTTGACCGAGTTGAGGAGATGCAGACTTCTGATTGGTGGAAAAGAAGGAGGGGGAGGAGGAAGCCTACATTTCAGCCAATGAGAACTGCGAAAATCCTCCAGCCTCCGAAATCAGCTGAGAGATGTAAACAAACATCCACGAAGACTGTCAAAAAGTTTCCCCCTTGTGTTTAGTGGAGATCATCTTGCAGTGTTCGTGTCAGTTCGACCGCCAGTCACCGCCTTTGATTCCCTCCCTGTGGTAGTGTAATTGGGCGGATCTCTTCATTAATCATTTGGTATCATTTCTAGTTGCATAGGGTCATAGGCTAGCCTAGGCTATTTTATTTATAGGCCTAGGCTACTGCTTTTGTGAACCTAGGCGATTTAAAAAAAAAAAAAAAAATGGTAGGTTAACATTAAAGAATTTAAGGAGGCAACTCGCATCAGTTTTTAGAGCAGAGCCTGGCTTGGCTGTAATGTAAATATCTTGTCAAATAGCAAATGTGTTTGAATAAAATACCGGTAGGCCTAGGCCTAGGCTATTTTAATTTTATTTGTAGGCCTACAGTAGTTTTTTATTCATAGGCTATAGAATTTACCAGAACGTCCTGAACTTCCCAAATTGATTCATTCCTTGAATATGACAAGAGTAGGCCTATGTTAAATTGTTAATATACCGGTATTTGCGATTAATTTGCTTAGAATCCAAATTAACTTACTCATATAGTGATGTACCTGTACATTCTATTCTACAGTAGCCTATGTGGTGGTTTTGTGTTCTAGGCTATTAGCCTAGCCTATTTCAAAATTATATTTTGCTAAATAGTTATGTTTTGGTTTGTTTATTATGCAAGTTGTACATTATAATCTCTCTAGCCTAGAGTCTTTTTCTTTGACACTCCATACCTCTATTTCTCTCGTCCCTTTTGCTTTAACTCTTTAGGCCTATCAGTATTTTTTCCAAACTTTTTTTCCCCACCACTAACTCCTTCCCTGCTACCGTTTTCCATACGGTACTCCTCCACGGTTCCACCTCCAATCCTATCCTGTTTCAGGCCTATCCATCTCTGTTCCTTCCTACACTCCCTCTCCCGTTTGCTCTTGTCTTCAACCCAATTGTACACTTTTCGGAAAAACTCAATTTGTATGTCGCAAATTTTCCCATGGATTTTTACATTTTTCCCTGTTAGTTTTCATCAATATATAGTGTTTGGAAATAATTACAACCCCCGGAGAAACCATTTTCCCCATTATGCAACGATCTTAAGACATGCCGCCCGATAATGGGGAGGGCTATGAAGTACAGGGAAAATGAGGGGTTAAATGCGTAAAACGGCGATAAAAACGTATTTTAGCAAAACTTGGCTCGGGTTTTAAGGTATTTCGAAAACCCGAGCCAAGTTTTGGCCAAAGCTGGCTCGGATTTTGCGAGTTTGTAGACAAAAAAATTACAGTAGCCTAACCTCATTTAGAAATTTGGCTCAGGTTTCCCGAATTTTGGAAAACCCGAGCCAAGTTTTGGCAAAACTTGGCTCGGATTTTGCGAGTTTTAAGAGTAAACAAATTACAGTAACCTAATTTAGAATTTTGGCTCATGTTTCCCTAAATTGCAAACTCCACCAAGCATAATTTTGGAAAACCCGCGCCAATTTTTGGCAAAACTTGGATCGTATTTTGAGAATCGAAAAAGACTAACGAAATGTTGGAAATCGGCTCATGATTTCCCTAATTGCAAAGAAAAATAACCAGATTTATCGAAAACGTAGCACTTATTTAAATCATAAATATCCAGTAACATAGACCTAGTACATTGGATACAAGCCTAATCCAAACCTAATGCCTACAATGTGTCCGTAGTACCTAGTAGGCCTACGTGGGATACAACACGAACCCTTACCGGTGCCATGGCGGTTGGGCCACCGCCCATTTAGTATTCGGGCATATCTGTAAATACTACCGCAACTATCCTGTTTATTATTCCTAGGGGGTAGAGGAGAAACGGATATAAATTAAATAACTAAACCTGGAAAGATGAATTGGCCTAGGCTATAAAATGATACCGGTCGGCGGTTGACTTACGTGTTAAATTGTATATGTAGGCTATCTGTGGTAGTCCCAGTAATATCTTTGAAGTACTTCTAGTATTAAAGGAACTTAGCTGTGATGCAAAGAGTGTAGGTTAGGTGATGGACATGTCGGTAGGTGAAGATCAAGGAAGTTCTGATGTTATGTGGCAGCAACTGGTGGTTTGTTGTGAGCGGGACGAAGTCTGTGTGAAGTGTGTCTGAGATTCCCTTTTATCGTGACAATATAAAATATATTTAAGGGTTCTATATCGTCCCCCGTGATTAAATAATAAGGGAAAATAAACTAAGATATAATTGGTGCAACCACAGTAATATTTATCCACAAAGATAAATAAAGTAATACGTATAAACAAAAAGGAACCAGCTGTCGTGAACCCGGGAAATTCAAACTACGGTACAGTATATATAACAGCTAGGATTCACGACAGCAACTACGAATCTTGTTTCTGAGACCTAGTATATTAACCTAACCAAACAACCCAACCTAACCTAACCGTGGTGATGGGCTGGTCTATCAGAGTGAGAACTGAGCGATCTCTGCCATACCCATAGCTTACTCTGACTGTTCCTTTTACTTATATATTTTCTAGATCTCAAGTGACGGCGTCTCTTCCGTGGATTGACCTTCCAATCTACCAAGATTGGAAGCCAAAGGGTCACATTTTTCCTTTGCCCCTTAACTTTCTCTTCATAATTGCTGAGGGGCACAGGGCCCTGGGTGGGGCTTTGGTTTCCCGGGTGTTTCTGCACCCTCCTCAGCTCCCAGCCATGGAGTGGCTTCGGTCACCCAGGCTTTATTGTGGTCAGCAGGGAGGGTTCTGTGGGGGCGCTCGGTTATGGCCTTGGCCTTGCTCGGGGCCTTGGGGCTGTTCGGCCAGGCAGCTTGGGGAACAACAACAACCTAACCTAACCTAGACCCAGTACGTGGGATACTAAACTAGCCCTTGCATGCCAGGTACAGCGGATTCATAGTAGGCTACTCAGTACGTGGCATACTAAACTAGCCCTTGCATGCCAGGTAGAGCGGATTCATAGTACTCAGTACGTGCCATACTAAACTAGCCCTTGCATGCCAGGTAGAGCGGATTCATAGTACTCAGTACGTGGCATACTAAACTAGCCCTTGCATGCCAGGTAGAGCGGATTCATAGTACTCAGTACGTGGCATACTAAACTAGCCCTTGCATGCCAGGTAGAGCGGATTCATAGTATTCAGTACGTGGCATACTAAACTAGCCCTTGCATGCCAGGTAGAGCGGATTCATAGTACTCAGTATGTGGCATACTAAACTAGCCCTTGCATGCCAGGTAGAGCGGATTCATAGTACTCAGTACGTGGCATACTAAACTAGCCCTTGCATGCCAGGTAGAGCGGATTCATAGTACTCAGTATGTGGTATTTATTACCCATTAATTTCCGGAAGTTTAAACCTATGCGTAAAAATCTTACCTCTTACACGTCATATCAGTAGTCAAGCACCCATGTTCTAAATGGCGTGTGTACGAATCGGTGCCGTCTATAGGAAGGACTTGACAACCATGTTACAAAAAAAATCCATTTTAGTACCATATATTTTGATTAGGTTTTGCCGAGGGTTGAAGCTAATTTTAATATGATGCTTAGAGCATATAGATTCCATATCTGTCTTCAAATATGTCAAAATAATTGGTGACAAATAAATGGAGTTATACTCACTTTTCTTAACCACCTCTCTTCATCCAACCTCTCAATTGTATACTGCCATTGTATAACTAGATTGTCTGGGTTATATGTACAGTAATAACAACTACCAATTGTACTTGTTAGCATGGTAAAGTGATAGAATTGACATCTGTTTGTTTAAAGTTTAAAAGGATCTTATTTCTGTACATATTTTAGTTATAGTTAGAAACTAAAGGTTAATTATTTAACTAAATATGTTTATATCTTAATTTCAGGTTGATTCCAGAATATATTAGACGGAAAAAATGCTGTTAAGACTGTGTAACCAAAAGCTCGTACTCTGCAATGGAAGCTTGACAAAGCAGTCAAACACAACAAGGAGGTGAGTTGTCTGGCATGAATGTTCAAAATTGAAAATTGAATTATTCAGTGCATATGCTACAGGGAAACCGCTAATTAATTCATATAAAGATTGATAAATAGATGGATAAATTATGATAGATAGAGCCCACTGTCCTGTACTGTTATACTATATAGACCCATAGATGTTCTTGGTACCAGTGCTTTGATTTTCCTTGGTAATGCCATTAGAAGTAAAGCAACAAATATAAAATAAATTGTACAGTACTGTACTATTAAATAGCATAGCTTAGTCTATGTACCAATATATTAATATAATTCTATGATCCTATGCTCTTTGCTGTAAAAAAAAAAAAAAAATCTTTGTCTATCTAACTATCTGTTGTCAGACACATTGATCCCCAGAGGGTGGCTATAAAATGAATCGCCTCCATTCTCCTTGTATCATCAGTCAGCTGACATCCCCGCTTCCACTCAACACCATTTTCACTCATATACCTCTTGACTCTATCCCTCCACCTCACTCTCGCTCAGCATTTCCCTCTCTGCCCTTCCACCTCACTCTAATACACTCGTTTAGTAATTCTCTCACTTACTATATGCTCCACATGATCAAAACCCCTCAAGGTGTGCTTCACACTCTCCAGCACATCCACACCACATTGCTCTCATACTTTCTCATTCATTGTTTATCTCTCCATGCGATTCCACACACACTTCTCAAATACAGTACAGCAACTCCTTTCCACCCCTCTGATTCTTGATTTAGGTCTCTCCAACAATGTCCATGCTTCACCATGTTTTCACTATTTACTCAGACATATCCAATATGATAAACACTTTACACAGCAGATATCTCTACTAATTATTACTTAGTAGAAATTCAGAAAGTAATTAGTAATCTTTAGTTGCTACTTAGTAGAAAAAATCAATTAATATATTCAAACATAAACATTGAAATGATTTGGCTATACTGTACAGGGCTAACAGTTTTTTGTTTGCATACTGTATTAGGAATATATACTGTACAGGAACATTACACATACGCAATCAAGCACTTTATATATTAGATTGGTGACGGTTTGATTGATTATATTGTACTGTACTGTTTTGTACATGTGACTTTCTTAATTCACAGGTTAGCAGGATGTGTCACTGTGATAGAACGACTATTACATACCAATAATGGACTTCCACCCAAAGCCAGTTGCCAACAAAATGTTATCTGGCCAGCTCAAAATAGTGGTAATAAATGGTATGGAAAAGAACGCTATGACAAATTTAAGTACAAAAAACAAGTGGGTGCCCTCATTGGTGTCTTAGGCTCAACTACTTTACTCTGTGGAGGATCAGTACTGAGTGAAGAGCAAGAAGAATGTCCTGTTTCAAGCTCCGAAGATGTAACAAGAGAGACTCATGTGAGTTGGGATAAAGAGAGTGGCACTGAAAATAATATGGAAACAGGTCAGACAGACATGCAGCCTGTATCGGAAAGGACTGCATATCCTTGCCAAGGGGTGAACAATATAGAGCAATGCAACATGACCCAGCACCATCATGAAACGCCCACAACAAGCCTGAGGCGTCGGGAGTCAATAAGGTTGGCGAGGAAATTGCTACTTCAGCGAGTGCAGGAGTTTGGGTGTCCCGGTGTAGTGATAGCTGTTACCGTGGATGGCAAGACTGTTTGGACTGAAGGTAAATTTTAGTTAATACAGTGCAGTATGTTTAATTATACAGTGTTCTTTTTTATTATATCTGCTTTATTGTTATTATTATTAGTATTAGTACAGTATTAATATTGGTTGGATGATGGGAGTAGAGCGGAGACGGATAAGGAGAAAGCAGAGGTGCTGGGGAAATACTTTGGGGGGGTACTAACAGTAGAGTCGGATGATGCAGTGCCAAATATTCCCATCAAACAGGCACCTGCACTAGAACTAATAGAGTTTTCCCATGCTAGAATAAGAAGGGCTATAGAAAAAATGAACAGAAGTAAGTCCCCGGGACCGGATGGGATACACCCAAGAATCATAAAGGAAGGAGGTGAGATGTTAGTAGAGCCATTGAAAACGTTATTTGAGGTATCGTTTAATACAGGACATATCCCGATGGACTGGAGAGAGGCGAACATAAGAGCTATATTTAAGGGAAAGAGAAATGACCCAGGAAATTATAGACCAGTCAGTTTGACAAGTGTTGTGTGTAAACTAATGGAAACGGTAATTAGAGAAGGAATAATGAAGCGTATGAAATCAAACCAACTTTTCAGTGGGAGACAGTTCGGATTTTTGCCGGGGAGGTCGACGGTACTACAGCTAATTAAGGTGGTAGATGATTGGATGCAAATTCTAGAGGATGGTGATGTAATAGACGTGGTATATTGTGATTTTATGAAGGCCTTCGATAAGGTCCCACGTAAAAGGTTAATAAAGAAAGTTAGAAGCTATAATATAGGGGAGAAATGTGTGAAATGGATAGAAGCCTTCCTGAAAGATCGGAGACAGAGGGTGCTGGTGAATGGAATAGGCTCGGGGTGGAGGGAAATTACAAGTGGGGTTCCTCAGGTATCTGTGTTGGGACCACTACTGTTCGTTATATTTATCAACGACTTACCTGAAGTTATAACTAATGGAAGTGAGGTATACCTGTATGCGGATGACACTAAGCTGTATACTGTAGAAGAGTGAGGAGTAAGAAAGATGTGGGTTTGCTTCAAGGAGATGTGGAGGGCATGAAGGGATGGTCTGAGCATTGGTTAATGCCTTTTCATCCAAAAAAATACAAGTACATGCGGATTGGGACAAGCAAGATAGACAAGGTAGGATACAGTATGTATGAAGCGATGGAGGAAGTGAATGCAGAAAAGGATATAGGAGTAGTGATAGACAATAAGTTAAATTTCTCAGAACATTTAGCGGAAAAGATAAACAAAGCCAACAGAATTGTAGGGCTGATAAGGAGGACATTTGTGTCACTTGATGAAGAAAGCGATGGAGGAAGTGAATGCAGAAAAGGATATAGGAGTAGTGATAGACAATAAGTTAAATTTCTCAGAACATTTAGCAGAAAAGATAAACAAAGCCAATAGAATTGTAGGGCTGATAAGGAGGACATTTGTGTCACTTGATGAAGAAATATTCAGGAATCTCTATACAGAGTTGGTTAGGCCGCACCTGGAATATGCGAACCAGGTGTAGGCTCCATATATGGTAAAGGATATAGAAGCAGTGGAGAAAGTGCAGAGGAGAGCTAGCAAGCTAGTACCAACGTTGAAGAACGCGGGCTATGAGCAGAGGTTGAGGACACTGGGGCTTCCGACACTGGCATATAGGAGAAAGAGAGGGGATATGATAGAGGCTTTTAAGATAGTGTCAGGAAAGTATGATGAGGATGTGTGTGAAGGTATCTTCTTGATGCGGGAGGAAACAAGAACGAGAGGACACTCAAAGAAAATTTACAAGGAAAGAAATAGGCTTGAGAAGGCAAAAAACTCATTTTGTGATAGTGGTAAATGAGTGGAACGCACTGCCCCAGTATGTAGTCTATTCCGAATCAATAAGGGAGTTTGAAAGTAATCTTGATAAAGCATGGGGAAGACAAGATTTGAAGTTTGATTATAAAGCAAAAATACAGAATAGTAAAAATGTTGCGTCTGCTACCGCCGCCGCCAACACCGTGAACGACCGCAGCAGTGCAAGTACTGGTACGGAGCTGGATACACAGGCCTAGTTTGCCTTTTTCCAGAGGATCTACTGTAAGAAATTATGTTATATGGTATTTTATTCATATTTATTTTTTGAATACTAGAGAACTGCAGACGCACTACGGAGGGCCCTCGTCATTTTGTGATTTCCTCTGATTATGCAAGTTTATTTCTCTGAAGTTCCCTTAGGTGATTATGCTCATACCTATATTGCGTGGTATTCATATCAATATCCATATGCAGTACTGTACAGTTAATTAATAATGATTACAAACAGATACCGGTATATAAGTTTGAGTAATTATCTTTATACAAAATTTATAATATCTTATTATTCTTAATGTTAACACTTTCATGCGTGGATACTCGAATCACATATTCAGGAAGGGTTTCCCTAAATGCACAGATACGGTACGCAATTCGCATATTCGATACTTTAGAAATTATAGGAAGATAAATGCTTAAGTGGTATGGTATCAATCTGTACATGCATGATATACCTACACCCACGTACCTCAAATAAATATAGCTTCCTATGCAGACGACATAACACACATGCACACACCAAGACCCAGACAGTGGAACATTTCTCCTTCAACCCTATCTCAACACACTACATGACTGATGCACTACAAACAGACACAAGTTGGCACCAGCCAAATCCACTGCAACCCTCCTCACAAGCTGGACAGCCGAATACAAATACACACCGCACCTCACCATAAACACCACCCTAACACATACACATGCACCCGAAATCCTAGGAGTAACATATGATACTCTAATGACATTCAAACAACATATCACAAACATAAAAAATAAACTGACACCCAGACTTAGCACCCTCAGGTCACTTGCCTACACACAATTTGGACACAACAAAGAAACTACCACCACAGTATACTGTACAAACAATACATAAGATCAGTGATGGAATATATAAGCCCTGCCTGGGCTTCTATCCTAGCTGAAGCACATTACAAGACCTTGCAAACTATTCAAAACAAAGCCCTAAAAATCATCACAGGCTGCACAGCTACTACACCTACAGATCACATACATCATGAAATGAAAGTCCTCAAAGTCAAAGACCACCTGGACATGAGAGGCACCCAATTCCTGGCTGCAGCCTCCACAAACCAACACCACTCACTACACAACATGGCAGCACACCCTCAGACACCAAGGAATATCAAAACAAAACCCAGCACACGGTATCACACACAAATACTGTCATCTCTCTTTCCCTGCCCATCCCAAACCAGCTTCCAGAAGCACATCCATACTCATATCTCTCGCCATTTCATCCAATCACTCATAGACAACACGCCGCTGCAGGCACGACCTCCCAAAATCCATCCTTCTGAATCCTCCCTTCCTCGCGAGGACAGGGTCCACCTGGCCAGGCTGAGATGTGGGCACCATCCAGCTCTTCTGATCTATCAGAAGAGACTGGATATCTCCGTTGTCGACACCTGCCCAGGATGCAACACAACACACCATACTATTAAACACATCATAGAAGACTGCATTCTACACAATCACTTACGCCAACAACACAATCTACACTCCTTGAGAGCCCTGTGGGAAATTTCAATCGTAGCCATGGCCTTCCATGTCTGTCATGCTGACATATATCCAAATCTTATAAAATAGATTAATGAATTATTTTGAAGATTTTAGGAAGATGACAAGATTCCTTTGTAGTGTACACACAACCAATGTATCTAATTTAGCCTCACATACCCATCAGGCTTGGGGTGGTCTGACTTGGAGAACAACTTGCGGTGTGTGCCAGACACTGTGATGCGTGTAGCCAGCATCAGCAAGTCTCTCACCATGACTGCCGCCGCTAGACTCTGGGAGGACGGCAAACTGGACTTGGATGCACCCATTCAAAAGTACATCCCAACCTTCCCCAAGAAGTTTTATGATAGGAAAGAGGTGAGTCTTCAATTTATTATAAGCTTTCCCCTCAAAAATAATGTTAAGGAGGTAAAGAGATATGTCACTTTTTGTTAAAACAACAATTTGTAAAAGAGATGGTAGACTGGAGCCGGAGTTCGGGGGCAGGGGGGGGGGGGGGGGGGGGGGGGGGGGGGGGGGGGGGCGGGGGGGGGGTGGGGGGGGGGGGGGGTGATGCCCATCTGCCAGCCAAACCTACCTAACAATGACTAAAATCAAAGAAAATAAACGTAAGTCCGATGAAACAAAACCGCACAGGACAATGACAAATGCCCCCCACAAACTCAGACTTGCTAGTGTGAATGTTGGTAGTTTGAATCTGCGTGCGAATGAAGTGGCTGAGATGTGTGAGAGGAGGCGAGTGGACGTCTGCTGTACCCAGGAAACACTCTGGAAGAGGCATGGGGTACAGTGGATTGTCGGAAGGAGGAAAAGATATAGGATATACTGGATGGGTGTGGAGACTGATAAAGCGAAAGGAGGAGTGGGTGTTCTGGTGGCTGAAGAGCTGGCGGAAAGTGTGCTTCAGATTACGAGAGTTAGTGAAAGGCTGATTGTTTTGAAGTTGAAAGTTGGTGAAAGAATTCTGAATGTGATATCTGCATATGCCCCACAGGCTGGTTTACAGAAAGAGATAAAAGAGGACTTCTGGAATGACACCGTCAGTGTCATTTCAGGCCTCTCGGAGAACGAAATAACTATCGTGGGGGGGGACCTCAATGGTCACGTGGGAGCATCTGCAGATGGATACGAGGGGGTACATGGAGGAATTGGTTACGGAAGGAGAAATCTAGAAGGCGAATATATTGGAGTCCTGCGTTGCACTCAACATGGTTGTGTGTAACACAAAGTTCAAGAAAAGACAGAGCCACCTGATCACATATAACTCTGGGGTCTCCAGTAGCCAGATAGATTACTTCTTGGTTAACAGGAAAGACTGGAAACTAGTTCGAGATGTAAAGGTCATCCCGAGCGAAGAATGTATCCCCCAGCATAAGCTACTTGTGTGCGACATGAGCTTATACAGAGATCCTAAGCGCAAGAAGGTTTACATACCCAAAAGGAAAGTGTGGCTGCTGAAGGACAAGGAAGTTAGGGATAGGTTTCATAATGAACTGGAGGAAATTAATAGAAATAAGGAAGCTAGGCCTAACGATGTAAATAGCCAATGGAACTTTCTTAAGCATAGCCTTATCGCTGCCACTGACAAAGTCTGTGGGAAAACAAAGGGTCACCCCAGGAATAAGACCTCTTGGTGGTGGAACGATGAGGTAGAACATGCTGTGAAAGAGAAAAGGAGATGCTTCAAAGCATGGAAGAAAGGAGGCAGCAGGGAGGAATACCAGGCAGCTAAACGAACTGCCAAAAGAGTTATTTACAATGCTAAAAAATCGCATTAAGGACCTGGTCCTCGAACAAGTGTGTAACACTGACAATCCCAATGGGATCTTCAACCTAGCTAGGCGAGTTAAAAATGACAGTAGGGATATTATAGGTGAACAGTGTGTTAGAGATGATAATGGGAAGATTGTGTATGCAGAAAATGAAATTAGAGAAGCATGGAAGGTACACTATGAACGATTGCTAAATGTAGAGTTTGAATGGGATAAGGAACAGCTTAGTATCGAAAAACCAATATCTGGGCCCCCTCCTTTGATAGCACCAGCTGTAGTGAGCGACGCAATCAATAAAATGAAGGACGGTAAAGCTCCAGGTTGCTCCGACATTGTCGCTGAGATGATAAAAGCCTCAGGGGAGATTGGTGTAAACTTAGTCACTGAGTTGATAAACACCATTATTAAAGATGAGAAAATCCCAGAGGATTGGCTCAAAAGTGTAATAGTAAATATATACAAAGGAAAAGGGGATGCGCTAGATAGAGGAAATTATAGGGGCCTGAAAATGCTTGACCAAATCATGAAGGTCTGTGAGAGAGTCCTTGAGGGTTTGATCAGGCAAAGCATCTCTATTGATGATATGCAGTTTGGTTTTATGCCAGGACGTGGTACAACCGATGCTATCTTCATAGTCAGGCAGATACAGGAAAGATACCTACTAAAAGGCAGGGATCTTTACTTTGTGTTTGTGGACCTGGAGAAGGCCTTTGATAGGGTACCTAGAGATGTTGTACAGTGGGCTATGAGGAAACTTGGTGTGGAAGAGTGGCTGGTGCGTGTGATAATAAAGATGTATGAGGATTCGCGAAGTTCGGTGAGGGTGAAGGGTGTACTGAGTGATGAGTTCGCAGTCCGTGTTGGAGTCCATCAGGGTTCAGTGTTAAGCCCCCTCCTCTTATTATGGTCTTGGAGGCGCTGTCTAGAGTTTTTAGAGGCGGACTCCCGTTGGAACTGTTTTATGCAGATGATTTAGTCCTAATAGCTGACAGTATGCAGGATGCTGAGGCCAAATTCAGAGAGTGGAGAGAGGGCATGGTGAGCAAGGGTTTAAGAGTCAATATTAACAAAACCAAGGTTATGCATTGTAGTTTGAGACGAGGCAATGTGGAAAAGAGCGGTGCATACCCATGTGCAGTGTGTGGAAAGGGAGTGGGCGTTAACTCAATTCAATGTAGCATCTGTCGATGTTGGGTACACCATGGGAGTAAGCGCTGTAGTAGAATAAAGGGGCCCCTGCCGAAGGATAAGTTAGAAATAGAGAAATTTGAGTGCGTAGTGTGCAAAGGCGAGCTTGTGTTAAGTGATGATCCTGTGGCTGTGAATTTTGGAAATGAGTCTTTGGAGCTGGTGAACAAGTTTTGTTACCTAGGAGATACCATCTCTGCCGGTGGTGGGGCCGAGGCTGCCACTGTTGCTAGAATTAGGTGTGGCTGGGGGAAGTTCAGAGAATTGATGCCAATCCTGACCATGAAAAGAATGCCTCTCCCCCTGAAGGGAAAGGTGTATGCCTCATGTGTTAGAAGTGCAATGATGTATGCCTCAGAAACATGGGCCGCTAAAGTAGAGGATGTCAACAGAATGGAGCGTAATGAGATGAGAATGGTGAGATGGATGTGTGGGGCCAGGCTACAGGATAGAATAACAAATGGGCGGGTGCCCAACCCCGAAAAGGGTTGAAATAGGGGAGCTATCCCCCCGCCAAAGGCGGCTTTCTAGGGCCTTTCCTAGCTGATGCTGAGAGGATTGGGTTCTAGTCATGTGGTGATGGGCTGGTCTATCAGAGTGAGAACTGAGCGATCTCTGCCATACCCATAGCTTACGCTGACTGTTCCTTTTACTTATATATTTTCTAGATCTCAAGTGACGGCATCTCTTGCGTGGATTGACCTCCTAATCTACCAAGATTGGAAGCCAAAGCGTCACATCTTTCCTTTGCCCCTCAACTTTCTCTTCATAATTGCTGAGGGGCACAGGGCCCTGGGTGGGGCTTTGGTTTCCCGGGCGTTTCCGCACCCTCCTCAGCTCCCCGCCATGGAGTGGCTTCGGTCACCCAGGCTTTATTGTGGTCGGCAGGGAGGGTTCTGTGGGGGCGCTTGGTTATGGCCTTGGCCTTGCTCGGGGCCTTGGGGCTGTTCGGCCAGGCAGCTTGGGGAAAAACAACAACAACAACAAATGTTGAGCTGAGGTGACGTTTAGGTATAAAGAGTATTAGCGAGGTGATGCGTACAAGTAGACTGGGATGGTATGGACATGTGGAGAGAATGGATTAACAAAATTGGGTGAAAAAATGCAGGTCTGTGATTGTGGAGGGAGCTGCACCAAGGGGTGGACCGAGGAAGACCTGGGATCGGACTATACGCGCCGATCTCAAATCCAAGAACTTGACAAGTGAAGCAGCCCTTAACAGGGTTGCCTGGAACGCCGCCATTAGGACAAGAGACTGAAACTGCACTTATGTGTGGAACACTCAGTCTTAAATTTTTATGTATGTATGTATGTTATGATACGGGTCATTCTACTCTGACAAAATGTGAATGTATGAAGCAAGACTTATAAATGTCCCTATCTTTATATAATAACAATGTATGAAGATGAGAAGAGACTTCAATTTATTTTGATCGTCCCAAAAACTAAAAAATAAAGTGATGATGCAGTTTTAACACCGTACACTCACTTGATTGACAGAGCTAGGGCATGTCCTTGGTATAGGGACTTTATTGGACATTGCCAAGAGTCGCTAGACCTTAGTGTCCAAACTCTTGACGTCAACTAATGGCATGGGGTGAGATCGAACTGCTGACCCTTCGATCAGCAGTCAGACATGCCACGGCCCGCGGCCATGGAAAGTACAGGTTTACGGGTTTAACTCCCAAAGGGGAAAAAAGGAAAACCTAATACTGTACAGTAGGGTCCCGAAATAAGTGAGAATTTGGTGGACGAATACCGTCGCTTAATTGGAATTTGCGTAATTCGAACAATGCGAGCAATGGGAGCCCAACTCTGAAATCACCTCTAGAACCATAACAAAGAGGAGAGGGCTTAACACAGAGTCCTGGTTAACTCCGACGTAAACTGTAAACTTCTCACTCAGTTCACCTTTCACCATCACTGCCACAATGTGGAGTGCAAGAGATGCACCCCCCCTCCCCCCCCACCACCACCACCTACCCCAAACGCCACTTGTCAGCGAAGGGCGTCTGAGGTGTCCACCACCAGACGGTGCGCGATTGAGACAGCAAAGGAATGAGAAGCGCACAGGATAATGAAACTCTGCAGTTCAAGAGAGCTTATTTATATTTTTGTTTCATTATTCTTCTTAGTGATATCCAATTCTATTGACATACCTTTGGAATGTTTATAGCATCACCTAAGAGGTATGCTGATGAGTCGGGTCAGTAAATCCCTTTCACAAGGACAAGAGGAGCCCTATATGTTTATAGTTCTTACTACATATATGAAAGAACCACTAATAAATTATCATTTTGTATATTCTTCCTGCTTAAATATTGTCCCCCATATTCAAAGATTTGAAATCTATTTCTGGTAATCGTATCAATACATTGGCTTACCATATGTACACTCACCCGTACTAAAAGTTGTTCAGGGGTGGGTCCTTCCTTCCCCTACTCCACCCTGGGCAGGTGGAAGGGGGGAGTCGGGTCCAAGTCTACCCCCACCTTCCACCCCCAAACTATCCCCAACTCCCCCACCCTCCTTCTCTAGCTGGCAGTTAGTGATTGGAGGCGATTGTTCTCATGAATTGTAAATTATTGTTATACCATCTTTGCACATGCTTACAATGGCCAACATTTATTAATACAATATACTGTATAATTGTATTCTCAAAATGAGTCTCTATACACACATGGGTTACAAGAATCTCGGCTGTATTGGTCTTCTACCTTTCTCTCTCTCTCTCTCTCTCTCGCTTTCGCTCTCTCTCGCTTTCGCTCTCTCTCTCGCTTTCGCTCTCTCTCGCTTTCGCTCTCTCTCTCTCTTTCTCTCTCTGCTTGTCCCTCTCTCATTGCATTACAATCCACGACCAAGGCGTGATGTGCTTTTAATATAGGCTAGTGATACCGTAATTAATTCCAATATCATACATTATTCAGGATATTATGTTCACCAGTATTGCAATACACATCAACTTTTCCTCTATGATCTACTCCTAGGTTTTCAAATTACTTACACAATCGGGCTTTTTTAATATTAAAGGAAAGGTCTAAAGGCAAATATTGGCTGTAATAATGTTGCGACTATTGTTGATTGTTTCGTTTACCATTTCAATCAGTTTCTCCCATTTATTCAATACCATACATAGTATAAACGGTCTGCATTTAATTATATGTGGCCTATACACTTCGTTTTCAATCAATTACATGTAGAACTTCGTTTTCAATCAATTACATGTAGAACTCGATACAACTTACGATCAAAGTCGGTGTTAATTTTTAGTAAGGTTTGAGTATCGAGCCCTTGAGTAGCAGGGCTCGCCTTCTCACTTCCCCTTCTCTCTATCTGTGATCCCAGCCTCTCGCCTCTACAAACCCCGATAAAATGCATAGGTTTAATAGACAATTTTACCATCAACTCTTCTCTATGTGTATCGAATGCAGGCAACACTCATCACACACTCTAATGAAGGGAAATATACCCCATTCAGACCCGTAAAATCTTGGTTGTAGAAAGTGTGTGCTATGAAAGAGTTACAAGGAATAGTTAGTATATCAAAGACCTTGCCGTCCATTTCGGGGAAATTTTCGAAGTCGAATGTGAGATATTGTTCAGTGCACTACACTCCTTACAGAGTGTGCAAAATACTATCCACTCTTCTTGAACTGCTCTACCGAGGAAATGTTTACAACTTCTGAGGAAAGTTTGTTCCATGTAGATCAGATCTTAAATGAGAAACAATTTCCACAAATACTAGTGTTGAACCTTTTCAATGCTAACTGTCAGCCATGGTTGCGTATTGTATTCATATTTAGGCTAAAATGTTTGCTATGATCCACATTGTCAAACCCATTACCTATTTAAAAATATTGAATGAGATGACCTCGTAGTCTCAGTGTTGAGAGAGAGAGAGAGAGAGAGAGAGAGAGAGAGAGAGAGAGAGAGAGAGAGAGAGAGAGAGAGAGAGAGAGAGAGGTAGAAGACCAATACAGCCGAGATTCTTGTAACCCATGTGTGTATAGACTCATTTTGAGAATACAATTATACAGTATATTGTATTAATAAATGTTGGCCATTGTAAGCATGTGCAAAGATGGTATTACAATAATTTACAATTCATGAGAACAATCGCCTCCAATCACTAACTGCCAGCTAGAGGAGGAGGGTGGGGGAGTTGGGGATAGTTTGGGGGTGGAAGGTGGGAGTAGACTTGGACCCAACTCCCCCCTTCCACCTGCCCAGGGTGGAGTAGGGGATGGAAGGACCCACTCCTGAGCAACTTTTAGTACGGGTGAGTGTACATCCTAATTCATACATTACGTGAAAGAAATGTAAGTAGAAATTAGTTCATATACAGAACGTACATATACTCTAAAGACTGCTTGATCCATAACTTCCATAAGTAATGTTTCAGTCTAACAAGCAGCATAGGAAAAACTGTTGAGTTGGGAAGTGGAAGTATGGGTATGAGTGTGATGATATATTAAATAATCATATAATTAAGCATCTTGAGAATAATAAATTAAGCAGTGATAGGCAATATGGTTTTAGACGATGTCGATCAACTGCAGACATTCTTTGCCTTCTTACACATCAAATCAACCAAGCTACAGACCAACATGGTGAAACACATACAATAGCACTGGATATATCAAAGGCATTTGATAGAGTCTGGCATCAATCCTTATTGTCGAAGATGTCACACTACGGCCTTGCATCATTAGTTCCACTAATTTCTTCTTATCTTCATAACAGAAAAATATGTGTAATGGTAGATGGTCTTTATTCTCAATTTCACTCAATAAATGCTGGTGTTCCACAGGGATCAGTTTTGGCCCCAACTCTGTTCCTCATTTATATCAATGATCTCATATCTACCACTCATAATCCAATACATTCCTACGCAGATGACTCAACACTCCACAGTTCCTTCACATTTACCAATTCTTTCACCCAACCCAATCTTATAAATTCAAAAATAAACACTGCAATTTCTCTGAACCAGGACCTTTCTAGAATTAATGAATGGGGACAAAAGAATCTAGTTTCCTTTAATGCACAGAAAACCAAGTACATTCAATTTTCTAACCGACAGAATCTCACTGACTCCCGTATATTTTATAATGATGTAAATATTCCCACTTCCCCTAGTATTGACATTCTCGGTGTAACATTAACTACTAACCTGAGCTGGACACATTATGTTAGAAGCATTGCTAAGAATGCCTCTAAGAAACTGGGACTCCTGTACAGAGTTTTGAGAATTCTTCACTGACGAGCAGTTGGCCGTAATATATAAAAGTCATGTGCGTTCTCAGATGGATTACTGTTCACCTCTGTGGAGTGGAAGTGGAGTGGTTGCGTGAGGCAGTTGGACAAAATTCAAAATAAAGCTATTAGATTAATCAATAACCCTGCAATCACACAGGACCTTCCTACATTATCCATACAAAGAAACGTTGCATCCCTTGCATTATTCTACAGATATTTTCACAGCAATTGTTCTGAGGAACTTGCTTCAATTGTGCCGCCTCTCCACATCTTTCCCCGTAGAACTAGGGCAGCTGAGGGCGCCCATGAATTTACACTTTCTCCTCCACAATGCAGAACTTCTGCTTATCAAAATTCATTTATCCCCAGAACTACTACTCTTTGGAATTCACTTCCCTTGAGTTGCTGTCCACAAACTTACAATCTACAACAGTTTAAATCCAGTTGTTACAAACATTTTATGAATGGAGGATGCCTTTAGGCACATGGACCTTTTTTGTGTTATCTGTGTTTGTCCTTCCTCCATTCATTGTCTCTTTTTAAAATAAAACATTGAAAATAAAAAATAAAATAAAATCATATCAAGTGAATGACTTGCACTAGAATGTGAAACTTGCACTACCTCAAATAATTGTAGTCCATCTATTGCGCTACCGGTACTTGTAATTGAATAATACAGTATTGTATTTTCAGTATAAAAGCCATCAGAATGAAACCATACATCTTATAGATAATTCAGTCTTTAAAGTGTATGTATGTATGTATGTATGTATGTATGTATGTATGTTTATATGCATAGCTAGTGAACTAGTTGATATTATATTACACTGTACGGTACTGCATATGAAGTGAATCCATCATGTGATCAAGACTTACAACTCTTAATGTGGCTAAGGTTTATAAACAATATTAACATAATGTAATAATCAAGATTTATAATGCTAATTTTTTTTCCCTACAGGTAACTATCACCACCAGGCACCTCCTCTGTCACAAGTCTGGTATACGGCATTATAGCCTTAGAAACTCAGACAAGAAGACGAAAGGTAATAATTCCAAGAGTACCAAAGAAGATGAGAACAATGAGATTACAAAGACCACTGAGGATACCAAAGAAATTAAATCAGAAATAATTTCAGAAGGAGAAAGGAAGCACAGTAAACAATGCAAGAGCAAAGCAAATTTCGATGACAAATTCAGCAGCCAAGAAACACCCAAGGAGGAGGAAAGTGACAAAGAAGATGAGGATAAGGCTAAAATAGACAGCAAGAAAATGGCTGAAGAGAGAAGAAAGGAGATAGACTGTTACATCAATTCACTAGCCAATAAGAATAGGAAGAAAAAGAAGACGAAGAAGGCGAAGAAGGGAGAGGATGATGACGAGTTTGACATGGAAGAATACTACATTAAAGAAGAGTTTGAGAATGTTACCGATTCTCTGGAATTATTCCAGAATGATGAACTCTTCTTCAAGCCAGGTAAAACAAATATATATATATATATTTTTTTTTAACCACCCATTCTTGGATCACATTGATAGACTATCTATTGCCGGACGCCGTGATCCCCAAAGGGGGTGGCCACGAATGAAACGCCCCCATGTCCCCAGTCAATCGACACCCATCCTCCCATCCAGCACCGCTTTCGCTCATATACTTCTTAACTCCATCCTTCCACCTCTCACTTGGTCTACCTCTCCCTGTCTGTCCTTCCACCTCACTCTCGTACACTCTCTTAGTCATTCTCTCGCTTCCCATACGTTCCACATGGCCAAACCATCTCAAGCTGTTCCTTTTCACACTTTCCAGCACATCTACATCCACACCAAACCTCTCTCGTACTTCCTCATTCGTTTGTCTATCCCTCCATGTAACTCCTCACGCACTTCTCAAGTAACTAATTTCTACGGATCCCACTCTTGGTTCGAGTCTCTCCACCAACGTCCATGCTTCGCTCCCGTAAGCCAATGTCGGGATTACCACACTGTTATGCAAGGACTTCTTTACTTCCATGCTGATCACCCTATTTCTTGTTACTGCTTTCAGCGTTCCTACAACCGGCTTACCGTTGCACGGTAGTACCCTCTCCCGCACTTCTTCATCCATACTCCCATCTTTACTCAACACACTGTCTAAATACTTAGAGCTGACATTCTCCATAGCCTGACCATTCAACCTCAACTCACACCTCACCTCATGTTGATGGACATGCACTTTTTTTCTTGCCCTGTGGCATGGGCCACAGTCAAGGGAGCATCTGTCACTCTCTAGTGTCTCTCACCTTCACCATGTTTCCCCTTTGCCTCCTTTTGTAATTCTGAGTGCATGGCCGAAAATACCGATATTCATCTCACCGCCACTGGAATTATGTCCCCACCTCCATATTCCTTTTCTTTGACATCCCAAACATGTGTTTGACAAGTTTCCACTCATTATTCACAGTAGTCAAGGTAGGCTACGACTGTTGTTTTTCTTAAGGCGCATTAAAGATTTTTCACAAGCACTGAGCCGTTACTGTCCCTCATGAGCAAGGGGATGGGATAGTAGTACAGGACCCCAATGGAAATACGCCTAATCGGCCTTATTGGGCTATCCATAGCTGGCTTAGCATGCGCTAGCTTTAAGAACTATTATTATTATTATTATTATAGGAAACCAATAGGGGATGGGGCCCTGATCCCATATGTTAGTATGGCATTATCTCCTCAACTTGTACAAAGAATAACTTAACATTTGGTGTGTCTGTCTGTATGCTTACAAAGTTTTCAAAAACTTAAAAGCCAATATTAATGACTCTGCTAGTACCTCCATTCCATTCACAAATACATCTCATTAAAGTTTAATTAAGATTAGATCATTCCCTCACCCTCCATGCCAACTAATAAAGGAGGGTGGGTGCCCAACCCCGGAAGAGGTTGAAATAGGGGAGCTATCCCCCTGCCAAAGGTGGCTTTCTAGGGCCTATCCTAGCTGATGCTGAGAGGATTGGGTTCTAGTCATGTGGTGATGGGCTGGTCCATCAGAGTGAGAGCTGAGCGATCTCTGCCATACCCATAGCTTACTCTGACTGTTCCTTTTACTTATATATTTTCTAGATCTCAAGTGACGGCATCTCTTCCGTGGATTGACGCCAAAGCGTCACATTTTTTCCTTTTCCCCTCAATTTTCCCTTCATAATTGCTGAGGGGCACAGCAAAGTTTATATACATACAAGAAGTTAACTCACCGAAGTAAAATTGGAACCTCCGACATCCAGTGTGACGTCACGCCTGGGACAGTAGCGCTATATTTCATATACAAACCTGAAGAATCTAAGGATGTGTGGCTTTGAAAAGCTGAATAACATGTCTTTCATTGAAGTATACTATATTTAGTTGCGATTAAGTCTAATGACCGTACCGGTATCTTGTGAGCTTGTCACCACTGTAAGGAGTCATTATTATATCATTTTCGGGATAAAATCGTTGTATGAAAATCATAGCCAAGGTCTCTGCATACTGTCTGCATGCAGTTTTGGCCAGTCATCAACTCATCATGCTAACCTATTGTGTTCCATAATGAGATTATGGTGAATTGTCTTAAAATTGGGTTAATGTTGCGATATATTGGTCATGGGGGTGTTTACTGTGTCATAAGATAGTGATATACGCGGAATATAGTCTACGTGGTGGTAGCCAAGAGCGAGAGGGCGGCGCACACTAGGACAGCTGGCTCATACGATAATTTAAGTGTCTTCATTATTATTTTCCCATTAACATTCTCCCACTAACACATGATTGTCTGAACAGTATAAACTTCCTTTAAATGTAGTCACTACAACGTACCCCGGGTACATGCAGTATGATTGTACTGTAGGTACTGCACAATTGAAAAAAGAACAAGAAAACAAAGATACTTTGAAATATGGCAACACCGTTAGCCACTCGGGAACACAGACACACGAACCCTGTTATTATGACTGACATATTCTTTAATTTGTTTTCTTTTTCACCACTATCATGAGTACCTAAAAAATTTCCAGCTTTTGTCTGGTTTAGTTATTAAAACTTTCACCAGCATACAATAATAGACCTGGGTAATATATTAAATGCTCTATAAGAGAGTTCGCTATGACAACTGTGCTTTCGTCTGCGGGGAAAGCATGGCCGCAGCCGCTATGCCCTGACATTTACACCGAATCACGATTCTATTTCGATGTATTTGAAATACTTTGATGATAAAAACTATCCCAACCAACGTAACCAAACCTAATTCAAGACATACAGTAAACATACATCGACATATACTTGTACTTGGGCGTGAATATAGTAGAAGTATAGCGGCTGCAGGGCATGAGCTTTCTTCGTCTGCATATTTATATCGAATATAATTACAAAATTAATGACTTGATTGATTTTTGTTCATATTCTATTTGTTCTTAATATAGTGCTTTCTTGAATTTCTAGCCATAAAATATGCAAAGCTTCTACCAGTATGAGTTAACAATGGAAAAACAAAGTGGAACGACATTCTCCCTATGTTGTCTACATCTACTGTACATCCCATGCGTGACGTCACGATTTTACAAGACTAACAAATTTCGGCGAGCTACCAGAAATTTGAGTATCTGGTGGGCCTACTTGTTAGTGTATATATACTTTGGGGCACAGGGCCTTGGGTGGGGATTTGGTTTCCCTGGCGTTTCCGCACCCTCCTCAGCTCCCCGCCTTAAAGTGGCTTCGGTCACCTGGGCTTTATTAGTAATAATAATAATAATAAGCATGTTACTTATTTCTCATAAGCGCCAATTTTTCCGAAGAATTCACTGGCGCTCGAAAAGAGAAAGAAAAAAGAACCAAAATCAATGCATCAAAAGAAGGCTCATATACAACACACATTTAACAATCACCAGCAGTGGCAAAATAGCCTAAACTCTATAGCCATCTGTCATGACACCTCTCTCAAGATCATAGCTTCTCTCAAAGAGAAAAGTCTTAAGTTGTCTCTTGAAGCATTCAACAGAACTCAGTTGTCTCATGGACAGCGGCAACCTGTTATACAACCTCGGAGCCATGTAGGAGAATGACCTCTCAAAGAAAGAAGACTGCTGGAAAGCCCTTGGTTCATCAAGACGAAAAGGGTCATTGTCATGACGCACAACAACTAGTAGTAAGCAGGGAGGGTTTTGTGGGGGCGCTCGGTAATGGCCTTGGCCTTGCTCGTGACCTTGGGGCTGCTCGGCCAGACAACCTGGGGAACAGCAACAACAAGTAACAACAACAACAACTAATAAAGGTCCCCTTGAACATATTGTAAGCACACACAAATTTGGCTTCAGACCAGAGCTTCATGCATGCTGGAGAGTTATGGTCTTCTCAGCTACCTCGGCAGTGTTAGCTTCTTTTAAAAAAATATTTGTCAACAGTTTACTTGGTAAAAGCCCTTATAAAACTGGAGGCATTGTTAGTAGAATACAGGGTATGCATCCTCCTTGGGTGTACTGTTCTTGACAAATTGTCAGACCCGCAGCCCCAGTGATTCAGATTCAAAACTTTCTACAGTAATATAGTTTTCTCCTTATGTTTGTTCCTAAATTTAAAAACTTTCTAAAGTGACACTATCCATATTTTCTGTTACTAGATTATAAACCCGTCTCTGTAAAATGTCTCTCTCTTTAATTTACTCTTCCTTGCAGGAGATGACTACAAGTACACTACCCATGGATGGACGTTGGTGAGTGCCGTGGTAGAGGCGGCGGCTAAACAACCATTTACTCTCATCATCAGGAAACTCTTCAGGGAGCTTGGTCTAGACAGCACATATCTCGACCAGAATGACCCTATTATATACAACAGGGCCAGGTATAATGATCACACCTTTTTAATTTTATTCTGATTAACACTAGATCATCCAACATATTTGCATCACTCGCTCAGAAAACATTGACACCTGAATAGGGAGAAAATCACCAAACTAGTAAGTCAATATAGAGGAGTCCAAAATGACCACCTCAGTTTAGATAGGGTTAATACTAAAAAAAAAAAAAAAAAAATTACACGGTAGCAGAACAAATATTTATGTACTATACAGGGCCAGGTATGATCACACAATTGTAATTTTAATATGGCTAACACTGTCATGCATGCATATATCTAAGACTTTTACATACTTACACACAAGTTTAACCCTTAAAGAGCGGCGCGCAACATAAGTCGAGTTAAAGAAACTGGCAAAAAACGGGTGAAAAATGGGTGAAAATAGAGTGAAAATGGGTGGAACAGTAATGAACCATACGTCCGACATCTGTGGCCTCCCGGCCCACACTAACTCCAGTTCCCCCACTGCACGGGAGGATGACAGTGTGACCAATAGTTCGCTAAAAGTGAACAATGTAGCAAAATCCGCTAAACTTCCATCTTTGAGGTAACACTGTCAGTGCTCCACGAGTGCTACGTAGCTGTATGTGGTGTCATTGTGTAGCGATTTCCACCTAGTTTTCGGCACAATACAGTTCCTTTCATGCTGATGGTTGATATAGCAGTCAGAATGGCCTGAAAAGGCCCAAAACGGCCACAGACCCCCCGCTAGACTAGGGTTAAAGACCGTTTTGTCCACAGAGAATGTGGTTACAGTCTCACGTCCTAAATGGCGGTTTTCCAGGCGGCCCTGTCAAGGGCTGCCTCTGTTGTCAAGTTCTATCCCTACTGGCGTAGGGATATAGCGATCCCACCGCCCGCCACTTCGGTGGTACAGTCAGCCTCTGTAGCAGTCAGTTATGGTGATTTCTTGTTACTGCCTCATTGTAGCACGGTTAAGGCTGGTGTGGTGCAATTTTGCCAGGTGAAAGTGCTTCAGGGGGACTTTGTTAAGTCTTGCTGAGACACTGTTAGCGCTATACCAACATCGGTCACTGTGATGACATGATGGGGCTGTGTTGTGGTAAGTCTTTATTGTACTGTACTACAGTAGACTAAAACCACGCTCTCTGTGGATGAAGAAGGTCTTTAAACTTGTATGTATGTTGTATGTAGATCGGACCGGAGTACCTGATCCCATGTCATTCTAGGTCTACCCCTACGCGCAGCTCCCCCCACGTTCACAGTCCGGCATTTCTTCACCCAGTTCGGATCATCCATTCTCTCGTGTCCAAACCAACCAAATCGGCTCATGCGCATCACTTCACTGACACTCCTAATGCCTAGATGCCTTCTTAATTCCTCGCTTGATACCCCATCCCTGAGGTTAACTCCACATATCCATCGCACCATTCCCTTCTCATTCCGTTCCATTCTATTGATGTCCTCCCCTTTAACCGGCCACGTCTCCGAGGCCTAACACACGAGGTATACATCTTCCCTTTAAGGTGAAATGGGAGTCCTCTCATGGTCAGGAGTGGCAACAGCTGTGTAAACTTCCCCCAGCTACTTCTGACTCTAGCAGTGGAACCAGCTTCAGCGCCACCTCCGTCGAAAACTGTATCGCCCAAGTAGCAGAATTTATTCACACACTCCAGCGCTACACTGCTGAAATCAACACTAACACAAGTTCTCCCTTGCACACTGCACATTCAAAGTCTATGATTCTTGTCAAAAGTCCTCTCGCCCCATTACATCTCTTATGTACCTAGTCACTACAGACGCAACATTGAATTGAATTCCTTCCCACATACTGTGCATAGAAAGTCGCCGCTTCTTTCCATAGTTCCGTGCCCTACTCCACTGATTATGACCTTTGTCTTATCTATATTAACTCTTGGTCCCTTGTTTGCCATACCCTCCCTCCATCTATTGAACTTTACCTCCGCTTCCTACGCACTATCTGGAATAAGAACTGTGGTGTGGTAGATGTTTGAAGAGAGCATTTTAGTACAGGTAACTTAGCTGTAAAGAGTAAATATATGATCCAATGTTGGAGAGAGGTAAGATAAACAGAGTAGATGACATACATATGAGCTGAGAATAAAGGAAGCAATTCACAGACTTGAATTAAGCAAAGCTGCTGGAGTATATAATATTTCCGGTGAAATGCTCAGATATGGGGGAGACAAAGCTTTAGACATTGTACAGTAAAAGTCCTATAATCCGAATAGCAGGGGACCGGGCCTCGTTCCGATTACCGGATTTTTCGGATTATTGGAATTTACCCCTATGAACCTGTGTATTAATGGCCTGACGAATACTTGAACACAATATAGGCTATGCATATGCACAATATAACGCTATACATCCAATATGACACATAATGGTAAACTTTTAAAGTGATTTCATGAACATATGATATGTGTGTGTACCATTATGTGTTATTTGGGTGGGTTTTGGGTGGCCTAATGCCTCAAAAAGGGGACTTTGGGACTTTTTGAAATTCGGACTATCGGGTGAATTCGGATTTGGCCTCATTTAAAAAAAAATCGGACTATTGGGAGATTCCAATTATTGGTCGTCGGATTATCGGACTTTTACTGTACTGTACATTGATTATGTAAAATCATAAAAAAACAAATATAAACAATTATGCCAGTTTTAGCTAATCTATTTTCCACAATTGATTAAATAAGAGTAAAGTATACATCTATCTATCTATCTATTGCCTGACGCCGTGATCCCCGAAGGGGTGGCCACGAACGAACCGCCCCCATGCACCTCTGTCCCCAGTCAGTCGACGCCCCTCCCCCCAACCAGCACCGCCTTCGTTCATGTAGTTCCTCACTCCATCCTTCCACCTCATATTCGGTCTACCTCTCCCCCTCTGTCCCTCCACCTCGCTCTCGTACACCCTCTTAGTCATTCTCTCGCTTTCCATACGTTCC
Source organism: Paralithodes platypus (assembly GCA_032716605.1). Taxonomy (NCBI): domain Eukaryota; kingdom Metazoa; phylum Arthropoda; class Malacostraca; order Decapoda; family Lithodidae; genus Paralithodes; species Paralithodes platypus. Next base: position 38,820,566 of record CM064552.1, on the reverse strand, counting down.
ATATGGCCGAACCATCTCAAGTTGTTCCTTTTCACACTTTCCAGCACATCTACCTCCACACCACACCTCCTTCTTACTTCCTCATTAGTCTGTCTATCCCTCCATGTAACTCCGCACGCACTCCTTAAGTAATTCATTTCCACTGCTCTCACTCTTGGTCTGAGTCTCTCAACCAACGTCCATGCTTCGCTTCCGTAAGTCAGTGTCGGGATTACCACACTGTCATGCAAGGACTTCTTCACTTCCATACTGACCACCCTATTTCTTGTTACTGCTTTTAGCGTTCCTACAACCCTCTTCCCCTGTTGTACCCTCTCCCGCACCTCTTCATCCATAGTCCCATCTTTACTCAACACACTGCCCAGATACTTAAAAGAGTTGACGATCTCCATAGCCTGACCGTTCAGCTTCACCTCACACTCTGTGACTTCACCCCTTTCGAAGACCATAACCTTGCTCTTCCCCGTATTTACCTTCAAATTCCGTTTTTCGCACACTGTTCCAAACTCATTTACCAGACCCTGCAACTCCCATTCATTATCACTCATCAGAACTGTATCATCCGCAAACAGCAGTATAGGTAGCTTCCACTCAATTCCCTCCCTTTTCAGCGATACACCAACATCCACTGCACTTGATAGTATTTCTTTCATAACTCCATCCATATATACAGTAAACAACCACGGGGACATCACACACCCCTGTTTCAAACCAATATTCAGGTCAAAGAACTCGCTCTGCTCACTCTCCACACGTACTGCCGCCTTTGCACCCTCATACATGCTCTTCACTGCTTTCAGCAACTTGCCCTCTACTCCGTATATTCTAAGTACTTTCCACAAACCTTCTCTATCCACTCTGTCATAGGCCTTCTCCAAGTCCATAAAGGCAACATACACCTTTTGTTTCTTCTCCAGATACTTCTCCACAACACAATTCAGGGTAAAAATCTGATCTACACATCCTCTTCCCTTCCTAAAACCTCCCTGCTCGTCGCCTATCCATTTCTCCGTTCTCACTCTCACTCTCTCAATCACTACCCTACTGTATACCTTCCCTACTACGCTTAGAAGACATATTCCTCGGTGGTTACCACACACTCCTCTTTCCCCTTTGCCCTTATATAGGGGGACTATTATGCCAGTCTTCCAGTCATCGGGTGCACTCCCCTTCTCCCATGCTAGTTTGCACATTTTCCATACCCATTCTATCACTATCTCACCACCATACCTCAACATTTCCCCACACACTCCATCTGTTCCTGGTGCTTTCCCCAACTTCACTCTTTTCATGGCTTCCCACACTTCTGACCTCCTGATCCCCACCTCCTCCTCCACTACTTCTCTTCTTCTCCCTCCCATACCATATCCAGCTATGTTTGCTGGCTCTTCATTCCTTTCATTTAGCAACTCACTGAAGTACTCCCTCCATCTTTCGACTCTCTCTTGCTTCTCGGCTAGCATTCTCCCATTCTTATCTTTCACACACTTACTGTTTCCCTTGCTACCTTCCCTAACTTTCTTGACTTCTTTCCAGAACAGTTTCTTACTCTCCCTCCATTTTACACTCAGATTCCTTCCAAATTCCTCATCTACTCTTCTCTTACTTTCCTTCACTACTCTCTTCACCACCCTCTTACTCTCCACGTACCTCGCTCGTTTCTGTCTCTCGGAATCTTCATTCCCTCTACTACCCAACCACTCTCTATATGCTTTCTTCTTTTCTTCCACAGCTATTCTTACCTCTTCTGTCCACCATGCTGTACCTTTCGCTCCCCTCCCTCTTCTCCTCACTCCACACACCTCCTCACATGCTGCACAGATCTCATCCTTAAACACCTTGCTCATCTCCTCCACTTCCTCCATAACTTCCAGGTCGAACCCACCTAGTCGTCTTTCCACTGCTCTCCTGTACTCCTCCCTGACTTCCTCCTCCTGCAACCTCTCCACCCTCCTCACCATTCCACCCTCCTCTCTTGATAGAAAACAAAGGTCTAATTCCAATATTTTAGGAGCTATTTTACATTATATGTAAAGCTCTAGTTAATTGGTATTTTTATGTACAGTTGCTACTAAAAACTGTGCTATGACTCAACAGGAATGAATGGAAAATGCTTGTGAATAGATGAGTGAACACATGGTCATTTGGGGGAAGGGGTCGGGCGCAAGTTGGACTAGATAATAGTCCATCAGGCGCCTGGCCCGGGGAGATGGTTTATATGAAGGGTGCGCCTGGAAGTGTGGTGGGCGGTCTTGTGGTTTCGGCTCTGCTGCACGTCTGCCTGCTGAGATCGAAACCTCTCCGGGTGGTCGGGGAGTGCTGGAGGGACCTTGGTGACCCTGGTCACTGGGTCTTCTGGATGACCTACCGGTATATGTGTGTAAATTTGTATTTAGTTTTTGTGTGTTCATAGTTTTCTGTTGTGTTGTCCCTATTCGGGCTCTGTCTTGAGTCCCCCCCCCCCTAAATAAGGAAAAGTGGGAATTGGGCCAGTGTACAGTATATAGATACTGTACTGTAGATAGATGTTGCTACTAAAAACTGCACAAAATTTTGCAAGCTTGGATATGGGTTGTGGCAATTGTATTAGTTTTTACAAATTTTTTGTTAATTATAATTTTTTTTCTTCTATCTATCTATCTATTGCCTGACGCCGTGATCCCCGAAGGGGTGGCCACGAACGAACTGCCCCCATGCACTTTTTTTTTTTACTTTGGTTAAAAAGTGAGTAGGTGTTCCTTAACCCGAGAGCGGCACGCTATATGTAGTTCAAACCTTCCCGCCAAGCGAGGATATTTTGGTTCATTCCAGCCTAAAATCATCATTTTACGATTAATATTGTTATTACTTATTCATATGCGTCTATTTTACGTTTAATATGAAGATATTAACATGTAACAGCAATAAAACAAGTGAGAATAGTATTTGGGGGGTGAAAAAGACGAATTATTGCCGACCCTCCAGTCATGAAGTGAGAGGCGAACGAGATGTATACCCTCTCTCTCTGAAGCCTGAAGACAGACTGAGCCTCAGTCTTGCTTTCTTTCTATCCCCATGCACTCGATATGCGCAGTACAACACCTAGGAACCGGGTTGGAGATATTGGCGCGATAAATAAACCGATAAACAAGGGAATAAGAGGAAAAATAGGTGATAATTGAAAGGGGGGGGGGGGAAGGAGGGGGTTTTGAGACATGTGGAGGAGTGATAGAAGGTATGGAGGGGAATTATCTCACTTAATCACATATTCCTTTGTTTTAAGTGCTACTGGGATCTTTTAAAAACAAATTAGGCCATGGATCTTAAGGGGACCAGCCTGTTTTTAAGCTTAAAATGCTCGAAATCCTGAAAATACCATTAGGTGTTTCAACATCCCTTCATAAGCCAGTGAAATGTTATTAGTGAAAATCCATTGGAAATTTGTTTTGTCTATGTTTTCCAAACTTTTCCTGTATTTCTAAAAACGTTATATAGCGAACTTTGATATTGGCAGACTCAGTAACTAGGCTACTGGTCGTATGAGGATCGTACATATATACAGTACATGGAAAGAGCGTAAAATACTCTACAACCTTCCAAAAGCTTTATCTTCTACTCTGCCGTGTTCCTGCGTAAAATATTGTAAACCAAAACAAAAGTTAAAAAATTTCACCCAATTACCTTAGACTTTCACATGTTTTTCTCAAAAAATAATTTGGCAACTATCAGATCTTATAAGGCAGTTATTATTGGGCCTCTAGGAATGTTTTATATACCATTGGAAAGCGCTTGAAATGCTCTATAAAGCTCTTAGCTCCTTTTTTTGCATTAGAGACACAGCCCTTTGGCATAGGTAGCTAACCACCAAGTACAAAATCAATACCTAATTTCCGAGTCACCTAATTCCGCAATTAGATAAAAAATAAAAATGAAATAACTAAGAGAGTTGTAAAACCATCTTTCCTGAGTTGTCTGATCCCTCTGGAAATATTATACGGTGCTTGGGTTTCGAGCATATCGACGTCAGAATGTTTGTTTAATTTTCGAGCTAATTTCCACCCTAATTCAGAAACTAATTGACCTAGAATAAAAACCAAAAAAATACTTGTTACATCATCCTCTATACATGTGCGAAATTTCATTGAAATCGGACGAAGTTCAGTGTCGCCCCCTATTAAAAATCCGGCCGGTCCCCTTAAGAGGTTCGTCGCCTTTCACCACCAAAACCTCTTAAGAGTCTCCTCGCCGTTCTCGGATTAAATATCAGTAAATGATAAAATAACTTCATGATACTGGAAATTCATACTGCTATTACTGTTTACCGGTACATCTTCACTGGCCGATTACTTAGTATTTTGTTGTTTGCAAGTTAGAATTTCTTCCATTTCATCATGAATGCTACAGTATATCGTCTAAATTGTCTGGATCATTATTGGTTGAAAAGGCAGTGTCTTAGTGGTTGAAAAGGCAGTGTCTAAGTTTGCAGATTTTGTTATTTATTTTTTGCTGCTTGACCCCCTGCAGTGTCCCTGTGAAGTATCCTAACCCTGAGACTCCTCCATCTACCAATTGTCATCCTTCCATCCATTGACATTCTTTTAAGGGGAATCAATTAGGTCGTTTTAATTTATCCCATTCTCCCTCATGCTTAGCCCCATTAGTTTTCAGATTTTAAGATGTTTGCCCCATTAGTTTGTTGTTGTTGTTGTTCCCCAGGCTGTCTGGCCGAACAGCCCCAAGGTCTCGAGCAAGGCCAAGGCCATAAACGAGCGCCCCCACAAAATCCTCCCTGCTTACCACTAACAAAGCCTGGGTGACCGAAGCCACTCCAAGGCAGGGAGCTGAGGAAGGTGCGGAAATGCCCGGGAAACCAAAGCCCCACCCAAGGCCCTGTGCCCCTCAACAATTATGAAGGGAAAGTTGAGGGGTAAGGGAAAAATGTGACGCTTTGGCTCCCAATCTGCCAACTTCTAGGTTGGCAGTAGGGAGGTCAATCCACGGAAAAGACGCCGCCACTTGAGATCTAGAAGATATATAAGTAAAAGGAACAGTCAGAGTAAGCTATGGGTATGGCAGAGATCGCTCAGTTCTCACTCGGATAGACCAGCCTATCACCACATGACTAGAACCCAATCCTCTCAGCATCAGCTAGGAAAGGCCCTAGAAAGCTGCCTTTGGCGGGGGGATAGCTCCCCTATTTCAACTCCTTTCGGGGTTGGGCACCCGCCCCCCATTAGTTTGTTAGTTAGTTATGTAGAGCAGATTAACCAGACTACTGAGCTCCATACGGAACTCTCATAAGTCTGGCTTGAAGGATTAGATCAAATTACTGAAAGGAGCTTAAGGTGACGCAAAAAACATACGATGGGGTGGAAGGAAAAGGACGGAGAATCGGATAAAACATCAGCGAATGATTTAGTACTTAGTTTGTTGATTTTAAGACCTTTTGCCCCATTTCTTTGTCAATATTATGACCTTTCGTGCTATTTAGGTGTCTATTTTTTAACTGGCGAATGATAGTGAGCCTGTAATTGTGGAATAATCGGCCTTTGGCCGGAAAAATTTTCTACCAAAAAATGTACAAACTAATCTAGAAGAGGGATGTAATGAATGTTTTGTAAGTTTGATGGAGATCTAGGGAGGAAACTAAAAAAAATAGTAAATATATGAAATAATCAAGTATAAAATAAACTCTTCCCCCTTAACACATTTCACCTAATTATCTTCATCCATTCTCGCCACATGGCAAAACCACCAAAGCCTGCTAGTATGCCTCACTTTACTGATATTGTACACTAGATACCAAGTCTCTATCTCAACTCTACTTTCTCTGGTCCCTCTCTCAATGTGGTTTTACACTCCACCTCACCATACCCTTTTCAGTATTTTCAAGTCTCACTTCCATATAGCAGCATACAGATACACCTGGACTACAGTAGCCTTTACACCACCCTCAGCACTGATCATGTCACTCCAGCTAGTAGAATTCACTAACACACTTCTGAGACACATCCTATGTCAACTATTTCCAGCTTAGGCTCAGCTTGATGGTTCCCATGGCATGTATTACAGGTAATATCAGTCACATCATTTATTCTGCCTCTCGCACCATTACAACTCTTATATGCCCAAGCTCTACACACAGCATAAGTCATGTAATATTATATATATTTCTTCATTTTATAGGTACTATGTACGAGACAAGCATGGCAAGCTAAAGAATGCACCATATGTGGACATCTCATACAAGTGGGCAGGCGGCGGTTTTGTCTCGACTGTCGGTGACCTTTGCAAGTTTGGAAATATTATGCTGTATGCTAGCCAGTACACAGGTAAGTGATGGCCCAAGATGATATGAAAAGGTATATATAGGTGCTAGTCGATTCCGAATCAATAAGGGAGTTTGAAAGTAATCTTGATAAAGCATGGGGAAGACAAGATTTGAAGTTTGATTATAAAGCAAAAATACAGAATAGTAAAAATGTTGCGTCTGCTACCGCCGCCGCCAACACCGTGAACGACCACAGCAGTACTGGTACTGAGCTGGATACACAGGCCTAGTTTTCCTTTTTCCAGAGGATCTACTATAAGACTAAGAAATAAGTGGAATGGAAAAAATATATAAAGAGACATAATCATACTGAAATAGAAGAAACAAGACAACAAAATTAAGAATAAAATAGAATAATTAAAGAGTGCTGATATGAGCCGAGAATCTACAGTATCATAAATTGTAAAAACAAAAGCTTGTTGGGGCTTTAGACATGTGATAGAAGTTCCTGGAACTCCTGTTTTTTCTGCCTGGCTTTTTTTGCTGATATTTGTGTGCCTCTCAACCACAGAGCATTCCAGCTAGCATTTTCAGAATAAACAAGGATTAAAAAGGGTAGATGAAAGTCAGATTAGCAGAGAAGAAGTAAAGGAACCAATTAACAGACTTAAAATCGCTGCCAGTGGTGCCACTATCGCTAGAATTAGATACGGCTGGGGACAGTTCAGAGACCTGCTTAGCATGAGAAGACTCCCACTCTCCTTGAAGGGAAAGGTGTACGCTTCATGTGTTAGAAGCCCAATGACATAGGCTTCAGAAATGTGGCCTGTCAAAGTGCATTATATCAACAGAATGGAACATTACTAGATAAGAATGTTAAGATGAATTTGTTGGGCCAGACTGCAAGATAGTATATCTAGTGAAGAGTTGAGGAGACGGTTAGGTATCAAGGGGATCAGTAATGAGATGCATACTAGCAGGTTTGGATGGTTTGGAAATGTGGAGAAGATCGATGAACTAAGTTGGGTGAAAAGATGCAAGTCCATGAATGTGAAGGGAGCTGCACCAAGGGGCAGACCAAGAAAGATGTGAGATCATATCTTACGGTCTAATCTTGATTATAAATACCTGACAAGTTAGGCAGCTCTGAACAGGGCTACTTGGAGCGTTGCCATTAGGACGTGAGACTTGAACTCCACATCATGTAAAGCACGCTGTCTTTAAATTTATGTACAGTATGTATATATGTATGGAAAGCTGCTAGAGTAGATAATATCCCAAGTGAATTGCTAAGATAGGGGGAAGATTAATTTATAGGCATAATACATAGGTTATGTACATTTTCCTGGAAAACTGGGAATGCGCTATAGGACTAAAGGAAGGCAGTGATTGTGCCTCTATACAAAGGGAAGGGTAGTTAGAGGAATAGAAAAGTTATAGAATTAGCCTACCGGTACTTAATTAATATACTGTACCTGGAAAGGTATGATACTATGTTCAGTCTTCACCTTGTCGGCACAGAGAGTAGTTGTCTGCTCATTAGCTCTGTCAAGAATCAGATATCCAATAATACCAGTTTGAATTAGTGAATCACTTCAATATGAATGAAGAGTTGAAACATGCTTTCAAGGTTCAGTAAAAGGGCTTACCGTGATATGGTTGATACGATCCACTCATCCATGAAGATGAAGCAACATGGATATATCACTTCAGTATACACAAAGAGAAGTTGATGATCTGAAAATGAAAAATGAAGCACATGTGAAAGAAATCGAGTCTCAAGTAAGAAATTACAACGCTAAAAATTGCTAAAGATTGCGACAGGTAGATAGAAGGGGAAATTGAGTCTTGGAGGCATTTAAAGTAACAAGATTTCCTCTGCCTCAATCAGAAATAATTGATAGATTAGAAGATAGGCGTGCTATGGCCTCATCACGTGAGTTTTGGAGTGATTGCATACTGGGTTCTTGTGATAAACTAGTTAAATAGTGTAAGATAGAGTCATCAGCATACAAGTAGATAGGACTAGAGGTACAGTACAGTTGAGGAGATCATTAATGAATATTAGAAAGAGAACTGGAAACAGGACAGAACCCTGAGGAAGACTGGAGTTGATAGGTTAAGGAAGTGAACGATGGCTGTTCACAGCCGCAGCTATGGAACGGTCAGATAGGAAATTAGAGAGAAAGGCACATTTAGAGGGATAGAAACCGAAGGAGGGTAGTTTGGAAATTAGAGATTTGTGCCAGACTCTATCGAAGGCTTTCGATATGTCTAGCGTAATAGGAAAAAGTCTCACCGAAGTCCCAAAGGGAGGATGAACAAGAGATAGTAAGATAACTAAGGAGATCACCAGTAGAGCGGCCCATACTGGCCATCTGAAAGTAGATTATGGGAAGATAGATGCTTAATTATGAATTAAGAATACTGTAGTTTCAAAAACTTTAAATATGCAAGAAATAGAGCAATTGGACAATAGTTAGAGGGTTGAGAACGATCAACCTTCTTTGGGACAGGTTGAATGAAAATAAACTTCCAGCAAGAAGGAATGACGTTAGAGGAAAGACAGGCGCAAGAGTTGCCTAGACAGGGAGTCTGCACGGAAGAACAATATTTTAGTACAACAGGAGGAACATCATTTGGCCCGTATGTCTTCTTAGTATTAAACACAGAGAGGGCAGAAAGCACATCCTTAGTAGAGATGATGACATTAGACATAAGTAAGTGAGAGGCGTGTGGAGAGGGAAGAGTAGCGCCGGAATCATCCAAGCGGGAGTTTTTAGCAACAGTTTGAGCGACGAGCTCAACTTTGTCAGAACAGGAGGTGACAGTGGAACCGTCAAAATAAAACGAGGAGGGAAAGACGAGGAAGTTAAATTATTGGAGAGGTTTTTGGCTAGACGCCAAAACGCTTGGGAAGAGCTAGAGTTGGAAAGTTCAGAGCATTTGTAATTGATGAAAGAGTTTTTGGCGAGTTGAAGAACAGATTTGGCTTGATTCCTGGCAGAAACATATAAAGTATGAGATTCTTGAGTTTGAAGGCGACGATACCGTTTGAATGCTTCCTCCTTATTGTGGAGGGCAGTAGAACAAGCATGAGTAAACCAAGATTTTTGGGAGTTATTTTGAGGGAAAGAAAATGGGATGTATGCTTCCATGCCTGAAAGGATTACCTTAGTTGTTGTTGTTGTTCCCCAAGCTGCCTGGCCGAACAGCCCCAAGGCCCCGAGCAAGGCCAAGGCCATAACAGAGCGCCCCCACAGAACCCTCCCAGCCGACCACAATAAAGCCTGGAGTGACTGAAGCCACTCCATGGCGGGGAGCTGAGGAGGGAGCGGAAACGCCCGGGAAACCAAAGCCCCACCCAGGGCCCTGTGCCCCTCAGCAATTATGAAGAGAAAGTTGAGGGGCAAAGGAAAAATGTGACGCTTTGGCTTCCAATCTTGGTAGATTGGGAGGTCAATCCACGGAAGAGACGCCGTCACTTGAGATCTAGAAAATATATAAGTAAAAGGAACAGTCAGAGTAAGCTATGGGTATGGCAGAGATTGCTCAGTTCTCACTCTGATAGACCAGCCCATCACCATGGATTACCTCACCTCAGTAATGCGCCCAGCAGTCTCTGAGGGTCCCCGGCAACGGAAGCAAAACTAATTCCATGGAAAATCAAAGAAATACTGCTGAAGAGCCTCCCAGTTGGCAGCGCCAAAATGCCACAAGCGCCACCGGCTGGGCGGGTCAGAAGGCCGTACTGGGGAGACAGGACAGGTAATAGAGATAAGGTTATGATCGTAGGAACCTAATAACCCTTTCACGCATTTATGACGCAGAGGTTGCCAGATTAGCAATAAGAAATAGAGTTCTCTCACTCTTATAATTACCTCTCCAAAATTAGTTTTCTGCCCAGTTAACTCAAAGACAACTGCAGAGGTTGAAGTAACTAAACTAAAGGTTTATAAATACCCCTGATGGTAACAAAGGCTTTAAAGTATCCCCAACAGGCTCAAAATCGCGTCATATGTCGGAGAGGGATAATATGAACCAACCATATTCATGTTAGGTGCATGTGTAAATTAAATCGACCATATCTCTCCTAGGTGTGTGTGTAAATTAAACCAACCATATCTCTGATAAAGGGGATATACAAAAAAAAAAATCTGGGAACTTTTGATCCACAACTTTATTCTGGCAACATTTTGAAACTATTTTGACCTGGAATTGGCACCTAGATTGAAGGTAGATTATTATGTGACAGAATTTTGATAAAAGTGTAATTGAGATGGTGCCTGTTGAGAGTTGTGGATATATGTTCTGAGATATATTCTTGTGTATATCCACCTTGAGGCACATATATTGAAAGCATCATATCTCTCCTAGGAACATGTGGCTTACCCGGGTACCTGAAGGCCTCAACGATCCGCGAGTTGTGGAAGACGGTGGAAGGGACGGACAAACACTGGATGATCGACGGTGGCTACGGTCTAGGGTGGGAGGTGTGTGAAGGGGGGGCCAAGAGAGGGTACTGCCGCAAGCCCCACAACTTCGCTGCACACTCTGGGGCGGCCGTCGGAGCAAGCAGCATCCTGTACATCCTCCCCAACCCTAGTAGGAAGGAGCTACAGAGTAACATGAAAATATCGAGGGAGGAAGCGGATGAACGAGCTGAGACACCGAGGAAGGATGAACAAACACAGAGTAATGGCAAAAGTGACAAAAGAATGGAAACTCTGAAGAAAGAAAGCCAAACACTGAATGACGAGAAAAAGGATAAAAGAAAGGAGGCACTGAGAAAGGAAGAGCATGCAATGGATGATGACTGTGAAATTAGGACTGAAGAGGTTAAAGAAAATAATGAAATTGGATTGATAAAAGACGTTGCAACTGGAATTGAAGAAGAGAAAGTTAATGTCATAGAAAGAAGAGAGAAAAATGTACAGGAGAGGAAAAGTGGAAGCAAGAAAAGAGATGCTAATGAAGTTGCAAATAATGAAAACAGGAAGAAAAATGAAGATAAAAGAGGAACCGACAGAAAGGAGAAGCATAATGAAAATGAGGCACAGACAAGAGGGAATACAGGAAAGGAGAAGAGAGATGCAGATAGAGGGAATGTAAAGATGGAGAAGACTTTGGAAGATGGTGTACAAGATGAAAGTAAGAGGAATAAAGACAAAGGAAATGGTGCAGAAGAAGAGAATGACAGTTTGCATAAAGACAAAAATAGAGAAACTAACGAGAGCATGGGAGTACACCAGCTGCCGGAAGGGGTGGTGGTGGCAATAATCACCAACATGCAGGGAGTGGGACTGCGCAGGACGGCCACAGAAATCGCCCAGATTTTCCAGGAGGCCCATTTAGGCAGAAGGCGGCTCGGGCAGTATATGGTCGACATATAAGTTGGGTTTGGTGCTACTGGACTAGGTTGTTTGCATTATAACTTTGCTTTTAAATATTTTTTTAAAGTTTATTTTGTATATTTAATTTCAACAGGAGTTGCTTTTCTATGTGCTATGTTCATTGTAGTGATATAATTAATGTTGTCCTTTAATTTCAAGAGGGAGTGATTTACTCTGTTACTACAGTACCAAAAATAATTTTACTTTTTTTTTTATAATTGAAATGTCACTACTGCCTGGCCGAACAGCCCCGAGTCCCTAAGGAAGGCCATGGCCACGGTCAGGCTTTCCCACAGAGCTCTCAAGGAGTGTAGATCGTGTTGTTGGCGTAAGTGATTGTGTGAAATGCAGTCTTCTATGATGTGTTTAATGGTATGGGGTGCTGTGTTACATCCTGGGCAGGTGTCGACGACGGAGTCATCCAGTCTCTTCTGATAGCTCTGAAGAGCTGGATGGTGCCCGCATCTCAGCCTGGCCAGGTGGACTCTGTCCTCGCGAGGAAGGGAGGATTCAGAAGGATGGATTTCGGGAAGTCGTGCCTGCAGCTGTGTGATGTCTATGAGTGATTGGATGGAGTGGCGAGAGATATGAGTATGGATGTGTTTCTGGAAGCTGGTTTGGGGTTGGCAGGGAGGGAGAGAAGACAGTATTTGTGTATGATACCGTGTGCTGGGTGTTGTTTTGATATTTGTTGTTGTCTGTGGGTGTGTTGCAATGTAGTGTAGAGGGTGGTGTTGGTTTGTGGAGGCTGCAGCCAGGAATTGAGTGCCTCTCATGTCCAGATGATCTTTGACTTTGAGGGCTTTGGTTTCTTGATGTAGGTGATCTGTAGGTGTAGTAGATGTGCAGCCTGTGATGATTTTTAGGACTTTCTTTTGAATAGTCTGTAAGGTCTTGTGATGTGTTTCAGCTAGGTTAGAAGCCCAGGCAGGGCTTGCATATTCCATCACTGATCGTATGTATTGTTTGTAAACTGTGGTGGTGGTTTGTTGTTATTGTTGCTGTTCCCCAGGCTGTCTGGCCGAACAGCCCCAAGGTCCTGAGCAAGGCCAAGGCCACAAACGAGCGCCCCCACAAAACCCTCCCTGCTTACCACTAATAAAGCCCGCGTGACCGAAGCCACTCCAAGGCAGGGAGCTGAGGAGGATGCAGAAATGCCCAGGAAACCAAAGCCCCACCCAAAGTCCTGTGCCCGTCAGCAATTATGAAGGGAAAGTTGAGGGGCAAAGGAAAAATGTGACGCTTTGGCTCCCAGTCTGCCAACCTCTAGGTTGGCAGTAGGGAGGTTAATCCACGGAAAAGACGCCGTCACTTGAGATCTAGAAAATATATAAGTAAAGGGAACAGTCAGAGTAAGCTATTGATATGGCAGAGATCGCTCAGCTCTCACTCTGATAGACCAGCCCATCACCACATGACTAAAACCCAATCCTCTCAGCATCAGCTAAACTGTAGTGGTGGTTTCTTTGTTGTGTTCAAATTTTGTGTGGGCAAGTGACCTGAGGGCATTAAGTCAGTTTATTTTTCATGTTTGTGGTATGCTGTTTGAATGTCATTAGAGTATCATATGTTACTCCTAGGATTTTGGGTGAGTGTGTTTGAGTGGAAGTGTCCTGTACTGCTGTTTGCTGACAATACAATTCTGAGGAGTGATAACGAGTGGGAGTTACAGGGTCTGGTAAATATGTTTGGAATCGTGTGTGAGAAGAGGAACCTGAAGGTAAATGCGGGGAAGAGTAAGGATATGGTCTTTGAAAGGGATGCAGTCACTGAGTGTGAGGTGAGGTTGAATGGTCAGGTTTTTGAGAATGTCAGCTCATTTAATTATTTGGGCTGTGTGATGAGTAAATATTGGAGTTTGGAGGATGAAGTGCAGGAGAGGGTGCAACAGGTGAAGAGGGTTGTAGGAATGCTGAAAGCAGGGACAAGGAATAGGGTGGTCAGCATGGAAGTAAAACAGTCATGATAGTGTGGTAATCCTGACATTGACGTAAGAGAGTGAAGCAGAAATATTAGCCTACATAATTATGGTACCGGTATACTATATATCATATCAATATCAAATACTGTACTGAATATTTTGTACTTTATTAATGTTTGTATGTATATATGTATGTATATACTCAGGCACATACCCCATTGGTAGTGTTGGCCAACATGAGACAGAGCCCGAATAGAAACAACATTTAAAGTTCCTATTCTCAGGGTCTGGGACCACTTTCACATTCCCTCACCCGTTTCTCTGTCTCGTCGTGTAGGAGAATTATACAAGCTGAGGATGATTCCTAGCCTTCTGCCCCCTATCAATATTATTAAATATTATTAAATATAGAAAGTTAAAATTATGCTCTATACTGTACTTTGTTTATTGTTAGTGATAGGCCTATAATGGCAGAAAACAATCCAATTTAATTTAAATGTTCCTGTATTACTTCTCATATCCATTTCAATCTTCAAAAGAATAATAATAATAATAATCTGATCTTTTCTTTTTCAAAAGCAATTTGAAACCCTGGCTAGCATGCCGAAGGGATTAAGAAGGTACACTACATGAAAAGAGTGAAGTTGGGGAAAGCACCAGGAACAGATGGAGTGTGTGGGGAAATGTTGAGGTATGGTGGTGAGATAGTGATAGAATGGGTATGGAAAATGTGCAAACTAGCATGGGAGAAGGGGAGTGCACCCGATGACTGGAAGACTGGCATAATAGTCCCCCTATATAAGGGCAAAGGGGAAAGAGGAGTGTGTGGTAACCACCGAGGAATATGTCTTCTAAGCGTAGTAGGGAAGGTATACAGTAGGGTAGTGATTGAGAGAGTGAGAGTGAGAACGGAGAAATGGATAGGCGACGAGCAGGGAGGTTTTAGGAAGGGAAGAGGATGTGTAGATCAGATTTTACCCTGAATTGTGTTGTGGAGAAGTATCTGGAGAAGAAACAAAAGGTGTATGTTGCCTTTATGGACTTGGAGAAGGCCTATGACAGAGTGGATAGAGAAGGTTTGTGGAAAGTACTTAGAATATACGGAGTAGAGGGCAAGTTGCTGAAAGCAGTGAAGAGCATGTATGAGGGTGCAAAGGCGGCAGTACGTGTGGAGAGTGAGCAGAGCGAGTTCTTTGACCTGAATGTTGGTTTGAAACAGGGGTGTGTGATGTCCCCGTGGTTGTTTACTGTATATATGGATGGAGTTATGAAAGAAATACTATCAAGAGCAGTGGATGTTGGTGTATCGCTGAAAAGGGAGGGAATTGAGTGGAAGCTACCTATACTGCTGTTTGCGGATGATACAGTTCTGATGAGTGATAATGAATGGGAGTTGCAGGGTCTGGTAAATGAGTTTGGAACAGTGTGCGAAAAACGGAATTTGAAGGTAAATACGGGGAAGAGCAAGGTTATGGTCTTCGAAAGGGGTGAAGTCACAGAGTGTGAGGTGAAGCTGAACGGTCAGGCTATGGAGATCGTCAACTCTTTTAAGTATCTGGGCAGTGTGTTGAGTAAAGATGGGACTATGGATGAAGAGGTGCGGGAGAGGGTACAACAGGGGAAGAGGGTTGTAGGAACGCTAAAAGCAGTAACAAAAAATAGGGTGGTCAGTATGGAAGTGAAGAAGTCCTTGCATGACAGTGTGGTAATCCCGACACTGACTTACGGAAGCGAAGCATGGACGTTGGTTGAGAGACTCAGACCAAGAGTGAGAGCAGTGGAAATGAATTACTTAAGGAGTGCGTGCGGAGTTACATGGAGGGATAGACAGACTAATGAGGAAGTAAGAAGGAGGTGTGGTGTGGAGGTAGATGTGCTGGAAAGTGTGAAAAGGAACAACTTGAGATGGTTCGGCCATATGGAACGTATGGAAAGCGAGAGAATGACTAAGAGGGTGTATGAGAGCGAGGTGGAGGGACAGAGGGGGAGAGGTAGACCGAATATGAGGTGGAAGGATGGAGTGAGGAAGTACATGAACGAAGGTGGTGCTGGTTGGGGGGAGGGGCGTCGACTGACTGGGGACAGAGGTGCATGGGGGCGGTTCGTTCGTGGCCACCCCTTCGGGGATCACGGCGTCAGGCAATAGATAGATAGATAGATAGACTACATGAAAAAAAATTCTTGTATTTTCTTTTTTAACATTTGATCTACCATATATTTGTGCAACAATGTGTCCATCTATGTATGGTAGCATATATGTTTATTAAATCATGAATTTGTTTTTGTTTATCATTAAAAGTTAGAGAGTCATTAGGTCACTGTCTCTAGGATGTTTAGAAATATGAGGGCCAACTACTGTAATAATAGTAAAAATAATAATAATAATGTATGTACTAAGAAATGGTTTTGTATAGTGGATAAGTATATGGTAGTGCCCACTTTACGTACTCTATATTTTGGCAGGAAGACTTACTCTTACATTTTGATGGACTCAACATCCTTCTCCATCTACCGTATTGTTCGTTTCCTTGCATCCTGTTCACTCCTTGGTAAGATCTGATTATTATGTCTCATCCTGTACAGCTTGAACAGCTTCTAACGTTCCCTAAGAGCTTGTGACTTCTCCCTAATATTGTCAAATCCCTAGCTTTGGCTGAGGCCAGCAGACCTATAAGAGTTACATTTTTTAACTCTGTGGTCTGGTTAAACTACGATAAAAACAAAAAAGTAGAGTGAATGATAGTAGTATCTGAATGAAAATCCAGTAGTGAGGGGATAAGTGTAACTATTCATTGATGAGTCTTACTGTAAATTTACAAGCCTTCCAAAGATTAACATTCTGCCGTATGAGACAGGGCTTCAAACCCGGGCCTGTAGCATAGCTGTCCAACACCAAACAGACTAACCACCAAGGAGCTAAAAGTTATAGTTCTATTTGCCACAAGTTCCATCCACTACCACCCACTCAGACTCATGGTCATGCAGCCTAATGTCATTCACTCATGCACCCACACTCAGACACTGACAGATTTGCTTTGTAATATAAGGAAGAAGAGGGGTCTGCTTTTCCTAATCCTCTATATAGGAAAATATATATCGTGTAAGAGATTCGTTCTTGTAAACCAAAAAGGAATAAGACCAATCATATAATCACATACAGTGGGATTTCTATTGTTTTCTTTGTTTTTCTCTCATAGTTTTGATACTTTAACCCTTCGAACTCGGTTGTCCTCTTATACTCCACATCAAACTTTCACTGCGGAACTCGGCTGTCCACTTATACTCCCATGCTCTAAATAGAGCTTTCATAGAGCACGCGCATTTTGTTTTGGGGCGCTCGTGTCGCCCCAACGCTCCCACTTGGAGGTAGCATCAGTCCTTATCTCGTCGCCATCATGGAAGGGAAGCAAAAAAACTATATGCCTGTGTCCGATTCGACGCCTACCTCTGTTGCGGCCAAATTGCCACTGACGCGGCAAGTGACTTGGTGCATACCTACCAGGGCTGCGGCGACGCGTCCGAACACGGCCTGAATCTCCCACCCAAATTCGTCATCTTCACAACATCATAACACAAGAACCAAGCGACATAGCGATGTCAGGTCAACGCCAGAATAAAAAAAAAAAAAATTAAGTAATCCATTTTCCCATTGAGTTGACCTATCTACATGCTTCTGTTGCTTAACTATGAAGGTGCAAAGATCGAGTAATATCGCCAAAAGGCCCGAGTCAGGGGTTATGGAGTGTAAGAGGACAGCCGAGGCAGAGGGGTTAATCCCCATTATATACTCTAAAATATTGAAATGGGAATAGCAAGATAAATATGTGTGCTTTAACTGAAAAATAGAGTAACTTTTGTGGAGCTGAGGAGGAATCTAGATGATAATAATGATAATAATAATAATAATAATAATAATAATAATAATAATAATAATAATAATAATGCTTTATTCCAGACTCACACAGTACAGAGGGGACCATACTGGGGTCCATATAAATCTTACAGTAACATACATACATACATACTGTACATAAATAAAATACAATAAAAATGAGATATAATACCCACCACTGTGTACAGTACCATGCCTCACATCATTTAGCTACCGGTACAGTGCAGTATAGAAATACCGGTACTGAACTATGAGGTTCAGTACCATACTATATATTTTTTATAAGCGTATACAAACAAAACAAAAAATTTACACATGTGCAGGCTTAGTTGGTTTGAGCTTGTGGAGAGGATGGATGGATGACCAAAACTTGGTGAAGAGATGCAAATCTGAGCATAGAGGGAATAACCTGGAGAGGTAGACCAAGAAAGATGTGGGATCAGGTTCTACGAAATGATCTCAAGAGTTAAAAACTTGACAAATGAGGCAGCCCAGAACTGGGCTGCCTGGAATGTTCCCATTAGGACAAGACTGAAACCATACCTTTTATGGATCACTCGGTGTATAAAGTATATATATGTATATACAGTATAATATACTGTATATCTACTATGAATGTTGGATATATAATGTCTTGTCAAACTGAATAGGTATGTAATTGGTCACTTTTTCACTAGTCCATAGAGCAACACTACTCCATTTTTACCTTTTTAATGTATATACCATTTTTCTTTGGTTTATGCGCAGCACTTACATTACTACATGAACTCTTCTAATAATAGTCTTGGCTTACTGATGAGTGTGGTAAGTTCAAAATATATTCTGGATTATATAAGGCATGTCACAATGTTACGGGTTAAATGACAAACTACATGAAGTAAAGGATATCAATGGTTTTGTATGAATAGTATTAGTTTTCTGTACTTCAGCCTTTTTTGTATCATATACTGTACTATATTCTCTGATCAATAAAGTTTTGCATATTATTATAATACAGTGTTTTGACATTGACCTCCATGATAACCCAGTTATTACATACTGTACTAACTGTGGTTGGGGTATAGTTATAGCTGGCACACAACATAAAAATGTTTCAAACTCTGTCTAATGGTGGCTCACTGGCATGGAGGGACCTACCTCATGCCCAGCTCTGGCCCCCGGGGGTACAAATTAGCCAAGAGGACCTATAGATGGTACAGGGCATAGTGTTTACAAACTGGCAATTTCCACCTAGCAGCACAGAAACCCAAACCCTGAGGTAGCGCAACGGGATGCTGCCCTATCACTAGGTGCATAATACGTGGCCAGCCGTAATGCCATTTAAGCGTACGGATTGCGTCCCTGCGGTTGGTTTTGTTGGGGTGCCCCAAGGCCCCTAGGTCCCACCCCTAAAAAGAACTTGGTATGGTCACTGGGTGACAACCACCCGGGATAGCCTGGAGCTAGATACCGCAAGAGTGTGTAAAGGACACTTTATTTTTCTCTTTTTTTTTTTTCTTTCTTCTCTGTATGAAGGACACAAAAAGCAGGTTGCCTGTAAGGAGTGTCTCGCCAAAAGAGTGACAGAGCCAATTTCAAGGGACTTTGGGGTCAAAAGGCCTGGCCATACGAAGTTTAAAGCCAGTTTAAGTCATACGATGAAAGAAAGATTGATTGAGGGAGAGAGTTCCAGAGTTCACTTGTTGAGTAGAAGAAAGACTGAGAAAGTTTGCCAATTCTTGGGTTGGAGAGCTGGACAGAATAGGAGTGAGACTGTGTTGAAAGGTGGGTGCCTCACACTCGCCGCAAGGGATATGCACTGAGAGAGCTCTGAAGAAAACTGATTGTTGTAATAGCAATAGAAGAGTGAAAGAGGTGCAACATTGCGGCATGTAGAAAGAGATTGTCGGGAACTAGTAAGAGGAAGTGAGTTGATGAGGCGAAATGTATTTGATTCTACTCATTTGAGAAGTGCGGTACAGGCGGAGCCTCCCCACACATGCGAACAATATTCAATACAGGGGCGGCGCACTGTTCCCCGATACAGAGCAAGAAACTGTGCAGGGGTGAAGAACCCACAGAGACAGTTGAGCACACTTTTGGGAAGCTGTTTTTAGCAAGAGTAGTAATATGATCTCTCCATGAAAGGTCTGATGAAAAAGATACACCTAGAATATTGAGAGATGATGAAGGATTGATTTGTGTATTGTTGAAAAATAATTGATAGTCTTGTGGAAGATTGTGATCAAGAGATAGAGGGAGAAAATGGGTCTTGGAGGCGTTGCAAGTAACAAGATTTTCTCAGGCCCAATCAGAAATAATTGATAGATCAGAAGATAGGTGATCTATGGCCTCGTCACGTTTGTTTTGGAGTAATTGCATGCTGGGTTGATGTGAAAAACTAATTGAATAGTGTAAGATAGAATCATCAGCATATGAGTGGATAGGAATAGAAGTACAGTTCAGATCATTAATGAATATTAGAAAGAAAATTGGAGACAGGACAGAACCCTGAGGAACACCGGAGTTGATAGGTTGAGGAAGTGAGCGATGGCCGTCCACAACTACAGCTATGGAGCGGTCTGAAAGGAAATTAGAGGCAAAGGCACAGATAGAGAGATAGAAACCGAAGGAGGGTAGTTTGGAAATTAGAGATTTGTGCCAATCTCAATCGAAGGCTTTCGCGATAGAAAAAGTCTCACCGAAGTCCCAATAGGAGGATGACCAAGAGTTAGTAAGATAAGCAAGAAGATCACCAGTAGAGAAACTATTGGTGGTCTGAAAGTAGATTGTGGGAAGATAAATGCTTTAGAAATTTTGAGTTAAGAATAGTTTCCAAAACTTTAGAGATGCAAGAAATGAGAGCAATTGGACTACTGCGAATCCTCCTAAGTTCAGACTTGGAATTGTGAATGTAGATACTGTACTATGAGAGGAAGAATGGGTGAATTGCAGAAATGCTGGAGAGACATTGGATGTATGTTGTGCCCAGGAAACCCGGTGTAGAGGGGGAAATTGCGAGGTGGATAATTGGAAAGAATAAACGCTACTATACTGTAGTTCATATGGAAGGGAAATTAATGTGGCACAGGAGGGGTGGGGTTCCTGGTGGCAGAGAGCTAGCCGGATTGTGTGATTGAAGTTAAAAGGCTTAACGAAAAACTGATTCTGCAAAGACTGAAAGTAGGAGCGAGAGCTATTAATGTTATATCAGCAAATGCCCCCCAAGTAAGCTTAGGTAGAGTTGTAAAAGATAAGTTTTGGAATTAACTACTAGGAGTGGTTGTCTTTATGCAAAGAAGGGGAGGTAGTTATTGTGGGAGAGGCTTTGAATGGGCATGTTGGGGCATATTATGCCCATGTATATGAAAGTGTGCATGGGGGACAGGAATATGGTCGAAGGAACCTGGAAGGTGAATACATATTGGAGCCCTGTGTTGCCACAGGTATGGTGGTGTGTAACACAATGCTTAAGAAAAGGAAGAGCCACCTATCTGGTGGTTCCAGTAGTCAGATAGACTACTTCCTGATCAGCAAAGCTGATAGGAAATGTAGACACTAAGATCATACCAGGTGAAGATTGCATCCCTCAACACAAGCTCCTACTGTGTGACATTACCATAGCAGAGTTCCTATGACCAAGAAAGTACATTTGCCATTAAGGAAACTATGGTTTATAAAAAGAGGAATACAGAGACCGATTCCCCCCCAAAAATTATGAAATTGAAAGAAGTGTGGGTGCTAGGTCAGCTGACTTTGACGGCCAATTGAACTTTATAGACCGCAGCCTCCTTGATGCCACAGACACAGTCTGTGGCAAAACAAGGAGGTCTCCCAGAAATAAGTCCTTCTGGTGGTGGAACAACGATGTTGAAGCTGCAGTCAAAGAGAAGGATAGAAGTTTCAAACTTTGGAAGGAAGATGGCAAAAGGGAAGAATATCTGACCGCCAAACGTAATACTAGAAAGGAGGTCTTCAGGGCAGAGAAAACCATACAGGATTGTGTAGCCCAAATAACAATAATGGAATTTTTAACCCACTGAGCACCAGACAATATAATAATTATAAATGTACATAAATGTACATAAATGTGGGGCAGTGCTGTGGCAGGACTTTATTGTACTACAGTACACTCCAACTACTGAAAGGCAACCCCGTCTGAGCCGTTACAATGCATGTAATGGAAAAATTACGTTAAACCATTGTATGTTGTATGTAGGCTACTCCAGGACCAGAGGGGTTGTCAAAAAATATAAAAAAAAATCCCAGAAATCACCTGGAATGGGTTAGAAATGAAGGAAAAACCACACAAAAAAAAATCCCCTAGGTCATTAAGGGGTCCTACGGGGCGCCCGACAGTCTTGAATTAACATGGGGAAATGGGTAGGCAAAAACACGTTATTGCGCTCTCACGCACACGCGGTTAGACTTATGAGGGTTTTCAACCATCGGCATTGTTGCGTGGGATACTTACGCAGTTCTCATACAAATCTGAGCCCTCTAGGTGACATAAGACCGGAGTAATTAACGCGACGCTCCATTTGTGGCTCTGGGGTTTAGCGTTACATAGCCTACATTGCAGACGCATCACGTGCGTCTCTGGTGCTCGAGGGGTTAAATTAGCTAAGAGTGTGAGGGACCGTAGCAAAGATGTTGTGGGTGAACAATGTATAAATAAGAACAGTGGTATGACTGCTTACTTGTGGTGTTGGACGTTGGTCTTCTTATTAAGTCTTTTCCATGTGTTGGGGGACGTGGCAAGGTGATGGTGGCGACCCGAGCCTGCCGAGGTGAGGAGGCTCTTGTGTACTCATGTCTTGGTGGCGTGGTGACAGAAGTTTTTTCTATAGCCTACTGGTGCTTTCATCTACTCCTTTGTTTTTCTCCCCTATCTCAAGTACATTTATGGAAATACAGTACGTGTTATTTATAATTATAACTAATTTTAGTCGTGCGAGTAGCACACTTAAAGGTGGGGGCGCATGGGTTGAGATAAACATGGAATGATAATCGCCAAGCTGTACATAATTATCTTGCAAAATGCAATGGCACTGAAATAATTATTAACAATGGTATAAAGGATTTTGTGGATCGTCTATACCGGGCCTGTGACGTCACAAGAGTGTAAGTCCACCATCCAGTCTAGGATAAGGATACTGGTGTGACGTCACTATGAAGTCACAGGCCCGGTATAGACGATCCGCAAAATCCTTTATACCATTGTCAATAATGATTTCAGTGACATTGCATTTTACAAGATAAATATATGCAGGTTGGCGATTAATTTTCCATGTTTACCTCAACCCATGCGCCCCCACCTTTAAGATCTCATTTATTACAATAATTGTATCTCACACTATATTATCGAGTTATACCAGAGGTATATAATAAGCCTATAACAAAGGTTGTTTGATACGCATAGGCCTACTCATTAATCTTTCTTTTGCATCAAGTAGCCTACCTGTAACAGAGTACAAATTACAAATCAGGATGTATTCTCTGGTATTGCATAAGTCTGTGATATTCAGTCAGAGAAACTTTGACAGTGATAATCTTTATAGTTATCCACTCTCATCTTTTGTACAGAAAAATACATATTATTACATATGTATTGTACACACTTTTCCATAGCCTTTTGCAACGGCACTGACTACATCTTTTTAATATAACAAAGTTATCAAGTATTTATCTTTTTTACATTCTGGGATAAGGTGAGTTTGGAACACTGTTCTTAACCAGCCTGGGGAAATGACGGGTTATTTTATGACATAGTAATGTCCCACTGCCAATCTTAGGGAGTTCGGCATGATGTCATTGGAGATGAGCCACTGTTAAATTATAGGTTTGATCTCCGAAGGGATGTAGAGAAAACCTAATACAGTATTCATAAAGTGGCTCCGAACCAATGACGCGAGTACCCTCCTTCCACTCCTTCCCATTCCTATCTTTACTATATGCGAGATATCTGAAGGATGAGAAACACGGTCGGCCGACGGATGAAGAATGGGAAGCGCATTATAACTTGATATATTTTCTTCTTAATATTGTTTTTCAAGTGGCTTTCTATTCATGATTTATTTATTTATTTATTTTTTTTATTTATTTTTGCCAGACGCCGTAATTCCCGAGAAGGGGTGGCCATGAAGATTAGGCGTTTGTCACGAATTGCTAGGTCAAGTTGCCCGGGCTTGACATCTACCAATAACATTTTGACAGTGAGGATTTGATCCGCCGACTCTTTGATCAGCATCCGACGCTCTACTGACTATGCCACGGCTCGCGACGTACCCTAGGTAAATTAATCGTGCACCCCAGGATGTTATTAGGTTGATTATTGTCAAGCGAGGAAAGCTCCTTATGAAGGGCTTCCTAAGCAGACAAGGGGCCAAATTAGAATATTGGTATGAAGTCATTGGTCCGGAGCCACTTGATGAATATTAGGTTTTCTCTACATGCCTTCGAGGATCAAACCTATAGTCTTATTAGCGTGATTCATAAAAGTGGTGAGTCGGGCCACGATGTCAATCGTCGCCTCGAGCTGCGGATCTTCAAAACACTGTTGCTTCCTGTCTTATTATATGGCTGTGAGGTATGGACACTTAACAGTTAGTTGAAGAGACGCATCAAATCCTTTGGTGCTAAATGTTTTCACAGGATCATGGGCTATCGCTGGCATGATTATATCTCAAATCAACGTCTACTTCATGAAACTGATACAAGATATATTAGTTGCTTGGTCCGTGAATGCCAACTTCGGCTATATGGGCATGTGGCCTAAGGGAAGACCACGGAACTCATGGTTAAGGCAAGAATACTTGATATAGGCCGGGCAGATGCCTGGGATCCCCCGGAGTGGAGTCAGAGGGTGAGTGCGGCTACGCGCTGTCATGGTGTATGCCCCCATTGATTTATCAACTCTGCGTAAGCAGAGTTTGGTATCGCCCCCCTGTATAGTGGGTACCACGCGAAAAAAATGTCTGTCGTCGTCGTCGTCGTTATCAGTCTGTCTCAAAACTCCTCCTAGACCATTGGACTGATTTTCACCAAATTTCACACAAACATTTGTTGCGTGAATGCGAACGTCAGTCAAATTTTGTTTTTTTAATTTACGCAATAGTTATGATTTTAGGTCCAAAATATGGTTTCCCCCCCCCCCTCAGCATTGATGGCGTTTTGGGAGCGAAAACATCTCGCTACGCATTTGCTAGGTTAAGTTAGTTTAGTTGGCATTAGAAGTGATGGTTGTAATATTTGGAATTATGGTGATAGTAGTGATAGTAGTGATAATAGTAGTGATGATGGTTGTAATTGTATTGATGATGATGACAGTAGTGATGATGACAGTAGTAGATATGATGGTGACAGTAGTAGATATGATGGTGACAGTAATAGTAGTAGTAATGATGGTCATAATAGTAATGATGATGGTTATAGTAGTAGTGATGATGTTAACAGTAATAATGATGATTGTAAGATGGTGGTGATGATATTAGTAATGATGGTTGATAGTTGTAGTATCAATGATGATAGTGACAATGGACAGTGATGATGGTGAGAGTAGTAATGATGCTTATAATTGTAGTAGTGATGGATGATGATCATAGTAATGGTGATGATGACAGTACTCTTGATAATTGTGGCAGTTGTAGTGATGATGGCAGTAGTAGTGATTATGTTGATTGTGATTGATGATGGTATTAGTAGTGATGATGGTAACCCATCGCAGAGTTGGGTATGCCGTTTTGATTTGGGACAAAACGGCACGTCTACTTTAGTTTAGTTGGCATTAGAAGTGATGGTAGTAATAGTGGGATTGATGGTGATAGTAGTGATAATGGTGATAGTAGTAGTGATGATGGTTGTAGTTGTATTGATGATGATGACAGTAGTAGATATGATGGTGACAGTACTAGTAGTAGTGATGATGGTCATAATAGTAGTGATGATGGTGACAAGTAATGATGATAGTTGTAGTGATAATGATGACAGTAGTGATGATGGTAGTGAGTATTAGTGATGATGGTGAGTAGTAGTGATGATGACAATAGTTGTGATGAAGATCATAGTAATGGTGATGATGGCAGTAGTAGTGATGATGGTGATAGGATACATGATGGTAATACTTGTGACAGTAGTAATGATGATGGTTATAGTAGTAGTGATGATGTTAACAGTAGTAATGATGATTGTAAGATGGTGGTGATGATAGTAGTATTGATGGTTGATAGTTGTAGTATCAATGATGATAGTGATTAAGATGCTAGTGACAATGGTGACAGTAGTAGTGATGATGGTGAGAGTAGTAGTGATGGTTGTAATTGTAGTAGTGATGATGATCATATTGATGGTGATGATGACAGTAGTCGTGATGATTGTGGCAGTTGTAGTGATAATGGCAGTAGTAGTGATGATGGTGATTGTGATTGATGATGGTATTAGTAGTGATGATGGTAACCCATCGCAAAGTTGGGTATGTCGTTTTGATTTTGAGCAAAACGGCACGTCTACTTTATTGATACTGATGATAGTTTTGATAATAATGATAATGGTGGTATAATTAGTGACAATTAGAGACAATTAACAGTGATGTTCAAAGTCGCAGGGTTATTATGTACTGTAGTATTCTTTCCATAACGCAAACACTGGATATCCATTTTATTGATTCGGTGCCATCTGTTACCCTTCATAAATATATCCCGGCACCGTGTAACTTTAGTGTTCGGTAAACTAATATAGGGGACGTGTGATAAAACGGGTAGGCCTATTGATTTATTCGTGGCTATAATGGGGATGGTGAGGACAATATTGATGGGAACTATGGTGATGGAGATTTATAATAGTGATGGTGATAAGTATAATTGTGGTTGAGATTATAGTGGTGGTAGGGGTTATGGTGGTGGGGAACTATAGTGGTGGGGGAATGGTGGAGGTGATGATAGTGGTGGGGATGTTGGTGGAGTACAAAGGAGTACAAAGGAAATCAAGCAACAACAGATCTAGTGACCCTTCTAGGTTGCTTGTCCTCCAAAACACTGAGGATCAAGTGTCCAAACAGTGCTTTAGAGTGGGTAAGGGAACATTGGAAAGGGAATTACTGCCCTGGAACTAATGTCCGTGGCAGGATTAGTAGTAGGGGACAGATGGGTTAGTAACTGAGGGGGGGATAAAATAAAGTTATTCATTTACAAACGCAGTCAGTCGCGGGTTTGATGCGAGATACTTGTCTAGGCGGAGTTTAAATGAATCAACGGTGATGCAGTCTATAACGTGGAGATTATGATGGTGGGAATTATTGTGGTAATGATGTTTGTGGAGATTATGATGGTGGGAATTATAGTGGTGGTGATGGTAGTAGTGGGGATTATAGTGATGGTGGTGGTGGGGATTACAGTAGCGGTGATGGTAGTGGAGATTATAGGGGTGATGGGATTATAACAGTGGTGGTGGTTATAGTATTGGTAGGATTATAGTGGTGGTGATGGTGATGGAGGATCATAGTGGTGGTGGGATTTTAGTAGTAGTGTTGATGATGGTAGTGGGGAGTGTAGTGGTGGTGGGGATCATAGTAGCAGTGATGGTGGTGGGGATTATAGTAGCAGTGATGATGGTATTAAGGAGCGTAGTGGTGGTGGGGATTATAGTAGTGTTGATGATGGTAGTGGGGAGCGTAGTGGTGGTGGGAATTGTAGTAGCAGTGATGATGATGGTGGGGATTATAGTAGCAGTGATGATGGTAGTGGGGATCGTAGTGGTGGTGGGGATCATAGTTGCAGTGATGATGGTGGTGGGGATTATAGTAGTGTTGATGATGGTAGTGGGGATCGTAGTGGTGGTAGGGATTATAGTAGCAGTGATGATGGTGGTAGAGAATATAGTAGTGTTGATGATGGTATTAGGGAGCGTAGTGGTGGTGGGGATCATAGTAGCAGTGATGATGATGGCATTAGGGAGCGTAGTGGTGGTGGGGATTATAGTAGTGTTAACTCACCTGGTTAGCTACCCCAGTACACATAGGTCAGGCTAATTGAGGTAAGGTAGCCTACAGGAAAACTGTAAAAGGTAGCTCAAATCTGCGGGTAATAAGTGGTGTGTACTCTATATGTATGTGTATTTTTTTTTTCTATGTGAATGAGGGAGACAAAAGGCATACCTGCCTGCAGCGAGTGCCTCCCCCAGAGTTGAAAGAGTGACAGGGCCAAAATCAAAGGATGTTCGAGCTAAAATGCCTGGGCACACGGAGTTTGAAGTAATTTAAGAGGGAAAGACTGATTCTGGGAGAGAGTTCCAGGGCACACGGAGTTTGAAGTAATTTAAGAGGGAAAGACTGATTCTGGGAGAGAGTTCCAGAGTTCAGCAGTTGAATAGAAGAAAGTCTGAGAATAGCGTTTCACTCTTGAGTTGGAGAGTTGCACAGAGTAAGGGTGGGATTGTGTTGCAAGGCGGGTACTCTATTACACTGATGTTGGTGTTTTAATGTTATAAGGGCTGGTCATAATAATAGGGAAGACGCTGATGATGAATTATTGATGATTGTGAATTGCTTTAGCCTTATCAATAATGTTATTTACTCAGCTACATCATATTATAGCATACATAATTTATTAAATAGTATACCCCCTTCTCCATGCTATTCCATCCTTTCTTTCTTTCTCTCTCTCTCCTTAATTATGACAGGTAATGATATAGGTTGACTAAATGATCTATAGTAACGATATCATTCTGATTTTTAATGTCCTCGATAGGCCACAGACGCTTAAGTGTCGTCTGAATTTATGTTAGGTTATGTTCGGTACTTTTTATGTTGTTGTAAGAAGCGGTCACTATATATTCCCCCTAATCAAGGAGCTGCTTTTGAAGGAGTGACTCACTGGCTATACTTCTGACCACCCTTCCCCGCCAGCCACTCATATCTCAGCTTACAAGACGGGCGTGGCGAGGGACCTATCGTGGGCTAGGTTACATCACTGTAGCTGGAAACTCCTCGCCGGCTAGCGTTCACTGTTGCCTAGGGTGTAAAAAATATCTAATTTGTATGTGCTATAATTGAAGTCTACAAGTTTCCTGTATTCTAAAAGGCCTTGAGGACAGGTAGTTTTAGTGACTGCTTAGGAATACTTTAGAAATTGGAATGTAATAAGTGGTTTTGTATATAATTGGGTGGTTTGTGGCAGATTTTGTGGTCTGGGGCGGCACGTAAAAAGCTCGCCACCCGTGCTGCGAGACCATTGCTCGTGGGGACTCCTTAACGTCCTTATTGGCTGCCATCACCTCCACCTCCCCTTTTTCTACACCGAATCTTTAACCAACAACATGGTAAGTCCACTTCAGTTATGCCATCGTTTCGAGTGGCATTCGATTAAATACTTTGTGTGGCCGTTTTCCTTTCCTTTTATTTAGGGGGCACTGAGAAGTGAAACACAAATGTTTACCTAAATTCTTCGTCCTGCTTTTTTCACGAAGGGTTAGTTAGTAAGTGACTTATTCTGTCATCAAATTTATCTCTTATATAACGAATCATTTTAATACTCGAGTGACAAGCGTCCCTATCATTAATTCGACCGGAAGTTGGGACATGAAGTTTCCCGCTATTATCCTTGGTAAGCTCTACGTAGCGACTAGCAACATTACCCAACTCGAGTTGTCGATGTTTCAAGCCAATATCTATCCGCATAGCCTACATTATTCCCTTGGGATGCTTAGGTAATTATGCAATACTATAATAATAGCCTACAAGTAAAGATTGTCCTTCGTGAATTTATAAGGGTTTCGATGTTGTGCTGAATGTTTTAAGTATCTAGGGATACAAACGGAAAGACGGTATTGCCAACTCAAAAGGTTGCGTGAAGGGATGAGAAGGGCGTGTGTGTGTGTGTGTGTGTGTGTGTGTGGGGAGGGGGGGACACACTCGTTTTACACTGAGGCAACAGAAGAGATAAGTGGATGTGAAGAAAACGTGAATTAGCAAGAGAACACTGAAAGGAAAACATATCTGAGCCTTATTATAGAGGGGATGAGTAGGACAAGAGTACAATATCTAACATGATATATATATATATATATATATATATATATATATATATATATATATATATATATATATATATATATATATAACGACAGAGATAAAGTGTAAATACAAAAAATAGAAGGCTGATTTAAGTATTTTTATTGTGTGGAACGCGTTTCGGCTTTATACAAGGAAATAACTTACACAGATAACAAATAATAATCATAGTCGTAGAAAAAACAATCATGTAGGTAATGTAATGAGGCTAAAAGAGATGAACACATTTTCCGTGAAGGTTAACGTTAGTAGAAAATGTCTAACTGCATAAAATATAGCATGAAAGGAAACCGGAAAATCTTGAAAAGAAATTTTTAGTAAAAATACAGTAGAGATTGGCGACAATTAACAATGCATTGCGTTTGTGAACGAAAATAGTGAAACATTTAGTGAAATACAACTGAAAAAGTAATTATATATATATATATATATATATATATATATATATATATATATATATATATATATATATATATATACCGTAACGTATTTGTCTTTACATAACTAAAAAGTTAGAGTACGTGTATTGTAAAAAGTTAGAGTACGTGTATTGTAAAAAGTTAAAGTACGTGTATTGTAAAAAAAGTACGTGTATTGTAAAAAGTTAGAGTACGTGTATTGTAAAAAGTTAGAGTACGTGTATTGTAAAAAGTTAAAGTACGTGTATTGTAAAAAGTTAGAGTACGTGTATTGTAAAAAGTTAGAGTACGTGTATTGTAAAAAGTTAGAGTACGTGTATTGTGTAGAAGTAAACCTATAATATGCTTCGTGATTAGAGACACAACATTATAAGAATATTAACTAAGGGGACATGGGCCGGTTTTCTGGACCACTTTCTCCTTCATGTTTAGCCCCATTAGTTTTCAGATGTTAAGATGTTTGCCCCATTAGTTAGTCGATTTTAAGACCTTTCGCCCCATTTCTTCGTCAATATTGTTTAGACCTTTCGTGCTATTTAGGTGTCGATTTTTTCCCTGGCGAACGGTAGTGAGCCTGTAATGTTGGAAGAACCGGCCGAACCTATCGACAAATTTACAAATTAATCTAGAAGGGGGATCTAATGGATGTTTTTGTTTTTTAATTTGATGGAGGTCTAGGGAGGAAACTAGAAAAATAATGAATACATGCAAAAATCGGCCAAAAAGTGAGCACTCCCCCCTTAACTATACAATATAACAGTAAGGACATACAACACTGGTCTTAACCCTTTCAAGATCCAATACGCATTTCTGTTTCTGTTTTCTGGTCATTATTAGACGATTTTGTTCAGATTAGGAAGGGTATATGGGAGTCAGAGGGTTGATTGAGATAGTCTTTACCCTTTAAATACCCACAGATCCTTCCTAAGCTGCATAAAATCGTCTAATGATAGCCAAATATATACTGCTAAAACGCATCAGAGCTTCAAAGGGTTAAAAACAAAGGGTGTTGAGGACGGTATTCGGTAATTTAGGCTCATGGTAATTTCGGACCTGTAACTTTGGCCTATTTTTTACTTAAAGCCGAATTTACCTACACGGGCCAAACGTACAATTTGCGCCAACTAACAATATTCTTATGACTGATAAATGTCAGTTTAAGGGGAGATTTCCACTTGAGGGATTTCTTTCTGGACCCCTTTCTCCCTCATGTTTAGCCCCATTGCTTTTGAGATTTTAAGACCTTCGCCCTAGTAGTTTGGATATTTTAAGACATTTTGCCCCATTTCTGTCAATTTTAAGACCTTTCGTGCCGTTAAGGTGTCGATTTTTTCCTGGCGAGCGATAGCGAGCCTGTAATTTAAGAGCAACCGGCCTCAGGCCGGGAAATTTTTCTACCGAAAAATTTACAAATTTATCTTGAAAGGGGGTCTACGGGGTGTAATTTTAAGCTTGATAAAAAAGTAGGGAACAAACTAAATACCTCCCCTTAACTATATTTTAATGTCGCGATTATTTAGTAATTAATTAATTTATTTTGTGTATGATTTTTTTTAGACAAACATGGAATATTAAAATAATGCTTTAAAGAGCATAGTAATGTGGGTCTTAAGGAGAGATATCCACTTGAGGGATTTTTTTTCTGGACCCCTTTATCCCTTATGTTTAGCCCCATTGCTTTTGATATTTTAAGACATTCGCACCATAATTAAGAACTTTCGCCCCATTTCTGTCAATTTTAAGGCCTTTCATGCAATTTAGGTGTCGATGTTTTCCTGGCGAGCGATAGCGAGCCTGTAATTTAAGAGGAACCGGCCTTTGGCCGGGAAATTTTTCTACCGAAAAATTTACACATTTATCTTGAAAGGGTGACATTTTAAGCTTGATGGAGGTCTAGGGAACTAACTAAAAACCTCCCCTTAACCCTCGGCAAAGTCTAATGAAGAATTACGGTACTAACATGTTTTTTCTATAAAATGCAAAATCCGAGCCTACTTTTGCCAAACATTGGCGATAATTTTTGTTCGAGACATAGGGTTTTATGGGTTTGCAAATTGGGAAAACCCGAGCCAAATTTCGAAATTAGGTTACTGTCCTCCCTGTTATCGGGCACGCGGCGCGTCTTAACCCCTTCTGCACTGGCGACTTTTTTATAATGTTCTTATGGCTACTATTCGGCGATTTTATTCAGCTTAGAAAATACGTCGCCGGTACAGAAGGGGTTAATGTCTTAAGATCGTTGAATAATGAGGAAAACGGTTTTCCGAGGTTTGTTATTAAATCAAAATACTAAATATTAATGAAAAGTAACTGATTAAAACAAAATAGTGGCATATAATTTTAGATTTTCCATTTTAGTTTTTTTCTTTTTAAATGACAAGTGGACAGATTCGAAGAGACAATTATTACCGGTATTATACTGGGGCCGAATTGATAACACTTTGCTAAGAAATTCTACTTCTATGACCTGAGCAAAAATCTGAAGAAACTATTATAAACATGCTTAAAAAAAAAATCAGCCAAGATTTGAGCAAGTTAAGACTCTTCTTAGCATATATTTTTTGTTGAGATGAAGTGGATATTAGTTTTGTTTTTAGATTGTATAATAATACAAGCAATGTTTATTAGTTTGATTGTATTGAGTTGCATTACTTAAAATGTTCAATTAATATTAGCCAGTTCATGAGTTTCTAACAAGGGTAAATGGCCAACAGTCCAAATAATAAAATAGAGACAAGACATAATTAAGTTAACTATTAACTAATTTCAAGTTTTTGCCATTTTTGTTCAAGTTGTGCAATGCTGACAATAATGTTGACGTTAACAAGACAAGTTTGCGTCAGTAACGTATAATATGGTCCTATGCAGGCTTTTGATATATAGAAAGCCCTCTCATTCCCAAACCATTCAATAATTGTTTTGAAGATTGAAACGAGTAACTTGCCACCTCAATTGAGTTCATCATCTTCTGTCAGTCAAGCGAGTGCTAGTGCAATACGAGATACACCGCACATTAGTGAATCCGCATGTGTTATAATGTGTTCACAAATTGTTGATGGCGAAGTTGAACATGCTGCCATATTAGGTAAATTCGGCCCTTACTACAAAGGACCGAAGTCACTGTAAACTACCCGGTATATATATATATATATATATATATATATATCATTATTTATATATAATATATATATAGATATATATATATATATATTATATATATATATATATATATATATATATATATAATATCTATATATATATATTATATATATAGTTATATATACTATATATATATTATGGATACTTTAACAACAAAGTAAATGAGATGAGATGTGCACTCAGAACAAATATATTTCCTCCAAGGATGTGGGGCCTAAAGAGTTTTCTGGGGGGGGGGGGTATGTGTGGGCGTGTCGAGGGCGGGGGCGCTGAAAGAGTGTTCGCTAGGGAAGAAAGGAGAGTAGATAAGGAATTGTTTGACATTACACAAAATATTACAGGTACATATACAACGAAATAAAACTAAACAGACTAAGGCTAGAGGTAATATGAGAAGGGATTGAAGGCACACATTAAAAAGACTCTTCACACCAATACAATCACAAAGATGTAAAACGAAGTAGAATAGGGTTTTGGGAGAACTTATAGAAAAGGGTATTAGAAGATACACGCACACCTCTATCTCTTTAACATACACATCCGGACACAGACAGTTCAGAAACTTCACACACACACACACACACACACACAGAGTAGTTGGAATATAGGGAAAAAAAAAACACACACACACACACACCCACACCCGCCGTAACGTGACCCGACAACAGCAGACCACCGGGGCTCAAGAATTACATTTACGGCTCAGGTTATCGCATTCATATATATATGAGAGAGAGAGAGAGAGAGAAAGAGAGAGAGAGAGAGAGAGAGAGAGAGAGAGAGAGAGAGAGAGAGAGAGAGAGAGAGAGAGAGAGAGAAAGCAATACAAACAGATATAGGCAAAGAGGGAGCGAAGAATGAAAGACGTTGGACAGTCAGAACGGGAAGGTAAGCAAACCTAAGCAAGGTCTAGCAAACCTCTGTAGTCTAGCAAACCTCTACAGTCTAGCAAACCTCTGCAGGAAGGAAAACGTGGGATTCATCGACACCTGGGACAATTTCTACTACGATGACTATTTGTTTTCGGACGATGGAGTTCATCTGAACCAGGTGGGAGCAGCGCGTTTTGGGCGTCTTCTCAACGATGCGGTGAAGGATTTTCGGAGAAGAAATCGACTCAGCACAGGACAACCAGGAAGGAGGACCGAAGACAGCGAGGACGGCAATCTACAAAGGAATTAAATACTAATCCGTTAAGAACCGCGAATTTGGATAAAGCTCCACCAACACGACCCAAATTCAAAACCGTCAGGGATAACGACCGAGGACCGAGGACAGCTATGAATGTAAATGTAGATCCGACCAGAACCAAAAATTCGATGAAAGAACGATCTGCGAGTTCTAAAACCGAAACTTTAAAGGTTTTCTATGCAAACGCTCGTAGCATACGCAATAAATTTTCAGATTTAGAGGAACTAGTGTTTACAGAAAATTATGATGTGATTGGCATAACAGAATCTTGGCTCAATACACAAGATAGAGACTTTTTAGCAGAGTATTCACTTCCCGGTTATGTAATGTTTGAGAACAGCCGAATAAATAAAAATGGAGGTGGCGTTTTATTTTATATCAAAGAAAGTCTTAACCCGACCCTCGTGTCCAAAACCTCAAATTGTGAACATCGAAACATCTTTTGTGCTAATAAAGAATAATAAAGGTACCAAAATAATACTTGCATTAATATACAGACCTCCAGCTCAATCAGTGCAAACTGACCGAGAAATTTACGAACAAATTGCAGATGTAAGTAACTCACAAGATACCGTAATTTTTGGCGACTTTAATTTACCTGTGACCAAGTGGGGCGATACTCTTACTTCACACTCCGGACATGACTTGTATACGAACTTGCAAAGAGAGTTCGCTTTATCAATTTGTTCGAATGCCGACCCGTGGTAATAACGTTCTTGACATTGTACTTGCAACAAAAGAAGAATTGATAGAGAATTTGAATGTTGGTGATGAATTCAGTAACAGCGACCATCGTACGATAACTTTCACTTTAAAGTTTACTAGTAACGAACCAAATAGTAGCATCGAAAAAGTCCCTAATTTCAAGAAAGCAAACTTCCATAAACTTAGAGCTATGTTTAAAGAAACTGACTGGAGCTTTTAATTAACAATAACGACATAAATACATCTTGGAAGTTTATTCGAAACCACTTACCTAAAAGCAGTGCAAGACTGCATACCATCGAAAATACGGCGTCCAGGCCATAATAATAAGCCCAAATGGTGGAATAAAGATATTTCAAACTGCCTGCTTGCTAAAAAATTTGCTAATGATAGATTAAAATCCTCACAAAATGACGAAGAACGGGTGAAATTTGTAGAGCTACGACGCAAAGCCAAAAAGTTAATTAAGCAAAGTAAAAAGACCTTAGAGTTACATATTGCGAATCAAAGTAAAACAAACCCGAAAGAATCTATAGTTATATCAGAAAGAAAAAAGTAGTTACTTCAAACTGTTGGACCGTTAGTCGATGAAAAAGGAGAATACACCAAAGACGAAGTACAAATGAGTTAATGCCCTCAATACCTTCTTTGCATCAGTTTTTACAACAGAAGACCTCAGTGATATCCCTACACCATCGCCGATTCAGATTGATAATTCAGATGTTCTAAGCAATATCACCGTTACAGAGAGAAAAGTATTGAATTGTTTAGATAAACTCAAGGTAAATAAAACGCCAGGACCTGATACAATCTCGCCTAGAGTTCTAAAGGAAGCTAAGAATGAGCTCTCCAAACCACTGACATTACTATTCAATAAATCCTTGCAGTCTGGAACTATGCCTGATCAGTGGAAGCTAGCCAACGTAACACGACTATTCAAAAAAGGCAGCAAATGCCTACCCAGTAACTATCGTCCAATTAGGCTAACCTCAGTTGTATGTAAAATGCTAGAAACGGTCATACGAGACAGACTCGTAAATCACTTAGAGGAAAATAACATACTTAAAGATACTCAACACGGCTTTCGTAAAAAACGTTCCTGTTTAACAAACCTCTTAGACTTCTTCCACGATATCCTCAACCTCTACGATGAGAGTAAAGCTGTAGATATTATATACCTTGATTTTCAAAAGGCCTTTGACAAAGTTCCCCACAAACGTTTACTGCTAAACTAAAAGCGCATGGAATACAAGACGGTGTGTTGAAATGGATAGAAAATTGGCTCAGCAACAGAAAGCAAAGGGTAGTCATAAACGGTAAGTCATCTAAATGGACCAATGTAAGTAGCGGGGTACCCCAGGGATCGGTACTAGGACCAATTCTCTTTCTAATTTACAACCACGACATAGATGAGGGTCTCACCTGCACAATCTCAAAATTTGCTGACGATACAAAAATTGCAAATAGCGTACTCTCAAAAGAACAAGTTGACGATATGCAACACAATCTAGATAAATTGTCATGTTGGGCCCAAATTTGGCAATACAATGCGGATAAATTAATGTAAAGTACTACATATCGGATACCTAAATGAGAAAGCAAACTATTCGATGAATGGCACTCAGCTTAAGAATGTAAACAGAGAAACTGATCTGGGAGTAACAATATCGAGTAACCTAAAACCGAGTCAACAATGTTCAGAAGTTGTTAAGAAGGCAAACAAAATAATTGGCTTTATAGGCAGGTCATTTGAGCATAAATCCAAAGAAGTTATCCTAACCCTTTACAATTCCTTAGTCCGCCCTCTTCTGGAATACTGCGTTCAATCCTGGTGCCCTTATTACCAAAAAGATATAAACAAGCTAGAACGAGTTCAACGTAGAGTTACCAAAATGATACCTATCCTAAAGAACAAACCATAGAAGAGGTCTTAGA
>CM064552.1:38656275-38783558 GCA_032716605.1 Paralithodes platypus | reverse complement strand
AAGGGAAAATTCACTCATACTCTCACTCACTCACTCACACTCTCTCTCTCTCTCTCTCTCTCTCTCATAACATACTGTACAGGCACTTTCTTTCTTTCTTTCTCTCTCTATCTCTCTCTCTCAAACACACACATACATAATCAGAGAGAGAGACACATCATCATCATCATACTAATTATCAGAAACAAGAGTAAGTGAATGACTAAGAAATAACTGCAACAAGGGAAAATAGAGGAAGTTCGAAACAGTTCTGTACATTTAGAAAACAAAAAGAAAGTTAAATAATACGAATTAATACGAAGAATAGAAAAACAATATTAATGGAGAACGGTAGACATAGATAGGAAGAGGAATAAATAGGATCAGGAATAAACTAGAGGGATAGACAAATATGAAGATTAATGGCAGAGAAAATGGATAAAGAGAGAACAACAATGAAGTAGTGACATAATGAACAAAGGGAAAAGAAAAGTTGAACATAGACTAAAGTTAAATATATGCAACAAATATCCCCCCAGCAAGCAATCACTCATAAAGTTAAATATATGCAACAAATATCCCCCCCAGCAAGCAATCACTCGTAAAGTTAAATATATGCAACAAATATCCCCCCAGCAAGCAATCACTCATAACGTCACGTGATGATGCCATAACACGCTTATCTTCTGACTTATCAACCATTTCCATTTGGGGCAGAGATAATCTTGTTGCTTGCAATGCTTCCAAAACCCAGTTTCTCCATTTACCCACCCGTCAAGAACTCCCAAAGGACTTTCCCTTATACTTCAATAATCAACCCTTCATCTTCTCTCAGTATTCTCGGTGTCTCCTTTTCTTCTGATCTCACTTGGAAAGACCATATTATCACCTTTGCTAAAACGGCTTCCCAGAAGCTGGGTGTGCTCAACCGCCTCCGGGCTTTCTTTATCCATGCACAGCTTCTTGCTTTGTACAGAGGCATGTATTGAGTATTGATCACACGTTTGGGAAGGATCCTCTCGCACAGCACTCCTCGACAAAGTAGAAAAGAAAGCCTTTTGTCTCATTAACTCACGTCAACTCACCGACTCTCTGCAATCTCTCTCTCTCTCTCTTTGCCGCAGTGTTGCATCTCTCGCTATTCTACCGCTATTACAATAATCAGTGTTCCCCAGAGCTCTCTCAATGTATACCACCTCCTCTACGTAGAGTACGTAGCACCCGTCTTGCAACACAATCCCACCCCTACTCTGTTCAACTCTCCAACCCAGGAGTGAAACGATATTACCAATGTTTCTTCTATTCAACAACTGATCTCTGGAACTCTCTCCCTGAATCCATCTTCTAAGATATGGCTTCTTTGTTACATAAATGTATGAACCTCATATAATTGTAGTATTGTAGTATAGCCTTTTGACCGAATATTACCTTTACTTCCGGATATCGGTAAACATACACTATATATCAAAGATCGGTAGTCAAATGTTAAACAATATAAACATACAATGTTAACGAAACTCAGTGAAAATGAAGGAAAGGCAGAAATGGGTCTTCCTATTCAGTATTATGTCTTGGTTAAACTATGCAAACATTCTGGAAGACATTTGCAAATAATTAGTTAGGAACATTTTAATATACTATAACTTAATTGAAAATAAAGTGTCTATGATTAAGTTGAAATGAACATGAATAATCTTCTATTATATATCTACGTGCTAGACCTGCGATGGCATCTCTTTCTCAAGGTTGGGTATGTATTTGTGGATGTCACTTAGCATAGGACAGCCAGCGGTTAATATCTACTGTACATACATGCCAAAATGTAGCTCAGTATATGTATGTATGTATATATATATATATATATATATATATATATATATATATATATATATCTTTTGTCTTGTTCACGTGCCACTTCTGATCCACAACAAGACAAACAACAACAAGTCGATCATACATACACCTGCCGCAGGTAAAAAATAATATCCTTCCTGGCGTAAACATTATTTGATTCCCTTTCAGTGTTAGTAGACGAATAAATTTAGCTTAGGGAGGAGTTTTGGAAGGCAGAGGGTTAATCGATATAGACGTTACCCATTTGATTCCTATAGGGCATTGCAATCCCGAGGAAAATGGTCAAATAATTGCCAGAATAGAGGGAATAAAAACGTTCTCGAATATGGAAAGGGTTAATTTCCCCTTCAATAACGTATGTGATTGATCAAAGGACATGTGGAACTATCAAAACAAAAGATTTATCAATATTATAGGCAGTATTGTAGAACTATTCAAAAATAGATACTATGCAATATTTAGAACTGTCACGTTTTCTGTAATGATTGAAGATTTCCTTAGTGAAAGATATATTTACTTGTATTTCAATTATGATTTACTTAGAGGAATAGGTAGCAAGTAGAGAGAGAGAGAGAGAGAGAGAGAGAGAGAGAGAGAGAGAGAGAGAGAGAGAGCGAGTGGAGAGAGAGAGAGAGAGAGAGAGAGAGAGAGAGAGAGAGAGAGAGAGAGAGAGAGAGAGAGAGAGAGAGAGAGAGAGAGAGAGAGAGAGAGAGCGCGAGAGAGAGAGAATAAGGATAAAGAGAAAGAGAGAGCAAGGGAGAAGGGAGAAAACATCGACCTGACATTATTACGACTCCCTTACACGTCACTCTCTCTCTCCCTCCCTCCTCCCCTCGTTCTCCCTCCTCCCCCCACTCTCCCTCCCTCCCTCCCGTACACTCTCACTACCTCCCCCCCTCACTCTCACTCCCTACTCCCCCCAATCACCCTCCCTCCACTCGCACTCCTCCTCTCCCCTCCAACCCTCTCCCTCACTTTTACTCCCTGCTCCCCTCACTTTTCCTCCTCCCACTACACTCCCTCCCCCCTATTACACTTATTCAGTCCTCCTCTCACACTCCCTCCCTCCTCCTCTCACACTCCCTCCCTCCTCCCCTCACACTCCCTCCCTCCTCCCCTCACACTCACTCCCTCCTCCCCTCACACTCCTTCCTCCTTCCCTCACACTCTTTCCTCCCTCACACTCCCTCCCTCCTCCCCTTACACTCCCTCCCTCCTTCCCTCACACTCCCTCCCTCCTCCCTCACACTCCCTTCCTCCTAACCTAACCGCCAGGGATAACGACCGAGGACCGATGACAGCCATGAATGTAAATGTAGATCCGACCAGAACCAAAAATTTGATTAAAGAACGTTCTGCGAGTTCTAAAACCGCAACTTTAAAGGTTTTCTATGCAAACGCTCGTAGCATACATTTTCAGATTTAGAGGAACTAGTGTTTACTGAAAATTATGATGTGATTGGTATAACAGAATCTTGGCTCAATACAGAAGATAGAGACTTTTTAGCAGAGTATTCACTTCCCGGTTATGTAATGTTTGAGAAAAGCAGAATAAATAAAAATGGAGGTGGCGTTTTATTTTATATCAAAGAAAGTCTTAACCCGACCCTCTTGTCAAAACCTCAAATTGTGAGCGTCGACACATCTTTTGTGCTAATAAAGAATAATAAAGGTACAAAAATAATACTTGTATTAATATACAGACCTCCAGCTCAATCAGTGCAAACTGACCGAGAAATTTATGAACAAATTGCAGATGTAAGTAACTCACAAGATACCGTATTTGTTGGCGACTTTAATTTACCTGTGACCAAGTGGGGCGATACTCTTACTTCACACTCCGGACATGACTTGTATGCGAACTTGCAAGAGAGTTCACTCTATCAATTTGTTCGATCGCCGACCCGTGGTAATAATGTTCTTGACCTTGTACTTGCAACAAAAGAAGAATTAATAGAGTTCACTCTATCAATTTGTTCGATCGCCGACCCGCGATCCGTGGTAATAATGTTCTTGACCTTGTACTTGCAACAAAAGAAGAATTAATAGAGAATTTGAATGTTGGTGATGAATTCAGTAACAGCGACCATCGTACAATAACTTTCACTTTAAAGTTTACTAGTAACCAACCAAATAGCAGCATCGAAAAAGTCCCTAATTTCAAGAAAGCAAACTTTCATAAACTTAGAGCTATGTTTAAAGAAACTGACTGGAGCTTTTTAATTAACAATAAAGACATAAATACATCTTGGGAATTATTCGAAACCACTTACCTAAAAGCAGTGCAGGACTGCATACCATCGAAAATACGGCGTCCAGGCCTTAATAATAAGCCCAAATGGTGGAATAAAGATATTTCAAACGGTCTGCTTGCTAAAAAGTTTGCTAATGATAGATTAAAATCCTCACAAAATGACGAAGAACGGGTGAAATTTGTAGAGCTACGACGCAAAGCCAAAAAGTTAATTATGCAAAGTAAAAAGACCCTGGAGTTACATGTTGCGAATCAAAGTAAAACAAACCCGAAAGAATTCTATAGTTATATCAGAAAGAAAAAAGTAGTTACTTCAACTGTTGGACCGTTAGTCGATGAACATGGAGAAAACACCAAAGACGAAGTACAAAGAGTCATGCCCTCAATACCTTCTTTGCATCAGTTTTTACAACGGAAGACCTCAGTGATATCCCCTACACCATCGCCAATTCAGATTGATAATAATTCAGATGTTCTAAGCAATATCACCGTTACAGAGAGAGAAGTATTGAATTGTTTAGATAAACTCAAGGTAAATAAAACGCCTGGACCTGATAAAATCTCACCTAGAGTCCTAAAGGAAGCTAAGGATGAGCTCTCCAAACCACTGACATTGCTATTTAATAAATCCTTGCAGTCTGGAAATATGCCTGATCAGTGGAAGCTAGCCAACGTAACACCGATATTAAAAAAAGGCAGCAAATCCCTACCCAGTAACTATCGTCCAATTAGCTTAACCTCAGTTGTATGTAAAATGTTAGAAACACTCATAAGAGACAGACTCGTAAATCACTTACAGGAAAATAACATACTTAAAGATACTCAACACGCTTTCGTAAAAAACGTTCCTGTTTAACAAACCTCTTAGACTTCTTCCACGATATCCTCAACCTCTACGATGAGAGTAAAGCTGTAGATATTATATACCTTGATTTTCAAAAGGCCTTTGACAAAGTTCCCCACAAGCGTTTACTGCTAAAACTAAAAGCGCATGGAATACAAGACGGTGTGTTGAAATGGATAGAAAATTGGCTCGGTGACGGAAAGCAAAGAGTAGTCATAAACGGTAAGGCATCTAAATGGACCAATGTAAGTAGTGGGGTACCCCAGGGATCGGTACTAGGACCAATTCTCTTTCTAATTTACATCAACGACATAGATGAGGGTCTCACCTGTACAATCTCAAAATTTGCTGACGATACAAAAATTGCAAATAGCGTACTCTCAAAAGAACAAGTTGACGATATGCAACACAATCTAGATAAGTTGTCATGTTGGGCCCAAATTTGGCAAATGAGTTTCAATGCGGATAAATGTAAAGTACTACATATCGGATACCAAAATGAGAAAGCAAACTATTTGATGAATGGCACTCAGCTTAAGAATGTAAACAGAGAAACCGATCTGGAAGTAACAATATCGAGTAACCTAAAACCGAGCCAACAATGTTCAGAAGTTGTTAAGAAGGCAAACAAAATAATTGGCTTTATAGGCAGGTAATTTGAGCATAAATCCAAAGACGTTATCCTAACCCTTTACAATTCCTTAGTCCGCCCTCTTCTTGAATACTGCGTTCAATCCTGGTGCCCTTATTACCAAAAAGATATAGACAAGCTAGAACGAGTTCAACGTAGTTACCAAATTGATACCTAGCCTAAAGAACAAACCATACGAGGAGCGTCTTAGAGAATTAAATCTATTTCCTTTAACCCAGCGCAGATTAAGAGGCGACTTAATTCAAGTGTTCAAAATCATCAAAGGCATCGACAATATGAACTGTAATAAGTACTTCACTATCGACCAATCTAATTACACACGGGGAAACGGTTGCAAAATTATTGGTAAATCTTTTAACTCACACGAAGCTAAGAATTTCTTCTTCAATCGAGTTGTCAACTTATGGAATGGGCTTCCCCGAGATGTCATAGACTGCAGCACCGTTGATTCATTTAAACTTCGCCTAGACAAATATCTCGCATCAAACCCGCGACTGACTGCGTTTGTAAATGAATAACTTTATTTTATCCTCCTATCAGTTACTAACCCATCTGTACCCTACTAACTTCCTAATCGTGCCACGGACATTAGTTCCAGGGCAGTAGTTCCCTTTCCAATGTTCCCTTACCCACTCTAAACCACTGTTTGGACACTTGATCCTCAGTGTTTTGGAGAACAAGCAGCCTAGAAGGGTCACTAGACCTGTTGTTGCTTGATTTACTTTGTACTCCTTTGTACTCATCCCCTCAGACTCCTTCAATCCTCCCCTAACACTCCTTCCCTTCTCCCATCACACCCCCCCAACCCCCCTTCACACTCCCTCCCTCCTCCCCTCACACTCCCTCCCTCCTCTCCTCACACTTTACAACGC
The DNA here is from genome assembly GCA_032716605.1 of Paralithodes platypus. Lineage (NCBI taxonomy): Eukaryota > Metazoa > Arthropoda > Malacostraca > Decapoda > Lithodidae > Paralithodes > Paralithodes platypus. The sequence goes on along the minus strand of CM064552.1, from coordinate 38,777,103 downwards.
TCTGATACGGCCTCTCCTGGAGTATGCTGTTCAATGTTTTTCTCCAGCACTCAGGAAAGATATAGAGCGACTGACTCGAAAGAGTACAAGCTAGGGCTACCAAGCTTATTCCATCGATTAGAAGACTGAGCTATAAGGACCGGTCGAGAGCTTTCGATATATTTCCGTTGGAAACATGCAGACAACGAGGACAGATCATTTAAGTTTTATAAAATAATTTATGGGTCTGACAACTTGGATTATAACAAATGTATTTAGCTTCAATATGAATACATATTATGATATGAATACAATAGGCAACCATGGCTGGAATTTAGAATTAAATAGATTCAGCACTAGTATTTGTGGAAACTTTTTCACATAATAACATCTGCTCTACCTAGAAAAACTTCCCTCAGAAGTTGTAAGCATTCTTCAATAGATCAGTTCAAGAAGAGAGTAGTTAGTATTTTACAAACTCTGTAATGAGTGCAGTGCACTAAACAATATCTTTCCTTCCACTTCGAGTATCTCACCGGAATGGACTGCAAGGTCTTTGAAATACTAACTATTCCTCCCTTTTCAAGTGTCCCTTACCCACTCTGAACCACTGTTGAACACTGAGCAGCAGTGATTTAGAGGGCAAGCAGCCTCGAAAATTTGCTAGACCTGTTGTTGCTTGGTTTCCTTTGTACTTCACTCCTCACACTCCCTCCCTCCCACTCATTTTACCTCTCTCCTACCCACACTCTCCCTTCCTCCTTTTCTCACTCTCCTTCCTCCTCCCTTCATATTTCATCCTCTCCTCACTGTCCCTCCTCCTCCTTCCCTCACTCTCCCTTACACCAATTCTCACTCTCCCTCCTCCTCCTTCCCTCACTCTCCCTTACACCTATTCTCACTCTCCCTTCTCCCCTCACTCTTCGCCTCACACTCCTTCCCTACTTCACTCTATCTCATCCTCCCTTCACCTTCCCCCCTTCCTTCACTCTCCCTCCTACCCTCATTCTTACTCCTCTCCTAATTTTCCCTCTTCCTAACTTTCCCTCTTCCTCCCTCCTCCCTTCACCCTCCCTCCTTCCTTTACTCTCCATCCTCCCCTTGCTCCTCCTCCTCCCCTCGCTCTCCCTCCTCCCCTAAAGCCGGTATCACACGAGAGCTTTTATAGTCAACATTCGATGATCAACATTTTTCTGGCAACATTTCCGGAATATTTTGCACTGGTATCGGAAACTAGACTGTTGGTAGATGAATTTGGGTTAAAGGAATATATTAAAGGTTGACCTCCTAAGCTGCCAGATCAGTGTTGAGGATAAATGTTGAGGGAAAAAGCGCTGGTGTGATACCAGCTTAACTCTGCCTTCTCTTGACCTTATTCTCCCTCCTTCTATCCTCCCCTCATTCTCTTTTCTGATCTCACTTCCCTTTCTCCTTCCCCCCCCCCCCCCCCCCCCCCCGGCTATCATTGAACCTCTCCGACATATGACGCAATTTTGAGCCTATTAGGGATACTTTAAAGCCTTTGTTACTATCAGGGGTATTTAGAAACCTTTAGTTTAGTTACTTCAACCTCTGAAGTTGTCTTTGAGTTAGCTGTGGGCAGAAAACTAATTTTGGAGAGGTAATTATAAGAGTGAGAGAACTCTATTTCTTATTGCTAATCTGGCAACGTCTGCGTCATATGAGTCTGAAGGGGTTAAGGGTTAGACCAAGAGGGGTAAACACTTTGAAGGGGTTAGTTAGAGAGATCAAGAAGAAGTAGATAATAGTGAAGTGGAAAACATCGCATCCCCTTCCTCTCTTCCCACCCCCTACTCTTCTCCTCATCCTCCCTTCTCACTCCATTACCCCCTCGCTCTTCAGTTGTGGTAATTGACCTACTCAAAGTGAAATTATGTATGATATTTATAATTGCAGTATTGGTATTAAACAGTATAATATGCTGTATTCACTGCTCAATCCTTGAACCTTAGTGTTTATTATATTTATTATTATTATATATATATATATATATATATATATATATAAATGCAATATATGTTCAACATTAGTTTGGGAATCTGGGATAACCTGACCCAACTGGGAACCGTCATAGTCTTGTGGCTCACTCGCCGTGTACCCACGGTATTGTTCAGCCAACACTCTCTGAGATACTATAGGAGGCCGGTTAAGTGGTAAGTTTATTTGGGGATTGCAAAATTTACGTCCTTTGGTTCAAAGTATCCCTCACCAGAGCCATCCCTCGGAGTTGACTCAGCCCCCTCCGTCCCTACCTCGAAACTACCAGATTGGACGTTAGGCCTTGTTAGAGGTAGAGGCGGAGGGCGGTGGCCACGACTCCGGCAATTGCCGGTGCCAAGACTGCGTCTGAGGCTGAGGCCGAGGCCGAGGCGCCCCGAGGCCAAAGGCATGTAAGTGCCATTTGAAAATCTTGATAAATTCTTTAGTAAATCGCGATTTACTCAATACATTAACAAATGGCAGTTACATCCCTTTGGACTATGTATGTATATATATACGAGGCTCGCCCCGTCCAAAGGGACGTAAGTCCCATTTTTAATTTATTGAGTAAATCGCGATTTACTAAAGAATTTATAAAGATTTTCAAATGGCACTTACATGCCTTTGGACTCGCGGCGATTAAGAGGAAGCGAGTTGATGAGGCGAAATGTTTTTGATACTGCTCATTCGAGAAGTGCGGTATGAGTGGAGCCTCCCCACACAAGCGAACAGTAATCAATACAGGGGCGAACTGTGCCCCGATACAGAGCAAGAAGCTGTGCGTGGGTGGAGAACCCACGGAGACAGTTGAGCACATTTGCTACATAGCACTCGTGAAAACTCACGTTTTTTTCTGATTCATGTCATGAAATGTCTAGTATGAGAGACTCACGAATATATATTGTGACAAAGATAAGGCTAACATATTAACCCACTGAGTACCGGTGACGTCCTTTTCATCATATTCTGGACAATATTAGACGATTTTATTGAGTTTAAAAAGGGCCTCCGGCAATTAACAGGCTTCGAACTATCTCACTTGACCCTTTTCACTACCACAGATCCTTATTAAACTGCACAAAATCGTCTAAATATAGCACAAATAAAATTAATATATATATTATATATATTATATATAATGTGAGGAACTACATGAACGAAGGCGGTGCTGGTTGGGGGGAGGGGCGTCGACTGACTGGGGACAGAGGTGCATGGGGGCGGTTCGTTCGTGGCCACCCCTTCGGGGATCACGGCGTCAGGCAATAGATAGATAGATAGATTATATATAATATACCGTATATATATATATATATATTTATATATATTTTTTTTTTTTTTTTTTTTAAAGGGGATTGGGTGTTATGGGGTTAGATAAGGAATACATAGATGATAACACTTAGATGAGTAGAAGAGAGCGAAGTGGTATAGATATATTTTGTTAGTTGGATTCTGCTCGTTTGCTGTTATTTCCGTGAGATAACTCTTATTATCATGCACCACTGTTAGTCCCAAGTCTGCTCATTGTAAGATTTCTCACCAGGACCCTTCACACCTATCCCATCAATCTCTCTCCTTTCCTCCTATTTCTGTATTTCTAGTCAGATGCACCACAGGGGTGGGTGCTTGAACCTGGCCTGTTCGTGCTTTCTATTACCGATGTCAATGACGAACTCTCATGCAGACTCTTAATCCCTTCTGTACCGGCTACATCTTTTAATCTATTGTGGCAACTACTAATCGATTTTACTCAGTTTAGGAAGGATCTCTGAAAATTAACCCTCTCACGTTCTTGACGCAATGTTGAGCCTATTAGGGATACTTTAAAGCCTGTTTTACCATCAGGGGTATTTAGAAACCTTTAGTTTAGTTACTTCAACCTCTGCAGTTGTCTTTGAGTTAGCTGTGGGCAGAAAACTAATTTTGGAGAGGTAATTATAAGAGTGAGAGAACTCTATTTAGTATTGCTAATCTGGCAACCTCTGCATCACATGGTCGTGAGAGGGTTAACAGGCTTTGAAGTATCTCACTTAACCCTGTTTACTACCATAGATCCTTCTTAATCTGCACAAAATCATCTTAATATAGAGAGAATAAAACTGAAAAGACGTAGCCGGTACAGAAGAGGTTACTATACAGACGATGCAGAAATTACTACCAATGTAAAATCTCTAGCATGCATACAATAGAAGGATACATTACAATAGGATACATTACAATAGAAGGATACATTACAATAGAAAGATACATTACAATAGAAGGCTACATTACAATAGAAGGATACATTAAAATAGAAGGATACATTACAAAAGGATACATTGCAATAGAAGAATACATTACAATAGAAAGATACATTACAATAGAAAGATACATTACAATAGAAGGATACATTACAATAGAAGGATACATTACAATAGAAGGATACATTACAATAGAAGGATACATTACAATAGAAGGATATATACAATAGAAGGATACATTACAATAGAAGGATACATTACAATAGAAGGATACATTACAGTAGAAGGATACATTACAGTAGAAGGATACATTACAATAGAAGGATACATTACAGTAGAAGGATACATTACAATAGAAGGATACATTACAATAGAAGGATACATTACAATAGAAGGATATATAAAATAGAAGGATACATTACAATAGAAGGATACATTACAATAGAAGGATACATTACAATAGAAGGATACATTACAATAGAAGGATACATACAATAGAAGGATACATTACAATAGAAGGATACATTACAGTAGAAGGATACATTACAATAGAAGGATACATTACAATAGAAGGATACATTACAATAGAAGAATACATTACAATAGAAGGATACATTACAATAGAAGGATACATTACAATAGAAGGATACATTACAGTAGAAGGATACATTACAATAGAAGGATACATTACAGTAGAAGGATACATTACAATAGAAGGATACATGACAATAGGATACATTACAATAGAAGGATACATGACAATAGAAGGATACATTACAATAGAAGGATACATTACAATAGAAGGATACATTACAATAGAAGGATACATTACAATAGAAGGATACATTACAATAGAAGGATACATTACAATAGAAGGATACATTACAATAGAAGGATACATTACAATAGAAGGATACATTACAGTAGAAGGATACATTACAATAGAAGGATACATTACAATAGAAGGATACATTACAATAGAAGGATACATTACAATAGAAGGATACATTACAATAGAAGGATACATTACAATAGAAGGATACATTACAATAGAAGGATACATTACAATAGAAGGATACATTACAATAGAAGGATACATTACAATAGAAGGATACATTACAGTAGAAGGATACATTACAATAGAAGGATACATTACAATAGAAGGATACATGACAATAGAAGGATACATTACAATAGAAGGATACATTACAATAGAAGGATACATTACAATAGAAGGATACATTACAATAGAAGGATACATTACAATAGAAGGATACATTACAATAGAAGGATACATTACATAAATGATCAAATACGGCGAAGATCTGGACAAAGTATTCTATGATACATAAATGCAATTCAAATGTCAACAATGAAAAGTCAGAGTAATGTACTACCTTTCATAAGCAACGCGATGATATTATACAAAAGTGATCATGAAACTCTTAAGGGGAGGTTTTTAGTTTGGTCTCTGGATATCCATCAAGCTTAAGATTACACCCCCTTGAGCCCCTTTCAAGATAAATTTGTACATTTTTCGGTAGAAAAATGGAACCGGCTTTCAGCCGGTTCCTCTTAAATACAGGCTCGCTGTCGCTCGCCAGGATAAAATCGACACCTAAGTGGCACGAAAGGTCTTAAAATTGACAGAAATGGGTCGAAGGTTCTTAAAATCGTCAAAATAATGGGGCGAACGTCTTAAAATTAGAAAAGCAATGGGGCTAAACATGAGGGAGAAAGGAGTCAAGAAAAAAATCCCTCAAGTGGAAATCTCCCCTTAAACCTCTACTGTACCGGCGACGTCTTTTTAATGTTATTTGTGCTATATTTAGACGATTTTGTGCAGTTTAATAAGGATCTGTGGTAGTGAAAAGGGTCAAGTGAGATAGTTCGAAGCCTGTTAATTGCCGGAGGCCCTTTTTAAACTCAGTAAAATCGTCTAATATTGTCCAGAATATGATGAAAAGGACGTCACCGGTACTCAGTGGGTTAATATGTTAGCCTTATCTTTGTCACAATATATATTCGTGAGTCTCTCATACTAGACATTTCATGACATGAATCAGAAAAAACGTGAGTTTTCACGAGTGCTATGTAGCAAGTGTGCTCAACTGTCTCCGTGGGTTCTCCACCCACGCACAGCTTCTTGCTCTGTATCGGGGCACAGTTCGCCCCTGTATTGAGTACTGTTCGCTTGTGTGGGGAGGCTCCACTCATATCGCACTTCTCGAATGAGCAGTATCAAAAACATTTCGCCTCATCAACTCGCTTCCTCTTAATCGTTCCCTACAATCTCTTTCTACATGCCGCAATGTTGCATCTCTTTCACTCTTCTATCGCTATTACAAAAATAAGTTTTCTTCAGACCTCTTTCAGAGTATACCCCTTCCCTTGCGGCGAGTGCGAGGCACCCGCCTTTCAACACAGTCCCACTCCTATTCTGTCCAGCTCTCCAACCCAAGAATCGGCAAATCTTTTCAGTCTTTCTTCTACTCAACAAATGAAGTCTGGAACTCTCTCCCTCAATCAATCGTTCCTCCATCCTATGACTTAAACTGCTTTAAACTGTGTGTCCAGGCATTTTGACGCCCCTTGAATTTGGCTTTGTCACTCTTTTGACTTTGGGGAAGACACTCGTTACAGGCAAACTGCCTTTTGTCTCTTCCATACACATGTAAAACAAAACATAAAAAATAAAAGTGAACGACTTCCCGAGGAAATGGGTTGTCAACATGTGACATGAGATCACTCAAACTAACAATGTCAAAGTAATAAATAATTGCAATAGCCGAGCAATTAAGATAAGGACAAGATAATTTAGTGCCCCCTAAGAAAAAACTACTGCTATTGTACTATCGTAGCAGCAGTACTTGAGGTTATTGTTTGACGAAGCTTTGGCAGTTCACAATCAGCACACCTCCAGTTGCTTTCTACGTCAGGGCTTCTTTACACCACACTTCTATTTAACAAGTAGCCTAGTTATAATCACCATAAACAGTATATTGTGGTTTGCTTTCCTGTTATGCCCTATTGTACTCCAACCTCCACTTACCTTACCCTTCTGTTTCCCTCATTCCACTTCATCACCCATCTTCACTTCACTCTTATCTCCTTCTTCCCCTCACCAACCCTTCCCCCCTCCTTTCCACGTAATGATCATTATTCCACAGCATCAACGCTCCGCTCACCCTCCTTATCCTTTCCCCTCTCCCCCTTATCCCTCCTCTCCCCTCTCATTACTCTGATGCTCTCCCCCTTATCCCTCCTCTCCCCTCTCATTACTTTCATTGTTGACCTACTTACTTTACCATTCTGCTTTATCTTTCTCTCTTTCAGTCTTTTCTATTCTAAAGTTATCGTGTTTAATATATTCTTCACATGCCTCTAATATAACTTTCACTTTCTTCTAATAAGCTATTATAAATTTGTCTTCACTTTCATTTTCTTCGCAATCTGCCAGTCATTGCCATTTAAAATTATTCTAATACTTAATAAACAATTCAACTTCCACACAATGTATTTTATAATACTTTAGTCTTCCACTTTTTGTTTTGACCATCACTCTAATCTTCCACTAACTCAAATCTTAACATTAATATAATCTTGTATTGATTGTCGTTGAATATAACCCTATTTTGTGTTTACTTGTCGTCTTCCCCTCACTCTCTTCTATGTATAATCCTCAGTTGTCTCCCACCCTTCAGTGTGACTGAGTGGTCATAAGTTGAACAAACTTACACATTTGGTATGTATATATATACATGTATGAATGCATGTTTGTGTGTGAGGGTATATGAATAGTATATGTATATGTGTGTATGTATTTACGTATGCATATTTGTATGTATGGATGCATGCAGTGTGTCAGTATATGTTTCAGTATAGGTATGTTCTTGCTCTGTATCGAGGCACAGTGCGTCCCTGTATTGAGTATTGTTCGCATGTGAGGGGAGGCTCCACCCACACCACACTTCTCGAAAGAGTAGAATCCAAAGCATTTCGCCTCATCAACTCACTTCCTCTTACTAGTTCCCTACAATCTCTTTCTACACGCCGCACTGCTAAATCTCTTTCACTCTTTTATCGATATTACAACAGTGCTTTTCGGAGATCTCTCAGTGCATACCCCCTCCTTTGCGTCTAGTGCGAGGCACCCGCCTTTCAAAGCAATCCCAGTCCTGTTCTGTCCAGCTCTCCAACCCAATAATAGGTAAATGTTCTGTCTTTCTTCTATTCAACAAGTTAACTCTGGAACTCTCTCCCTTGATCAATATTTCCTCTATCTATGACTTAAACTGCTTTAAAATTCGTGTGCCCAGGCATTTTGACACAGACTTCCATTGAATTTGGCTCTGGAACTCTTTTGGTTTTAGGGGAGACACTCGCACAGGCAACCTAGCTTTTGTCTCCTTCATATATATAAAACAACAAATGTATAGGTATTCATGTTCATTGTTCTCCAGTCATCGATGATTGCCAGGCTTCGAATCCAAAAGCTAGAGCCTATTTATGGAGGATCGAAAAATATACCGGTATCCTACCCTCTCTATCTTATATAGCACTAATATTCTTCTATTAGTCTATTCATTCTCTCTCTCTATTGACGTCTTTGGTTTCATTATATTCTCTTATTTCTCTAAATGCGTGTTTATTTATCTTAGTACAACTATCTTTGTCACTCTTTCTCCTGAAAAAATAAAAAATAAAAAATATATATATATATATAATATACAGTATATATACAGTATATATATAACAAAATAAAAATAAACAAGCGAACAAAAAACATATTCATTACCGGAGGCTTATCTCAGCACACGCCTCCTCTCCAACCCTCTTGTCATTTATGTTCATACTTTTCAGCCACAAGCTATTCATTTCTTCACGAACATAAAATATCTCTCTCTATCTCTCTCTCTCTCTCTCCCCAAAGTTAAATATTTTCATGTTCCCTATCATATCTTTAAATAGCTGCTTTATATTTTGTCAGCGTTTTTGTGAATAATCATATCTTAATCAAACAAATGATCGTGTTAATGTCTCCTGCGTCTCCACTAGCCACTATCATAACTCTTCTATACGTTGACACCACTTCATATCATTCTATACGTTGACACCATTTCATATCATTCTATACGTTGACACCACTTCATATCATTCTATACGTTGACACCACTTCATATCATTCTATACGTTGACACCACTTCATATCATTCTATACGTTGACACCACTTCATATCATTCTATACGTTGACACCACTTCATATCATTCTATACGTTGACACCACTTCATATCATTCTATACGTTGACACCACTTCATATCATTCTGGCCAATAATAGTAGACGGTCTTCCTCAGCTTAGGAAGGACCTCTAAGAATAAACAGGATACGAACTAACTCAATTAACTCTTTTACTCAGACAGATCTTTCTTAACCCGAATAAAGTCGCATCATCATAACAACCATAACATAATGTCGGGGTCGCTGAGGAAGGCAACAATTTTTTTTTTTTTTTTTTTTTTTCTATGTGATTGAGGGAGGCAAAAGGCATAACTGCCTATAGCGAGTGCCTCCCCCATAGTTGAAAGAGTGACAGGGCCAAAATCAAGGGACGTTCGAGCCAAAATGCCTGGACACACGGAGTTTGAAGCAATTTAAGTCATAGGAAGAGGGAAAGACTGATTCTGGGAGAGAGTTCCAGAGCTCAGCTGTTGAGTAGAAGAAAGTTTGAGAGTAACGTTTCACTCTTGGGTTGGAGAGTTGCACAGAGTAGGGGTGGGATTGAGTTGCAAGACAGGTACCACGTGCCCTACGTAAAGGAGGTGGTTTGCACTGGGATAGCTCTGAGGAACACTGATTATTATAGTAGCGATAGAATAGCGAGAGAGATGCAACATTGCGGCGGAGAGAGAGAGATTGCAGAGAGTTGGTGAGTGGACGGGAGTTAATGATACGAAAGGCCTTCCTTTCAACTTTGTCTAGGAGAGCGGTGTGAGAGGAACCTCCCCACTTGCCTTCCTTCACCTCACCTATCCCTATTTGTTCAGACTAGACTTGGTTCTCCTGTCATATAACCCTGTCAGTAGGTCAGTAGGTCACTATAGCGTTTATCGCACTATATTCTGGCCAACTTTAGACGATTTGACTCTGCTTTGAAAGGCCCTCGAGGTATCGGAGGGGCTATGTCTATCTAAAGTAGCCTTCTGACTTTGACTATCCCTTCCTAAACTGAATGAAATCGACTAATTATTATAAGCAAGGAAAGCGTCATCGTATACTGAAAGGGCTAAGGGGGAAGTACTCGCATTTTCTGGACCCCCTTCTTCCTCATGTTTAGCATATTAGTTTTGAGATTGTATGACGTTCGCTCCAATAGTTTGGCGATTTTGAGACCTTTCGCCACATTTCTTTGCCAATATTAAGACCTTTCGTGTCATTTAGGTGTCGATTTTTTCTTGGCGAGCGATAGCGAGACATTTTTCTACCGAAAACTATACACATTTATCTTCAAAGGGGTCTAGGAGGTGTTTTTCATAAACTTGAATGTCTAGCGAGGAAACTAACAAAATAGCTTAATAAATATATATATATATATATATATATATATATATATATATATATATATATATATATATATATAGGCCAAAAAACAAGCACTACCCCCATAACGGGAGATATCCACTAGCGGATATTTTTCTTGACTCCTTTCTCCCTCATGTTTAGCCCCATTGCTTTTCTAATTTTAAGACGTTTGCCTCATTATTTTGACGATTTTAAGAACTTTCGACCCATTTCTGTAAATTTTAAGACCTTTCGTGCCATTTAGGTGTCGATTTTATCCTGGCGAGCGATAGTGAGCCTGTAATTTAAGAGGAACCGGCTTTCAGCCGGGACATTTTTCTACCGAAAAATGTACAAATTTATCTTGAAATGTGCTCAAAGGGGTGTAATCTTAAGCTTGGTGGATAGCTAGAGACCAAACTAAAAACCTCCCCTTAAAAGTCACTTATCAATCTATCCATTATCTATATTTATAAAATGACTTAAGTATATTCTATCTTTTAGCAATCTTATTAAGTTTCAAAATAACCTTTAGGAATCAAAGGTTTAGAAGTTACTGACGACTCGGAGAAATTCTTTCATAAAAATTCGTCTGAAACTACTTCGGGGAAAAAAGTCCTCTGATTGAAAAAGTTTACTCTATCTCTCCTCCTACTTCTGCACTCTCATTTTGTTAAGCCACTGTCACACGAGAGTTTTTTCCGTCAATTTTCCATGAGCAAGTTTTTTCTCGTTATATTTCGGGACTCTTTTGTATTGGTATCGGTAACTAGACTGAAGGTAGAGTATGTTAGGCGGCTGAGTTCTGATAAAGTGTCATTTTTGAAGCTGCCAGACCTTAATTGCCCGTTAAAATTGCTCGAAAAACGGCTCGTGTGACTCCGGCTTTATGGTCTACCATTTTATGTCAAAGTTCCCTTCCCTAAACATTACCTTATTTTTTCCTATTTTTCCCCTGTTATTTTCTTTCCTACTCTAGTGTGATGTATTTGTTGTTGTTGTTGTTGTTGTTGTTGCCCCAAGCTGTCTGGCCGAGCAGCCCCAAGGTCCCGAGCAAGGCTAAAGGCCATAACCGAGCGCCCCCACAATATGTATGTATGTGTTCTTTCCTACTATTATATTTTAGTTTCTTGTTATTTTCTGTTCCACTCTCCTCTTAACTTTTCCCTTCCATACTTTGTTTTCTTTATCTCCCTGTTCTTCTGTTTTCCTACTTAGATTTCTTATTTTTCCTTCTCTACTCTTGTTCACACTTTTCATTCCCACTCTTTTCATATTTTGTCCTTCCCCACTTACCGTTCCTTACCTTCTCTTCTTTTCTTCGCTATTCTTTCCCTACTCTTCGCTACTTTTTGCTATTCTTTCCCTACTCTTCGCTACTTTTTGCTATTCTTTCCCTACTCTTTGCTATTCTTTCCCTACTCTTTGCTATTCTTTTCCTACTCTTTGCTATTCTTTCCCTACTTTTCGCTATTCTTTCCCTACTCTTTGCTATTCTTTTCCTACTCTTTGCTATTCTTTCCCTACTCTTTGCTATTCTTTCCCTACTCTTTGCTATTCTTTCCCTACTCTTTGCTATTCTTTCCCTACTCTTTGCTATTCTTTCCCTACTCTTTGCTATTCTTTCCCTACTCTTTGCTATTCTTTCCCTACTCTTTGCTATTCTTTTCCTACTCTTTGCTATTCTTTCCCTACTCTTTGCTATTCTTTTCCTACTCTTCGCTATTCTTTCCCTACTCTTTGCTATTCTTTCCCTACTCTTTGCTATTCTTTCCCTACTCTTTGCTATTCTTTCCCTACTCTTTGCTATTCTTTCCCTACTCTTCGCTATTCTTTCCCTACTCTTTGCTATTCTTTTCCTACTCTTTGCTATTCTTTTCCTACTCTTTGCTATTCTTTCCCTACTCTTTGCTATTCTTTCCCTACTCTTCGCTATTCTTTCCCTACTCTTTGCTATTCTTTCCCTACTCTTGTCTTTCCTACTGTGTTCTCTTCCTTCCCAACTCCCTTTTGCATTATCCTCCCTTACTATTTGTTCTCCCTTTCCTACTAGGTTTCCCATTTGTTTCCCTATTCCTCTTTACTCTGCCTTTCCCTACTTTTTCTCCACCATTCCTTTCTTCCTTCCTCCCTTCGTTGCCAATTGTCCTACTTTCTCTCTATCCTCCCTTCCCTTGTCATTTTTAATCCTACTCCTCTCTCTCTCTCTCTCCCTATTCACCCTATTCTCCCTTCCTCGTCGCCTTTTCTGCAAGTCATCGTCTACTGAAAGCAATCTGGATCAATCTCGTTCGCCAGTCGTCCCTTCCTCACTCTACCTTTCCATTCCTTCGTCCGTTTCGCCTCTCTCAGCAACGTAAACCTTCGAGGGATTCCTGATGGCTGGAATGAGTTAGCACCGGATGTTTGGTTCCGGAATTGGGTGTGAAGTTTTCTCATTGTTCAGTTATATATTTGCTGAACCCTTTTTTTGTTTTTGTCAATTCCTTATCTGGTGCATTCCTAACCCTTTCAGTATACCATAATGCATTACTTGAGAATCATTAGACGATTTTATGCCATTTGGAAGGCTCGATGGGAGTCATAGAGGGTTAAGGGGAGATATCCACCTGAAGGATTGTTTTTCGGACCTCTTTCTCCCTCGTGTTTAGTTCCATTGCTTTTGAGATTTTAAGACGTTCGCCCCATTAGTTTGTCGATTTTAAGAACTTTCGCCCCATTTCTGTCAATTTTAAGATCTTTCGTGTCATTTAACTTTCAATATTTTCCTGGCGAGCGATAGCGAGCCTGTAATTTAAGAGAAGTCGGCCGGGACATTTTTCTACCGAAAAATGTACAAATTTATCTTGAAAGGGGGTCTAGGGGGTGTAATTTAAAGCTTGATGGAGGTGTAAGGAAGACACTAATAACCTCCCCTTAACTTGATCATTCTAGTCTCTTTGACTTCTAGATATCCTTCCTAAGTTCTATATACCGTACCATAATAATGCTATTTAGAATAAAGCAGAGTGAAGCCACCCTGTATTCAAGGGATTAAAATGTTTAAGTCGTTTAGATGAGCTCTCCCAACTGCAGAAATGTGAGGTAGCCTAGTTAAATTTGTAATCCGCAAAACCTTTACTTCTTTCCTTTTTCTTATCAGGCGAAGTCAAATTAATTATAAGGTGAACTTGTCCCAGTGTTCACTGTTCAGGTCACTATATACTGTACTAATCTTTATGTTAAGGGGAGGTTTTTAGTTTGTTCCTATATTTCCATCAAGCTTCCGATTACACCCCCTAGACCCCCTTTCAAGATAAATATTACATTTTTCGGTAGAAAAATGTCCCGGCCAAAGGCCGGTTCCTCTTACATTACAGGCTCGCTATCGCTCGCCAGGAAAAAAATGACACCTAATTGGCACGAAGGTCTTAAAATTGACAGAAATGGGGCGAAAGTTCTTAAGATCTTCAAACTAATGGGGCGAAAGTCTTAAAATCTCAAAAGCAATGGGGCTAAACATGAGGGAGCAAGGGATCCAGAAAACAATCCCTCAAGTGGAAATCTCCCCTTAAGTTACCTAGCATGTGACTTCGTTCCTCTGGTAACAAATACAATAAAATATACAAAAATAATAGGGCCAACTTATTTAATTGGTCGCACCTAGTCAACGAGTCACTTGTTCCCCTGTTCACCACGTCCCTCTCGCCCCTGCTGGTCATCTGGTTTTATAACCTCTTTACAATCAACTCTCACTTTCCTTCCTCCCCTCATTCACGGAGCGCATCTGGTCTATTCTACAATTCATCCCGTTTTGAGGCTATTTTGCTCACTCCCTCTTCACCTCGTTTGGAAGCCAATTCCTCCCCGCGGCCACTCCAGCCGCACAGAAAATGCTCCAGCCACACAGAAAACGCAACGGCCTGGAAAACAACCCACGGGTTATTTTAGCCAACCAAATTAAGACCATTCGCACATATGGAGACACTAATGGTAGTCAACCAAGCATAACCTAACTTAGTCCAATTAAGGGGAGACTGACAGTTTGTTTGGTCTATTAATTAATTTATTCATATATTTTGTTAGTTTCCGCCCTAGACCTCCATCAAGCTTCGAAAAACACCCCCTAGACCCCCCTTCAAGATAAATTTGTAAATTTGTCGGTAGAAAAAGGTAAATTGCAGGCTCGCTATCGCTCGCCAGGAAATAATCGACATCTAAATGACACGAAAGGTCTTAAAATTGACAACGTAATGGGGCGAAAGGTGTTAAAATCGCCAAACTAATGGGCCGAACGTCTTATAATCTCAAAACGAGTGGGGCTAAACATTAGGGAGAAGGGGGTCCAGAAAAACGGTCTGCCTCCCCTTAAGTCCAACCTAGTCGCTATCTGCATAAATGTAACCACACCATACAAATACAGAAAATACAAATACAAAATACAGAAAATACAAATACAGAAAATACAAATACAAAATACAGAAAATACAAATACAAATACAGAAAATACAAATACAGAAAATACAAATACAGAAAATACAAATCAGAAAATACAAATACAAATACAGAAAATACAAATACAGAAAATACAAATACAAACTACAGAAAATACAAATACAAACTACAGAAAATACAAATACAGAAAATACCGGTATATCCCAGATTTGTGTATGTCTACGTAAGGACGCAATCGAACGAGACACGGTGTTGCCAACATATGTAGTACGAGTTGCCAGAACCGGGTTGCATCAAATACTGGGACAACCCCGGGGGCCCAGGATCGAGCGTGCCTCCCCCTCTCATTATAGGGGGTGACCTGCTTTTTGTCATTTCTCTCTTTCTCTGGCTTGTATCCATTCGGCCCCATTCAGCTAACTATTTTAAGACGTTTATCCCCATCCAGGTGTTGATTTCTTCCAGGCGAGCGATAGCGAGCCAGCATTATATGAAGAAATCCGGCTTCGCCGGAGACATTTTTCTATCGAAAAATGTACAAATTTAGCCTGCTGCCAAACAAAAATAACAAATATGGTGGCTCGCTACCGCTCACCAGTAAAAAATTGACACCTGGATGGGGATAAACGTCTTAAAACAGTAGGCTGAATGGGGCCAAATGGATACAAGCCAGAGCAAGATAGAAAAGGACAGAACAAAAACAGGTCACCCCCTTATGCCGGTGGTACGTGTGTTATCGACCCAGGCGGTGCTCGGTCAAGGGCGCTCCAATGTTTACAGGGTCCCCGCGCGGAGGATATAAACACACGAGGAGGAGGAGGAGGAGGAGGAGGAGGAGGAGGAAGCTGGCATACCACGATTCGGACTCTAGATTTGGAACCGGAGAATAATTTTATGGGGAGACGGGCTTATTTATTTGCTTAGTGTGGGGATTTTTTTGTTTTAAAGTTTCCTCCCTAGACCTCCATCTAGCTGTAAAAAAACACCCCTTAGAACCCCGTGCAAGCTAAATGTGTACATTTTTCGGTAGAAAATGTCCCGACCGAAGGCCGATTACTCTTAAAACTACAGGATAGCTATCGCTCGCCAGGACAAAATCGACACCTAAATGGCACGAAGGGTCTGAATATTGACAACAAAATGGGGCGTAAAGTATTAAAATCGCCAAAGTAATGGGCCGAACGTCTTAAAATCTTGAAAAAAATAGGGCTAAACACGAGGGAGAAGGGGTGCCAGAAAAACCAGCCCATCTCCTCTTAAGAGGAGGTATTTAGTTTGTTCCCTAGACCTCCATCAAGCTTAAAATTACACCCCCTTGAGTCCCTTTCAAGATACATTTTTACATTTTTCGGTAGAAAAATGTCCCGACCGAAACCCGGTTCCTCTTAAATTACAGGCTCGCTATCGCTCGCCAGGATAAAATCGACACCTAAATGGCACGAAAGGTCTTAAAATTGACAGACATGAGTTAAAAGTTCTTAAAATCTTCAAAATAATAGGGCAAACGTCTTAAAATTAGAAAAAACAATGAGGCTAAACATGAGGGAGAAAGGAGTCGAGAAAAAAATCCCTCAAGTGGAGATCTGCCCTTAAGAGTGGAGGGTGGGAAGTAAAGGGGAAGAAGAAGAAGGGGGCTGTGCTTGGTTTGGAAAGCGACTTGGATGTTTGACAGGTATTATATTTTAGAGACGAGTATAAGGGAGGCAAATTATGAATATCCTCTATAATTTGGGATAAGGGTCTATATTATAAGGGTGTATATTATTATAAGGGTGTATATTATTATAAGGGTGTATATTATTATAAGGGTGTATATTATTATAAGGGTGTATATTATAAGGGTCTATAAATATAAGGGTCTATAAATATAAGGGTCTATAAATATAAGGGTCTATAAATATAAGGGTCTATATTATAAGGGTCTATATTATAAGGGTCTATATTATAAGGGTCTATATTATAAGGGTCTATATTATAAGGGTCTATAAATATAAGGGTCTATATTATAAGGGTCTATATTATAAGGGTCTATATTATAAGGGTCTATATTATAAGGGTCTATATTGTAAGGGTCTATATTATAAGGGTCTATATTATAAGGGTCTATAAATATAAGGGTCTATATTATAAGGGTCTATATTATAAGGGTCTATATTATAAGGGTCTATATTATAAGGGTCTATATTATAAGGGTCTATATTATAAGGGTCTATATTGTAAGGGTCTATATTATAAGGGTCTATATTATAAGGGTCTATAAATATAAGGGTCTATATTATAAGGGTCTATATTATAAGGGTCTATATTATAAGGGTCTATATTATAAGGGTCTATATTGTAAGGGTCTATATTATAAGGGTCTATATTATAAGGGTCTATAAATATAAGGGTCTATATTATAAGGGTCTATATTATAAGGGTCTATATTATAAGGGTCTATATTATAAGGGTCTATATTATAAGGGTCTATATTATAAGGGTCTATATTATAAGAGATGACAAGTATTACGCTTATACTTAAGGGGGGGGGGGGGATGACCTGTTTTTTGTTGTTTGTGTCCTTTTCTCTCTTTCTCTGGCTTGTATCCATTCGGCCCCATTCAGCCAACTATTTTAAGACGTTTATCCCCATCTAGGTGTCGATTTCTTCCTGGCGAGCGATAGCGAGCCAGCATTATATGAAGAAATCCGGCTTCGCCGGAGACATTTTTCTATCGAAAAATGTACAAATTTAGCCTGCTGTCAAACAAAAATAAAAAATATGCTGGCTCGCTACCGCTCACCAGTAAAATATTGACACCTGGATGGGGATAAACGTCTTAAAACAGTAGGCTGAATGGGGCCAAATGGATACAAGCCAGAGAAAGATAGAAAAGGACAGAACCAAAACAGGTCAAACAGTATTTAAGGAAATGGAATGATAACATTGTAATTGTCGCTGTCTTGTATTTATCAACGTTTAAAATTCAACAAAAACTGTCTTGATCGTAAACAAATGTAAAATACAAACTACCCGCAGCTGTTGTCCATAAAATTCAATTAAGGCAGAACGTGCAGTGTAAAAGCCGGTATCACACGAGCGCTTTTTCACTCAACATTTATACTGAACACTGGTCTGGCAGCTTATGAGGTCAACATCTGAAATATTTTGGTATCCTAAATTCATCTATCATCAGTCTGGTTCCCGTTACCAGCGCAAAATACTCCAGAAATGTTGCCAGAAAAATGTTGATCATGGAATGTTGACTATAAAAGCTCTCGCGTGATACCGGCAGTAGCTTAAGGGGGGATGGGGGTATTTATTTGCTCATTTTTTATTTTTTTATTATTTTATTAGTTTCCTCCCTAGACCTCCATCAAGCTTAATAAACATCCGCCCAAGACCCTCCTTCAAGATACATTTGTATATTTTTCGATAGAAAAATGTTCCGGCCGAAGGCCGATTTCTTTTAAATTACAGGCTCGCTACCGCTCGCCAGGAAAAAATCAACACGTAAATGACGCGAAGTCTTAATATTGACAAAGAAATAGGGCGAAAGGTCTTAAAATCGCCAAACTAATGGGCCGAACATCTTAAAATCTGAAAAATAATGGGGCTAAACATGAGGAAGAAGGAGGGCCAGAAAAACGGCCCACCTCCCCTTAAACTGGTCTACAAAGTGATCAAAGGAAATCATATATATATATATATATATATATATAGTGTTTGCAAGAACGGGACTGTGTGTGGATGATAACAGACTTGTGTGTTTGCTTGCATGTGTGCCTGTGTGATCAGCTGTTGACCTTCGTGCAGAATGAGGCTTGTTAGGAACATTCGTAGTGTCTATATAATAGGGCCATTTTATTAAACCATGGTAGGAGCTTTCCCTACGACCTTTCCCGACCAGAATGACCCTTATACAGATGAGCGATAAGGGTCAATCTGGTCGGGAAAGGTCGTAGGGAAAGCTCTTACCATGGTTTAATAAAATAACCTTATGTTCGACATATTATACTCTATTTTTGTCCCAGCTGATGGTAAATTGAATCCCTTAGTAGCTTATTTCTCAATACTCGATGGAAATATATGAAACTGCTATGGCTGTGTGTCGTATTAATGCCAAGTTTTCGTAATTAACATCATATTTCGCAACAAAATTTACCTTATAGCTGAGTAACCAAGATAGAAAAATGAAAATTACCCTCAACTGGCAAAAAATAGACTATAATTTGCTACATGTGCAGTCGGCCAAATAAGTGACAGCTCGGCACCAAGTATATTTAGATAAATAATTGGTATCAGCAATATCTATACTTGATCTAGTCATTTCGAGTGAGATATACAAACATGTTTCTACACTTACCCACCCTATTCAACATCTGACAGACAGTAATACAACACAGAGCGAGTCAAACGCTATTCTCAGACTTTCTTCTATTCAACTGCTGAGCTCTGGAACTCTCTCCCAGAATCAGTCTTTCCCTCTTCCTATGACTTAAATTGCTTCAAACTCCGTGTGTCCAGGCATTATAGCTCGAACGTCCCTTGATTTCGGCCCGGTCACTCTTTGAAATCTGGGGGAGGCACTCGCTGCAGACAGTTATGCCTTTTGTCTCCCTCATTCACAGAGAACAAAACAAATTACAGCTGAGACATGATCTATTAGCGCGACCGTACTGTATAGCAAAAAGTACTCTATTTACCCAGACTTCATAGTGGCTATAGTCCATTCATTACAGGTAGGACAGAAATCCTGACCCCCCAACCACTGTGACTCAAAAAGGGCTGGAGCAAATGGGCTTTAAATGTCCACACCTATTTCCTGGCTGACTCTTGCCATATGGTAGACAAATTTGCTCGATTACTCCAGTAGTCTTTGAGTTACAGAAGTTAGTGGTCAATATTTTTAGCCTACCTATAATGAACGGTATATATATATATATATATATATATATATATATATATATATATATATATATATATATATATATATATATATATATATATATATATATCCGGTATATATATTTCCCTCTATATTGAACTATTGAGAGCTACGAAGTGTTATATTATCATCGGTACTGGGCTTAGCTTTAACAAATAAAACGAACTAAGATACTTATAAGACTGACTGCATAATGGTTTAAGGGGAGATATGTCGTTTTTCGGGACCTCTTCTCTCTCCATGTTTATCCCCACTAGTTTTGAGATGTTAAGACGTTCGCTCCATTAGTTTGTCGATTTTAAGACTGTTCGTCCCATTTCTTTATCAATATCAAAACCTTTCGTGCCATTTAGGTGTCGATTTTTTCCTGGCGAGCGATAGCGAGCCTGTAATTTAAGAGGAACCGGCCGTTCGGCCGGGAAATTTTTCTACCGAAAAGTGTACAAATTGATCTTGAAGGGGGTGTTTTGGATGCATTTACAACTTGATAGAAGTCAAGGGAACAATCTAAAAACTTCCCTTAAATTAAGATGGGGATGAGTTAATTTCTCGCTAGCTTAAAAAACAGGCTAAAGGTCACTTAACCCTTTGAGGCTCTAACGCGTTTTAGAAATTTGTTTTGGCTATCATTAGACGATGTTATGCAGCTTAGGAAATATCTGTGGGTATTAAAAGTGTAAATACTATCTCAATCGACCCTTCGACTTCCATATACCGTCACTAATCTGAATAAAATCGTTTAATAGTAGCCAGAAACCAAGCAGAAACGCGTGTATTGGAGCTTGAAAGGGTTAAAAAAAAAAAAAAAAATGAAAACCATAGGGGATATTTAGTTCGCATTTGTGGTCCCTTTTGTTCGTATTGTATCGTAGGTCGGAGTGGTTAGCAAATGTGGCCGCTGTTCATTTCGCGAGTTTTAACCGATTGTACTTAACTATAGGTAGCGCCAACGAACTTGACACTAATTTTGATCCCTGACCTCTCTGTAACTCAACTGGCTGTAAAATTATCCACACCTATTTCCTGGTGGAATCTCCCCAAAAGATAAAAAAAACTCAGCCCGATTGCTTCCATTCATTTCGAGTTATAAGAAGTTAAGGGGTCAAGATTAGTGTCAAGTTCGCTGGCAGTATCCGAAGACTTTCAATATTTCAAAGTAATAAGTGAACAGTTGCTATTGTTAATTTATGGTATTTACAAAAGATTATATATATTCTTAAAGAAATTCAGACACTTAATATCAATCCAACATATACATGATTTAAATATGTTTTCAGGCCATAGTCAATCATATTTTAATTCCCCTTTGTAACGCTAGTATTTCCTCTATTCAAATATCAAATCACATCGAATGATACCTCAGTTTACAGAATGTCAAAATAATATTTTTGCCACCAGTTTCAGTTAATCGAGAACCGGATCACAGATTACAGTCATATTTTCGATAGCTTTAGAATATAGAAATATCTGTCAAATTATATAATCTATCTATCTATATAATAATGTGTGTAAATGTAGAGAAGAACTTAGGACCGCTATTTTTGACTGTAAATATAGTATAGCTAATGGTGAACGCCCTTCTCATTAATGGTGAACGCCCTTCTCATTAATGGTGAACGCCCTTCTCATTAATGGTGAACGCCCTTCTCATTAAGGGGGGATGGTTCGGTTTTCAGGACCACTGGCTTTCTCCCTCATGTTTAGCCCCATTAGTTTTCAGATGTTAAGAGGTTTGCCCCATTAGTTAGTCGATTTTAAGACCTTTCGCCCCATTTCTTCGTCAATACCCTTTCCGACATATGACGCGATTTTGAGCCTTTAAAAGCCTACTTTAAAGCCTTTGTTACCATCAGGGGTATTTAGAAACCTTTAGTTTAGTTACTTCAACCTCTGCAGTTGTCTTTGAGTTAGCTGTGGGCAGAAAACTAATTTTGGAGAGGTAATTATAAGAGTGAGAGAACTCTATTTATTATTGCTAATCTGGCAACCTCTGCGTCATATGAGTCTGAAAGGGTTAAGACCTTTCGTGCTATTTAGGTGTCGATTTTTTCCCTGGCGAACGATAGTGAGCCTGTAATGTTGGAAGAACCGGCCTTTGGCCATGACATTTTTCTACCGAAAAATGTACAAATTAATCTAGAAGTGGGATCTAATGGATATTTTTTTTTAAATTTGATGGAGGTCTAGGGAGGACACTAGAAAAATAATGAATACATGCAAAAATCGCCCAAAACGTGAACCATCTCCCCTTAAAATGGTGTTGGTGGAGTTACATCGTTGTTCTTGCTATAATTATGTACGAATTAACACCTTGCAAGAGCTTCATGTACTTATTAACCCTTTCTCTACTAGGTATCTATAGTCCTAATTTGATTTTGGATATCATTAGACGATCTTATTAAGTTTCAAAAGAATCTCTAAGAATCAAAGAAGCAATATATATCCTAGTAAATCTTCTGACTCCCTGGAGCCCTCACTAAACGTAACACACTCGTCTAACAACAGTCACAATGTAATAAAAGTATGTGTCGAGGTATAGTGAAAGGGTATAACATTCTCAGTGCCATAGCATGATAACATTTCTTCAAGTGTACTTAAGGATGGGCCGATTTTCAGGACCACTGGCTTTCTCCCTCATGTTTAGCCCCATTAGTTTTCAGATGTTAAGATGTTTGCCCCATTAGTTAGTCGATTTTAAGACCTTTCGCCCAGTTTCTTCGTCAATATTAAGACCTTTTGTGCTGTTTAGGTGTCGATTTTTTCCCTGGCGAACGATAGGGAGCCTGTAATGTTGGAAGAACCGGCCTTCGGCCGGGAAATTTTTCTACCGAAAAATGTACAAATTAATCTAGAAGGGGGATCTAATGGATATTTATTTTTAAATTTGATGGAGGTCTAGGGAGGAAACTAGCAAACTAATGAATACATGCAAAAATCGCCCAAAAAGTGAACCATCCCCCCTTAATAAAACTCCCTCTTCTCCCCAGGCCCTGGTGGTGGTGCTGATGGTGGCAACGCAATGCAACCCGGCTTTAGCGCGGCCCTCCAAGACAACAACAACGACACCACGGGAAGTTGGAGAGCACCACCAGCTGGAAGAAGAAGTCAAACTCGCAGATGAAGTGGCACTCGACGAAGAGGAACTGGGGCTCAAGGACAACGATAAGGTCGTGATTGTGGACGCGGATAATACAGAGCTGGGGCTGGCTGTAAAGAAAGCAGAAGACAGCGGCAGGAAGAACGAGGATGAGAGTGAGGAAGGGGAAAGTGATGAGGATGACACATCCGACGAAGGTGAGGTGACGCCCCAACACGAGGAGGAAGGGGAGGAAGGGGAGGAAGGTTCGAGGAGCGGCAAAGCACTGGTCCATGCCTTCCTGGGGTGGGAGACCAAGAAGAAGAAGAAGCAGCAACAGCAACAGACGCATCGAAATAGTCAACAGACCCCACCCCCCACTGAACCCAAGGTAAAAGTAATAATGGAACGTGGAACTGTATACATATATAAAGTTTAAACATATAGAGTATTCACAAACATATATATAGCAATCACTCCCAAATTCAGTTATGCTCCACCTATTTAATCAGAAATATGCTATTGACTAGAATTTATAATATGAATGATAATCTACATATTATACATTCTTAAAGATTCAGTATCGATATTCATATACGAAAGAAAAACAATATGACATAATGAAACAACTTGGTTGAGCCCGAGAACTTTTAGAGTCGTATTCGTAAAACTCATACCTTCCCTTAACTTTCCTTTCCTTAGTCTTCTACTGTACTTCTCACTTCTCACTTCTCCGCTTGTTCTTCTTCCTCTGTCCAATTGCTCTTCTTTCCTATTTTACTCCAGCCATCTGGTCTGGTAACTTCCAAAAATACTATAATGAACAGGCGAGTACAAAACAAATAAAAACAAAAATAAATATATGATATATCAATTATATATATATGAAAATAGTAGCGTTTTTAATATTAAATATAATAATAATTAGTATTTTTTTGTATTATTATAATAATTAATACTATCACAAATATTGGTATTAATAGTAATATTTCCGGTATTATATAATGACACTTTATAATTATTAAACAACTGTACGATTTTGTATAAAGACAGTATATATATGACAGATGTATATATCTGTATTCGTGGCGCAATGGATAAATGCACTGTATTTCGGTGTGAGCATCCTAGGTTCGAATCCCTGGACTGCCACATGTATTTGTTGATTTCATTAATTGAGTTTAGGAGTAAAGTTGGTTGGTGGAGGGAACATAATAATATATTTATTTGCCTATGATTCAAATATTTAATTAAATTTAGGGATCCCGATATGTCTATGGGAAGATATTATTGGGATGTAATTTGTGTTGTACCTCTCATCAGTGAATTACCACAAAGCCCACCGAAACGCCAAAAAAATACTCTCATTGTTTCCTGATTAAATAGCAATATATGAATATTCCCATATTCAAAATATGCTACATGGGGGCAATGCCTAGTGAGTTAATTGCTCAATAGGCGACGTTCTGAGTGATGGTCCGAGTCTAGGGGAATTGACAGTGAAGCACGGAGGCGAAGCAGCTTCAGAGATGGGGCTGCTTCAGGTCGGGAGTAGGTGGTTCAAATGTCTCACTCCCTAGACTGGAACGATACCTTACGGTCTTCACCGTGTTGAGCGGTAGAATGTACAGGCTCTCAGCCTATGCCCGAGAGGGAGTAGTTGGAATATAAAAAGGCAAAGATTTTGATAGAATTCGTTTAATTCTTTCGTTTGGTCTTGAGATAGAAATGATGGTTAAGATTTGATATCCCTCATTCCTCCCGTAGTCAACCCATGCACATAAAGCTTGGTATAATATTGGGAGTGATCTTATGAGAGTTTAGGTCTTCAAAATGAACTCGTTCAGTACCAGTTCCATGCTTTTAATGTTCTACTGGCTACTAATAGACGCCTTTATTCAGTTTAAGAAGGGCCGCCAGCTAATTACCAGGTTTCGAACTACCTTAATTAACGCCTTATACTACCACAAATCCTTCTTAACCCCTTCTGCACAGGCACCGTCTATTTAAATATATTCTAATTACATTTACACCATTATATGCAGTCTAACAAAGATCTGTGGTAGTAAAAAGGGTGAAGTGAGATGGTTCGAAACCTGTTAATTGCTGGAGGCCCTTTTAAAACTCAGTAAAATCGTCTAATAGTAGCCAGAATAACGACACAAAAACGTCGCCGGTACAGAAGGGGTTAAACTGCACAAAATCGTCTTAACAATAGCTACATTAAACTAATGAAGACGTCACTAGCACAGAAAGGGTTAATAAGCCCTTCTTCCAAGATAGTGTGGATGTCGTAAGTATGTGGTTTGTGTATTGGTGTTTTGGGCACATCTCTGTTAAATATTCTATCATTGGATTTTATATCGTCTGCTTTGTATTTGAGTATCGATATTGTTATTTTAAGAATGTATACAATGAAGATTAACATTCATATCATAATTCTATTCAACTGCATATTGTTGAATATATCGGTAGAGTCTAACTTTCATAACCCCCTTCTCCTTCATCTTTAGCCCCATTAGTTTTCAAATTTTAAGACTTTCGCCCATTTCTTTGTCAATATTAAGGCCTTTCGTGCTATTCAGGTGTCGATTTTTTTTCGTAATTTAGAAGGAAATAATTTCTACCGAAAATGTACAAATTTATCTAGAAGGGGAATCTGTGAGATGTGTTTGTTTCCATAAACTTGATAGAGGTCTAGGGAGCAAACTAAAACAAATATATATATTCCGTTAATAATAAGAAAATATATAAATATAATAACGTCCCCTTAACCCTTCAGTACACAAGGTTTGGAGCCCGGCTTACATGACACGAATTTAATGAGGGTGTTAATTCAAAAAGTAATGTGTAAGAGTTTCATAGAGTGGTTTCCTTAGCCCTTCATTTTAAGATGGCATCAGCTTATTTCATTCAGGCTTACATTAGAAGTTTATATTCGGCTTAAACAGTATATGTGGAAGTTAATGGAGTAAAATCTATCTCAATTTGCTTATTGCCTCTGACAGGTCGTTTCTAAGCTGCATAAAAACGTCAGGGGACAGTCAGAATAAACTAAAAGAAAGTATTCATCGTAAACTGAGAGGGGCAAGTCGAGCGTAATAGCCGTGGGTGTAGAACAGTGGTTCTTAACCTTTTTCCTTGTTCGCACCCCATTCAATTCACCAACCAGTTCTCGCACCCCCTTCCAGAATTGATGAAAAGCAATATTGATATCATAATCATAATGTGTAAGTAACAAAACCATCATGTATTTAATTCTTTATTTACATAACTGACAACAAAATAATGCATTGCAGGATTACAAAAATCAAGATTACTTTCATACTAGCAAAAAAAAAAAAAAAACATTGTGCCTGTACTATGCATGGTGTGTTGTGAATTATTATGGCTGAGCGCCAAACTCAGTGACTTTGTTGCTGTTGCTTTCCATTTATGATGGCATCAAATCTTGGTGTCTTGGTGCTGAGTGCCACTCGCATGTCGTGTTGAGGATCCAGCCGATTTCTGCTCTTGGTTTTGATGTGAAGCAGACAGGAAAATCCAGTCTCGCAGAGGTAAGTAGTCGCGAAAGGCACGAGCACAGTGAGAGCCTTCTTTGCCAGTGCAGGATACGTTTCCAACTGAGAAGCCCAGAAGTGCTCCAAGTGACCATCGGCAAACTCCATTTGGATTCCACGATTGTTTCTCAGTTCGATGAGATCTTCCTTGATGTTGCTATCATCATCAACATCTTCCATATTCTGCTTAAAAGGGTGCCGGATCCAGTCGTCACAGGGTTGTAGCTCTCCACACGAGAAGTAGTCATCAAATGAGGTGCACAGTATCTGCAGATGTTCAACAACTTTTGAAACAAAATCTGGATGTAGGGAAGCATCCTCTGTGACTGTCTCTTCAAGGGAAGGAAAATTTGCCAAGTTCCCTTTCTTTACACGCCTAATCCACAAAACAATTTTGTCTTTGAATGTAGCCAACTTCTCACTTGCAATCAAAATGTTCATCCCTCTTCCTTGCAGTGAGCGATTGAGCTCATTGAGTGCTGTGAACACATCAGCCAAATAGGCAAGCATTTGAACAAATTCAGGATCATCAAAATATCCAGCCAGTTCTTGTCCCAGTCCGTGGAGAAACTGCTGAATTTCTTCTCGCAATTCAAACATACGAGATAGCACACGCCCACGTGACAGCCACCTCACTTCGGTATGGTACAACAGCACAGTGTGTTCCTGACCCACTTCCTCACAAAATGACTGAAACAGTCGATGATTCAGAGCACGACCACGAATCATATTCACAATCTTCACACAAATCTCCAAAGTCTTTTCAGGTCTGGGGGCAATGTTTTTTGCTGCAAGAGCCTGCCGATGAAGAAAGCAGTGGGTAATCTTCAGGTCAGGAATTTCTTTTCTCATCAATGCAGCAAACCCTGAACGATTGCCCAGCATGGCTGGTGCACCATCAGTACATATCGAACCAATCCTGTCAAGGTGAAGTTGGTATCTTGTGAAGAATTCTTTTATCATACTGAACACATCTATGGCTTTCGATGTTGTCTTCAGTGAGTGACAGAAGAGAAAACTTTCTTCCACTTTATTGTTCTTCACGTACCGGACTACTACCAATAGCTGACAACAATTTGACACATCTGTTGAATCATCCACTTGTAGGCTAATCTTTACTGGACTGGCCTTGATGTCAACAACAACTTGCTCCAGGATATCATCACTCATGTCGACGATTCGGTTACGGATTACATCATTTGATAAAGACACTTGTTGCAGTTTCCTCGCAGCTTCCTGACCGAGAACAGTCTTTGCCATTTCAAGGGCACACGGCTTGATCAATTCCTCGGCAATTGTATGGGGCTTCTTTGACTTAGCAACCAGGTATGCAACTTGATAAGAAGCATGTAGTAAAGGTTTCGCTGTTGGTGAAAATCCGTGTGTCAGCAAAGTGCCGGCACGATCAAACCTAGCTCTTTTGACTCGTAATGTTGCAATGTCATTCCCTGCATCCTTGCCACCATGTCTGTTCTTAAAATGTTCATAGAGCTTTGATGGCTTCAAATTTGCGTTGGAGAACATGGTGCTGCATAGGATACACTGTGGACGTTGTGTACCATCCTTCTCAGTAACACACGTGAAGCCATACTGAACATAGTCATCATTCCACCTTCGTTTTTTGGACATACTGAAGATAAACCTGGAAAACAAGAATTTTGTTGTTATTTTTTGTTTTTTATGTGCAAGAGGGAGACAAAAGGCAAAGCTGCCTGTAATGAGTGTCTCCTCAACTTCAAAGAGTAACAGAGCAAAATTGAAGTTACAATAAAAGTGTATGTTATGACTATATTACTTTATAAAATTTAATTTGTTTTGTTTTTTATTTAAATACTGGTGTAGGCCTACAAAAGAAAAGTATAGTGTGCATGTCTAGTGTTGAAGATAGAGAGAGAAAGCGTTTTCGAGAACTAGTTTTTTTTTTTTCTATATGGAAAGGGGGAGACAAAAGGCAAGTTTGCCTGTAACTAAGTGTCTCCCCCCAGATCTATTTAAAAAAAAAAAAAGTGTGGAAGTTGTGGTATGTATAGTGCTTGTAATGTGTATAAATGAGGTCAGCAACAGAGCGCCGCAAGCGCCACCCGCGCCCAAGCCCCAGCCGGAGCCGCCACTCTGCGCCCAGAATGCCCAGCCGCACAGGAGAAGCGAAAGGGTCCCGCAAAAGTAAACCCCCCACCTCCCCCACGCAACCAGGCGCCACAGACACAAAATGGCAGCCCCGACCAGATCCCGGGCACGACGGCACCAACGACACCCCGCCACTAAACCTCCTCGAATAGTAGAAGAAACTGTTTGTGAGAGATGGCTGGATACTCTCATGTAGTTGAGGTACAAAGAGAAACTGAAAGAAGGGGCCAAGCAAGTGAAACAGGAGATCCAGCATCTCCCTTGTCACTAGCGGCGTGACTAGCCGAAAGGCCCCCCATGGGTAAGTGAACAGTTCGATTGGTACCTACAATCTCCCCCTGGTATCACTCTCTGTATGTGGGGCAAAAAGGACATCAACAAGAAAGGCCAGGCAAATGAAACAGGAGTTCCAGCAACTCCTTATCAAATGCCAAGCCTCTCCGGGTGTACTGCCATGTTCGATTGGTGCCTACGAACTCCCCCCTGTGATACACAATATGATGTGATTTTGATGGGGAAATAATGTGGTGTGATATTGTGCATGTAAACTTTTACATGTTTGATTTTTACAAAAAAATGTATATAAACTATGAACACTGAGAGCTTATTAATTATTATAGCATGGCATTCTAATTATGAGAAAAGCGTATTACTACTAAATATACAGCACGAGGCAGTACACATACATACCTTCTTAGGTCTACCTCGGCTGATGACTGAAGAGAAACTAACAGTGTGAAGCAGAAGCAGGCTTATGCAGTGAGTGACACGTACTAGACACGTTGTGATCAATGTTTTCTGAGTAACTGTTCTGAAGCATACCTGTCAAAATCATGTTAGCTTCCCAAGTTTTTATTGTGTATTGTTATTCGTTTAACTTAACTTTATTACTTAAAAAAATAAATTATAACTAAATAAAATACAAATAATAAATAAAAAAAAAATATTATATATTATATATATTAAATAATTATTATAATAATAATTGGTTTACTTTACAGCTATAAGGCTTAATTAGCATTATCCCTAATGCCAATTAACACAATGAATTCTTGATTTCCAGAATTTTTCACTTTTTTCTGTTACCCGACCATTATCCCCGAAATTTTTTAAATTTCCCCCAGGGTATCCTCGCACCCCCTAGGAAGCATTCTCGCACCCCTAGGGGGTGCGAGCACCCCCGGTTAAGAACCACTGGTGTAGAAGGTCTAAGCTATAAATACGTGTGTGCCAAAAATGTATTGAGTGAAAAACCGGCATAACACACATTATGGGTAATATAAACAAAAATCTTATTAATCAAAGGTTAGAAGAAATCTTGTTTCGATTATATAATATTATTATATATTATTCCGGGTGGATGGGACTCGTTAGCCTTGGTCGGCAACCCATCTAGGGGAGAAAACCCTACACAATCTGGATAGACGGGACTCGTCCGCCTTGGATGGCAACCTGTCTAGGGGAGCAAACCCCACACAAACCGCCTGCTGCCTTATAGGCTAAGCCCCTTTGGGCAAAGGCTAGGTCCACAACCAACAACTGTGGTTGGAGGTTAGCTAGAGCAGGCACCCCATGTAAAACATGCTTCAAACTCACCTAATGGCGGCTCGCTGACGTGGAGGGACCTACCTCAGGCCCAGCTCTGGCCCCCTGGGAGTGCACACTGGCCAGGAGGACCTAGAGGGTACAGGGCATAATGTCTTTCAGACTGGCACTTTTCGCCTAGCAGTACAGGGGCCCGAACCCAGAGGTAGCGCACCGGGAGGCTGCCCTATAACTAGGCGCATAATACCAGGCCAGCCGTAGCGCCGTGTGCGCGCACGGATTGCATCCCTGCGTTTGGTTCTGGTGGGGTGCCCCGAGGCCCCAAGGTCCCACCCCTATTAACCCTTTCAGGTCTGGGTGTTGCCAGTTAGTATTCGAAATAGAATTATCTTAATCACATAATTACCTCTCCAAAATTAGTGTTCTGCCAAACTCGCTCAAAGACAACTGCAGAGGTTGAAGTAAATAAACTAAAGGTTTCTAAACACCCCTGATGGTCACAAAGGTTTAAAGTAACCCTGTAGGACGCGATCGCGTCCACACGTGCGTGAAAAGGTTAAGACCTTGGGATGGCCTCTGGGTGACAACTGCCCGGGGTTGCCTTGAGCTGGATACCTGGGGATAGTGACCTCCAACGCTAGCAACAATGCCGATCATGACAAAAACCTATCAAACAAATCGTAAGTCTAATGATGCAAAATCGCAAAAGGACACTACTGCAGATTCTTCCCCCAAGTTCAGGTTCGAAAGTGTGATTGTCGGCACTATGAAAGGAAGGACGGGTGAAATTGCGGAGATGCTAGAGACACGGCAGGTGGATGTATGTTATGCCTAGGAAACCCGGTGGAAAGGGGGGAGTGCGAGGTGGATTACGGGAAAAAATTAAAGTTTCAAGTTCATATGGAAGGGAAACTAACATGGTACAGGAGGGGTGGGTAGATTGTGTGATAGAAGTTAAAAGGTTTAATGAAAGACTGATTTTATTAAGAATGAAAGTTGGGGCGAGTCATAGATATTATATCAGCATAAGTAGGCTTAGGTAGAAATGTCAAAGAACAGTTTTGGAATAAATTACTAGGAGTGATTGTCGGATGCAAGGAAAGGGATGTAGTAATTGTGGCAGGAGACCTGAATGGGCATATCAGGGCAGGTGCCGACGGATATGAGGGCGTGCAAGTAGGTCAGGGTATGGCCGTAGAAACTTGGGAGGTGAATATATACTGGAGAACTGTGCTGCCACGGGGATGGTGGTGTGTAATACTATGTTTAAGAAGAGGATAGAGCCATCTGATAACATATGAATCAGGTGGCTCCATTACCCAGATAGACTAATTCCTGATCAGCAAATCTGACAGGAAATGGGTTAGAGACACTATGATCATGCCAGGTGAAGAATGCATCCACCAACACAAGCTCCTAGTGTGTGATATGTTTCTAAGCAGAGTTCCTGTCAGCAAGAAATTACATTTGCCAAAAAAGGAAACTATGGTTCTTGGAAAAAGAGGAGTACAGAGACAGATCCCACAACGAAATGATGGAAATTGAAAGGAGAATGGGTGATAGGCCAGATGATGTTGATAGCAAATGGAACTTTATAGAACGCAGCCTCCTCGATACCACAGACAAAGTCTGTGGCAAAACATAAGTTCTCCTGGTGGAGGAACAACGATGTCGAAGCTGCAGTCAGATAGAAGGAGAGATGTTTCAAAGTATGGAAGGAAGGTGGCAGCAAGGAAGAATACCTGTCTGCCAAACATAATGCTAGAAGAGAGGTCTACAGGGCAAAGAAAACCATACAGGATAGCGTGATAGAACAAGTTTGTAGCACTAATAATACTTATGGGGCTTATAAATTAGCTAAGAATGTGAGGGACTGCAGTCGGGATGTCGTGGGTGTAAGATGCATAAATAATGACAGTGGCATGACTGTTTACACAGAAAACGAAATCAGAGAGGCATGGAAGGAGCATTATGAAAGAATGCTTAATGTGGAGTTTGAATGGAACAGAGAACAGCTCAGCACTGCAGCCCCAGTAACAGGCCCTCCAACTTTGAAAGGGTACGACGCTGTTAAAAGTGCTGTAGATAAAATGAATTCCGGGAAAACCGCTGGGAGCTCCGGCATTGTCGCTGAGATGCTAAAAGAAGCTGAAGATATTGGGGTAAAATTGGTCACGGGAGTTGATTAATGCTATCATAAAGGAGGACAAAATTCCTGATGCATGGCAGAACAGTGTGATAGTAAATATTTACAAAGGCAAGGGTGACTCCTTAGACAGGGGAAATTATAGGGGGCTTGAAAATGCTGGATCAAGTCATGAAAGTCAGCGAAAGAATCTTTGCGTGCGTGATCAGGGAAAGTGTTGCCATCAGCGACATGCAGTTTGGATTTATGCTGGGAAGTGGCACAACTGATGCTATCTTCATTCTTAGGCAACTGAAGAGAGGCTGGGGAAAGTTTAGAGAGCTGCTGCCACTCCTGACCATAAGAGGGCTCCCACCCCAAGGGAAGGTGCATACCTCATGGGTTAGGAGTGCGATGACTTATGCCTCGGAGACGTGGCCGGTTAAAGCGGAGGATATCGATAGAATAGAACGGAATGGGAAGAGAATGGTGAGATGGATGTGTGGGGTTAATCTCAGGGACGGGGTATCGAGCGAGGAATTAAGAAGGCGTCTGGGCATTATGAGTGTCAGTGAAGTGATGCGCACGAGGCTACTTGGCTGGTTTGGACATGTGGATAGAATGGATAATCAGAACTGGGTGAGGAAACGCCGGACTGTGAACGTGGGAGGAGCTGCGCGTAGGGGTAGACCTAGAATGACATGGGATTCGATCTCAAAATAAAAACTTGACAAGAAAGGCAGCCCTTGACAGGGCCGCCTGGAAAGCCACCATTTAGGACGTGAGACTGTAACCACATTCCCTGTGGACAAAACGGTCTTTAAGCTTGTATGTATGTATGTGTGGCCGAATGTTAGTGCAGATAGGCTACTGAAACAGATGCAAGCATATTAATTTTAAAATATAAGTTATGAAAACAAAACCCGATGTTATACGGTATGGTAAGTTATAGTAATTATTTGTTCATAATTATTTTATAGAGAAAACTTGAAAACGGTAGAATATAGTGAAATTACTTCGCTGTGAAATTGGCCAACAATCAAATATATTACGTAAAAATATATTATGTAAAACCCTAAAAACAAAAAATGTTTCCTCTTGGCACTGGATATATAAGCCTGACTGTACCCTATTTTTATGTTATTCCTGAAGAAGCCGTGTCTGGCGAAACGTTGAATAGACTTGGGTTCTACTCTGCATTTGTGTCATTACCTCATCTGTAACAGCCAATGCTGATTCTTCACCATTTATTCTTCATATATAACAAACGTTCTCTCTTTCTATTATTCTTATTCTCTCTTCCTAATGGCATGTTTTTCCTTCAGGAGCCAGTGGGGGCCAACGCCGAGATCGTCATGGAGGAACCGAGGAGTGAGGTGCAGGAGACGGGCGCCAAAGATGCTAAACCTGAAATACCAGGAATGCAGTCCGATTCTTCGGCTAAAGACTCTGGTGATGAAGGCGAACCTGAGCTTGAACCTGAAAAAGAAAGTGAAGCCAAGCCTGAACCTGAAAAGGATACAGGTGAGACCGAGCCTGAAAAAGAAACCAACGAATCTAAACCTGAACCAGAAGCAGATGCAGAGGAACCTAAGGATTCAGAAATGGAAGCAGAGGAACCAGAGATGGAGCCCAAAGAAACTGAAACAGAACCAGAAATGGAACCAAAGGAAATTGAGCCAGAGCCTGGGATGGAACCCAAGGAACCAGAACAAGAACCACAAATGGAACCAAAAGAATCAGAGCCAGAACCCGAGATGGAAACCAAAGAACCAGAGATGGTAACCAAAGAACCAGAGATGGTAACCAAAGAACCAGCAATGGAGATCAAAGAACCTGAAATGGAGACCAAAGAACCAACAGTTGCACCCGTAGAACCAGCAGAAGAATCTCCAGAACCAGGAATGGAAAAGGACACTGATGGAATGAACCCAGCTATGGAAACCAAGGGACCCGAGGCCAAACCCAAGGTACTGGAAATGGAACCAGAAATGAAGTCCGAGGACCCAGTGCCAAAAAACAACGAATCCGATGTGAATTTGGATGACCTGGAAATCAAACAAAGTCTCTCGGGTGAGGAAGACATGAATGGAAAGGAAGAGGAGACCAAAACGGAACCTGAGGAAATCAACACCGAGCCTGGAGACAGTGTGAAGCCAACTGAAATCAAGTCGAGCAGTGGTGATACTGAATTAGAAGAGGAAATTTTACAAGAACTGGATCAGGGCGAGAATAATGAACCTGGTCAACTAGAGGAAGAAATGGACGTGGAACTCACAGGCGAGAGTCATGTTGTTCCTAAAAAAGGTCCCACAATGGAGACAGTAGGGGGGCAGAAAGGAACTCCCAAAGAAGAATCTCCAGCAGAACCTGAACCCCAAACAAACCCTGAACCTGAAGCTACACCTGAACCTCAAGCAGAACTAGAAGCAACACCTGAACCTGAACCAAAAGCCGAGCCTGAACCCCAAGTAGAACGTGAACCTAATGCCAAATCTGAAGCAACGTCGGAGCCCCAAGCAGAACCCGAAACAACACCAGAACCCCAAGCAGAACCCGAAACAACACCAGAACCTCAACCTGAACCCAAAGCCGAACCTGATGCAACACCAGAACCCCAGGCAGAACCAGAGGCAACACCAGAACCTCAAACAGAACCTGAAGCAAAAGCTGAACCTCAAGGAGAACCAGAGGTAACAGCTGAACCCCAAGCAGAACCAAACGCAACACTGGAACCAAAAGCAGAACCTGAAGCAACTCCAGAACCCCAAGCAGAACCCGAAGCAACTCCTGAACCCCAAGCAGAACCCGAAGCAACTCCTGAACCCCAAGCAGAAACCGAAGCAACTCCTGAACCCCAAGCAGAAACCGAAGCAACTCCTGAACCCCAAGCAGAACCCGAAGCAACTCCTGAACCCCAAGCAGAACCCGAAGCAACTCCTGAAGAGTCTCCCAACACTCCGATGGAATCCGAGACTGAGCAACAGCCTAAAGTAATGTCTGATCCCCTCGATGACCAAGAAGCTCAGGAGGTTCTCACATTAAGAGATCTCATTATGACCACCATGTCGGGCTTCACTGGGGATCTTGACAACAATTCGGTCACAACAACTAAACAAACGCCAACAACCAAGCAACCTCTTACAGCCACAACCAAGCGACCATTGACAGATACAGAAAGCGAGGGTGAAGATCCAATAGCTAGCCAAGAACTAAATGTCAAGCCTGAAGAAGATCCTGTGGCCTACCCTAATGATGAGCCTAATGCAGAAATATATGGTGAATCCAATCCTCCTGAATCCGGTAATAACCCAATACAGTTTGAGCAAATGCAAGAAAAACCCATGCCCAATGGAGCAGATAAGAAATCTATAAATTATTTTGAAGCCGAATCTGATACTGATGGAAAGGCCTCAGTCAAATCAGAAGCCACATCAGATCCTGAAAATGCTGCGACTGAAAACAGTGCTGGAAACAAAAAGAATACTGAACATGGAAATTTAACACAGCCTCAAATGACAAATGAAACTTTGGCTAATGGAGAGGAAGATCTAACAGGAAGTGCAAGTGAACGTTTTGAGACACGAATAATGCCTGATGAGAATGACGATGAACCTGTGGACAGTGACCAACACTTGGCCAACATGAAGGCAATTCTGGATATGGAGAGGGAATACAATAAAACACTTGAAGGAAGCCAGGATATGGAAGATAATGACACATCACCTTTTACAGACACCCCACTTGAAAACTTGTCAAAAAACTTCAGGGATAATATCTATCTGAGAAGTAGTCAAGATCTCTTTGCTGACAAACATTCTGAAAAGAGCAATGATCAAGAAAAAAATGTTCAAGATAGAAATGATACAGATGCACAAGAGAGCAATGATACTTCTAACAATCATACTAAACACCATACAGAAGAAGAATGTGACTGCCAAGAAACCCCAGAACTTAAAGCAGCACTAGATTTGGTAGACAAACTGAAAAGTGAGCTTCATAATAAAACTTCAACTGACTCAAATGTAAATAAGGGAGCGAATGAAATGGAATTACAAACTGCAAATGAATATGATGATGCTAATGAAACAGCAGAAACACAAACAAATGAAAGAATGCCAAAAATGACAAATGAAGCATATAATCAAGTCAACACAGCAGAAACAGATAATAAAACCAGTGCTAATGAAGAACCTAAGCCACTCTCTGGGTCAACTTTGGTCTCAAACTCCAACAGTGGTGAATCAACAACAACAAATGCGGATACAGAAGCTAATGTAAAAGTGAATAATGAGGAGTGGGGTTACCATAAATCAGAAATTACCGACGACGAACCCTCACTTCAGGCAACTACAGGGCAAGATAAAGAGTATGTTAGCAGTTTTGAAGAGACTGCTGGAAGTGAAGTAAACAGTGAATCTGACCCTTCAACCAAAGAAGATTTTGTAATCATGATCCCACAACACACACACCATTCAAAGTCAATAGACTCTGATACTGATCAAAATATTAAAGTTGGAACAAAAAAAGTTCCCGACACTGCTGACGATAACGAAGAGGATAAGGGTATAACAGTACAGCCTGAAAGTGAATCAGATATTGAACGGGTGCCAGATGACAAAATTATAATGGAATCCGACCTGAATCCTAAAGACAAACCAAGGGTAGAGATTGAAACAAAAGCTGAAACCATGAGCGACACATCACTAGATTCAAAACCAAGTAATTCAACCAATGAGAAGGAATCTGATAAAACTTTTGAGGCATTAAGTGAAGATCAAGAACAAAAAGGTGAATTTGATAGCGTAATTAGTAAACCATTAACAAAGCGTTTAGATTCTTCATCTTTGAATGAACAAGATGGTGAGTTGGATAGTCGAGAGAATGATGGTGGTAACAGCAAAGAAGACTCCTCTGAAGAGAAGGAAGATCAGAAAAGCAGTACTAATATTTCGTCTAAGACTACTGATGCTCCAAATGAAAATGGAACTAAACCCACAACCAAGCGACCTCTTACTTCTACAACCGAACAACCTAAATATCCTACAACACAACAATCTTCACGAGGTGCAGAACATAATGAAAATATTCCAGGAGAGGTAACCGTGGGCAGCTCAATTAATACCAACATAGTAAGCTTCAATGTTTATGACCCGGATGAGGAGGAGATGAGTCGAACTGAGGATCCAAGAAGACACGACCTCATCTTGAAGACCATCAGCGAGGAACCTAGCACCCCGAGCCATGTCCTGGACAAGTAAAGGTTGATAGGTCCTCCCCTTTGATTCTGATATATATATATATATACATATTATGATAAATATATTACATTAGTGAGTTCCCTGCTAATGATACCGTGATTGGTTACACATTTCAGTTATAATGATAATGACATAGAATATTAGACATACAATAGTCTGGTGTACTAAAGTCATGGATTTATTTCTGCTATAGTAGCAAAATTATTAAATTATTAACATTCTGCAAGGTAAACTGCATTTCACAAAACAATGAATACACTGTGCATTTACGTGTTGGGATCAAGGTGTTGCTATCAACAGTTAGCAGCTAGCTCAACATATTCAAGGTTCAAGTTCTTTATTTATTAATTTAGCTTGCATTGCTCTTAAGGCCCACTGATATTGATCAAACCAACTCACGAATTATAGTTTATTCAGATATCTAACATATACTATATATACAGTATATATATATTATATACATATATATATACTCCCAGCTGGACTCCGCTACCGACAGTCAGGACGAGTGTCAATACGTTAATCCACTACATCACGGAGAATATTTAATTAAATCACTTAAACCCTAGTTGCGTGGGGCTACTTGTAAACATTCCTGTATGGTATCATGGAATATGGATCATACGACATGTGTATGATATGAAATACTTTATCGATGTAGGAGTTCCCTTCTTAATAATTATAGGAAAAGGTTGAGTATCCTTTATCACGCTGTGATATAGAGGATTAAAGCAAGGACAATCGTCCTAACTGTCGGTGGTACGAGTCCGGCTGGGAGTATTAAAACATTTAGTAGCTCATGTGTATTTGCGATATATGTACCTCTTGTATTTGATAAGAAGTTTACACAGAATATATTACACGAGAGCTATTATCACCAACTTTATTCAAGCAACAATTTGAGTGTTTAACTATGGTACGGGCAACTATCCTGATGTTATATTATCATAGGTAACAGAATTCTTACTCAAGTATATTATGGAAACAGACAGAACAGAATATACTTATCTGACAATATCCACTTAACTCCCATCGTATGACAGCCGGTAATGCAAAAGTAAATATAATGAACCCAAAACAGTAAAACTAATTCAAAAGTTCAAGATAAATATTGATATTGAATCCTTCGATAATTAATGGTTTTGCTACTTATTATGATCATTAGGCTACTTTATGTGAATTCTGACCTAAGTCATCATTGTAATTATGTTGTCTTTGAGTGGCCAAAGTCGATTTATGGGCCTATTTGAATATACATGAAGATACTCTAACATGGATAACATTCATGTATATATTTAACATATTCCATCTAATTGACAGACGAAATATAAATGAGGAATAACCCTGACAGGCGTTCACCAAGCCGATCATGATTCGTTTGAAAGGGATTGAACAACTATCGTCTGTCAACGCTCTGAGAGAATGGCACGGTCACCAAACATTGACCATTGTAAAAGTGGTCAGTCAGCTCAGACAACTCTGACAACAGTATTTAAAAAGAAGAAGAAAGAAGTGGCAATATCGCTTTATTTATTACTATTTGATGTTGTGAAGGATATTAATTTAAAGACAATAAACTTAACATCAATATTTAGCATTTAAATGACTGTAAATTCCTGAAGTATGGTCAGCACTTTACCTATCGACCACATCAAGGATAATATTATTTAGCATGCTTGCTGGTTAGCCACCTCCACGGATTGATCACCGATTCCAATCAATGACGAACAGGGCGATTGGGGATTCAATAAATCAGAAGCGATTGCATTAATTAAGAGCTTTCGAGACTTATTAAATGGCTGGGTAAACATACCTATGATGTCAGTGGGCCTTAGGTAACAAATGTATTTTATCTATTGTAATGACATAATTTCTTATCTCCACTTTGAAATTGGCAAGTTCCCTAAGGTATTTCGTCAATCATCTTCCCAGAATGTTAACCCTTTCAATACGATGTTGCCTTCTTTCCTTTTATCCTCTTAAAGAGAATATCAAAGATCTGAGTGAATCAGAGGGTAACATATTTTTTAGCCCTTTGATTCTTGAAAGACTTCCTAAGCTACGGTACCGAAAATGGTTTAAATTTAGCCAGAATAAAATAAAACTACGCCATCATGCAGGAAGGGGTTAAGCACCAGAACCAATCATGATCTAGTTAACCCTCTGAGGATCGATGACGCACTTCTTTTCTGTGTTATGGCTAATTTTAGACGATTTTATTCAGATTAGGAAGGGTATATGGAAGTCAGAGAGTTGATTGAGATACTCTTCAACCCTTTTAATGCCCACAGATCCTTCCTAAGTTGTATAAAATCGTCTAAGGATGGCCACAAAAACCTGCTATAACGCGTCAGAGCTTCAAGGGGTTAATTAATCTAATTGTACAAGAAATCCATGGCTAATTTAAACAAACCAAATACTATGAACTCCAATATAAACTTGAAATTTAGTGTTTGTGGCGAGGTACCCGTGGATATTAGCAGTGTTATTCCTGCTGTAATCATGTCTAGTAATGTTGACAAATATTATTAATTTTGTTCTGCTGTATATATG
This sequence comes from Paralithodes platypus, assembly GCA_032716605.1. Taxonomy (NCBI): domain Eukaryota; kingdom Metazoa; phylum Arthropoda; class Malacostraca; order Decapoda; family Lithodidae; genus Paralithodes; species Paralithodes platypus. The sequence continues at coordinate 38,736,715 of CM064552.1, read as the reverse complement.
ACATGTCGCTACTCTTTCCATTGTCATCTGTTTGCAATAGATGCCAGTATAAAGCCGGAGTCACACGAGCCCTTTTTCGAGCAATTGTTAAGGGCAATTATGGCCTGGAGGCTTAAAAATTGACACTTAATCAGAATTCAGCCGTCTAACATAATCTACCTTCAGTCTAGTTACCGATACCAGTGCGAAAATTTCCCGAAATAATACGAGAAAAAACTTGCTCATGGAAAATTGACGGAAAAAGCGCTCGTGTGACAGCGGCTTAACAGAACTAACAATGCTTTCCTCAGTCGGCTTTCAGAAAAAAATCCTATTTATGTATACAATTTTTTTAATAAAATGAACTGAAATGCTAATACGTCTCTATATTTCCTGTTAATAATTATTAAAGAAATACAGATTGAGGTCATAAGTATGAAGATATATAAACATAATACAAAGCTGATATTAATGGATGATAAATAAGAAATGTCATTATTTTCTAAATACTTCTGGATGGATACATACATAATTAGTAAGTAACTAAACAAACTTCATACTTATGCTTATGTATACAGTATAACATAATATCAGGGGAGGTGTGGTGATTTGAGTTTGCGACGGAGCTCGTAACCCAATAGTCCTGAGTTCAAATCCCGATGCACCAAGGGAAGGTTTAAGGGGATATCTCCACTTAAGGGATTTTTTTCTTGACCCCTTTCTCCCTCATGTTTAGCCCCATTGCTTTTGATATTATAAAACGTTTGCCCCATTAGTTTAGCGATTATAAGAACTTTCACCCCATATTAAGACCTTTCGTGCCATTCAGGTGTCAATTTTATCCTGGCGAGCGATAGCGAGCCTGTAATTTAAGAGGAACCGGCCTTCGGCCGGGACATTTTTCTACCGAAAAATGTACAAATATATCTTGAAAGGGACTCAAGGGGGTGTAATTTTAAGCTTGATGGAGGTCTAGGGAACAAACTAAATACCTCCCCTTAATGGGATGGAATTTGTGCGGCACATTACTACAAACCGCTCCGACACGCCATAAAATACTGTAAGTTAGCTGCTTCCAATTCATATTATCCTTATATGTAGAATTACCGGTACAAATCTAGGATACTGCAGCCGGTTTTAGATTTTTGTTTTGTTTGGATAATTTTAAACCTAATCCAGTGTTTCTGTAAATGTTTTAGAATATTATGGTTTAAACCCACAAATGGGAAGGGCTTTGAAGCTCAGTGAAAATGATGGGTTACGACGGTTCAACGAGTGAATATGGGTAAATAACATTGTCCCCACCTTTAAGGGGGGTGACCTGCTTTTTGTTATTTCTGTCCTTTTCTCTCTTTCTCTGGCTTGTATCCATTCGGCCCCATTCAGCCAACTATTTTAAGACGCTTATCCCCATCTAGGTGTCGATTTTTTCCTGGCGAGCGATAGCGAGCCAGCATTATATGAAGAAATCCGGCTTTGCCGGAGAAATTTTTCTATCGAAAAATGTATAAATTTAGCCTGCTGTCAAACAAAAATAAAAAATATGCTGGCTCGCTACCGCTCACCAGTAAAAAATTGACACCTGGATGGGGATACACGTCTTAAAACAGTTGGCTGAATGGGGTCGAATGGATACAAGCCAGAGAAAGAGAGAAAAGGAGAGAAATAACAAAAAGCAGGTCACCTCCCTTAATAAAGGCATGAAATACGGTAAACGCGGGTCGGTCCGGACTCGAGCGTCACCTGTTCCTCAGCGTAAACGCACTACCACAGGCGGTAGACATTATATTTTTCTGTGAGTGAGGGAGACAAAATGCAGAACTACCTGTGACGAGTGCCTCCCCTAGAGTTGAAAGAGTAACAGGGCCAAAATCAAGGGACGTTAGAGCCAATATGCTTGGACACACGGAGTTTGAAGCAATTTAAATCATAGAATGAGGGAATGACTGATTCTTGGAGAAAATTCCAGAGCTCAGCTTTTGAATAGAAGAAAGATTGAGAATAACGTTTCACTCTTGGGTTGGAGAGTTGCACAGCATAGGGGTGGGATTGTGTTGCAAGACGGGTACTACGTGCTCTATGAAGAGGGGGTGGTATACACTGAGTGAGCTCTGAGGAACACTGATTATTGTAATAGCGGTAGAACAGTGAGAGAGATGCAACATTGTAGCGAAGAGAGAGAGACTGCAGAGAATTGGTGAGTGGACGTGATTTAATGAGACGGAAGACTTTCTTTTCTATTTTGTCTAGAAGTGCTGTGTGAGAGGATCCTCCCCACACGTGTGAACAATACTCAATACATGGACGCACTGTGCCTCTGTACAGAGCAAGAAGCTACGAAAGGGTCCAGAACCCCCAGAGGCGGTTGAGCACATACCCAAAACTACCCAAACATACCGTAGGCCCATTGATCGACCAGTCTGACCTAAAAGTAAGCAAATACGCACGAAATCGAGGCAAAATTTGGCTTGGGTTTCGTATGTTTCAAGGGAGTGGAATTAGGAATCCGGACGGATACACGATGGATTGAGTCACCCCCCCCCCCCCCTCCCCTCCCCTCCCCTCCCCTTCCTCCCCCCCCCCCTCCTGTACTCATCACATGAAGTGACGGATTTATCACGGATTTTACTCTTACAGGAACCTCTAACACGAAGAATTGTGCACATATTGGTAGGTGATGGACTAGTGCCAAGGATGTACATTGTGCTTCACGGGCAGGAGTACAGGAAATTGCGTTCAAGGCGAAAATATGGAGGTGATACAGCTGCACCAACAGTTCTTGACTATTACGAAATTTGCATATTAAAAATATGCTATTGGTGACAGTGAGAAGCTCAATTGGTGGCGTGAGAGCGTACAGTGGAGATCACTAACTGATGCAGCGAGAGTGTGGTAAAACAGCTTCAAGTCAAACTACACTTTACCTGGAATAAGACTATCAGACTTCATCATGCAAAAGAGGAAGATTTATGGAGAAGGAAAAAAAAAATATATATATATATATATATATATATATATATATATATATATATATATATATATATATATATATATATATATATATATATATACTGTATATAGGCAAATAACACCAACGCAATGGTGTAAAGTATCATTATTGTTTAATTGTGACTATTTCGACATTCCTTGTGTCATCATCAGACCTAATGATGAATGATAACATTCTATTAGAAAGAATTTAGATAATAGCTAAGATAATAATTGCATGTAATTAAGCATAAAATGCAAACGTAATTTAACCCAGACTAAAATTTAAACTAAAATCCATAAACACAAGTAAAAATTGGTAAATATCAAGGAAACTGGCCACCATTCTTCTCGACAAATTTTGTTTGTGTTTTATCTAGTTTTCATCAATATAGGTCTTCATTAGGAACAGCCATCGGATTTGTCCCCATTATCCATTGATCTTAGAACACTCATCAGAGCAAAAAAAAAAAAAAAAAAAAAAAAAATTGGATATAGGGTGCCTATTTAAGAGGCTAAATTACTGCCGTTGGACTAGACAATACCGGTGTAGTGAAATATTCTTCCTCTTAATATTTTGCCATGGTTAAAATCATGCATTACTTTCATGTATCCCAGCAGGATTAGATAAACTAAGAACCTTAGCCTAATTAAGCCTATGCTAACCCTATCTTCATTATTCATATACACCGAACAACACTTACACATATATGTATATCTTGACCGCATCAAATTATTTTGATCCATACCGTTATTTTCGGCATTACGATTAGTTGATGTAAAGGTAAGATAGACTCGTTAGTGATCGGTTTTGTCATCTTTGGTTACGGTGGTAATCAAGGTTATCTAAACATACTGGATATCACAGTAATGATGTACTGACCATTGCGAAAAGAGAATGATGGCAAAATATTTCATCACACCGGTAACAGCATGTATTCTCGCTATTACAGTTTACCGTCGCAAGGTTTAGCCCCAATTCTTAAGCTGCATTTTGTGTTACCACCACTGATAAGCCATTGGGCTTTTGGCAGAAAATGCCAAAAATTGTCAGTGATATCCGAGACATGTTTACATAGTGTTCTCATCGTCCAGCATATTACTGCTTCATATGCATCAGCCAACTTAAAATAGCCCTATATAATATTGAATAATCACTAGAACAATACACTATACCATGTAGGAAGTCTTCTGGAGAAATAGGGCAAATTTAGAAACAAAATGCAAGATAAACTAAAGCACAAATGTATGCTAGAATAGCATTGACAAATCGCTAGATAGTCACCAGACACTAAACACTTGTATGTCACTAGAAAACATAATTATGTTGAAGTATCTAGAATAATCTTTAACAATCGAAACATCTCTCCAATTCCTTAAAATAGGGAAACTAACTTGAATATCACTAGAATTCATCACATCTTGATGTCGCTAGATGGAAGTGATGGAAGGGATTCGCTGGATTTAGCGGTAGCAGCTATATTGGCAACATCGTACCAAGAACCTTCATTCCGTTATAATGAACAAGGTCAGATTTCGAAACTATTACAATTATTTCAAAGTTCAGAGATCATCAGATTGGTTTGGAAGTCGAAGTACACAATTTCAGTTCCACTAGTTTAACAAACATTAACATAATAAATTATAATATGCTACTTAGAGGGTTTAATAAAGAAGGATTATTTTCCCGATATCGTATAAGCGTACGCAAGTTTTTTTTTTTTTTTTTTTTTTTTTTAAAGAACGTCAACAAACGTTTCGTATATTTGGGTTTGGTGAATCTTTTGGGGTTCTTAGTTATACATTAGAACATATTTATATTTTGCTCACTCTTATAAGTATAAACACTATCACCGCATTTTCCTTTACCATCATTATCTCCGATAGACTGGAAATGGTGTCGTATTTCACACCCAAATGCCATAAAAGGGTGTCCAATATCAAGCCAACTCAACCCTGCTCCTCCACAGGCTTGAGGAAGTAAACAACTGGGTTAAAGTCAAGCCGATTCGGGCTTTAAGTATATATCTGTAAGCAAGTCATCATATTTCATTGGCGAGTGTTAACAAATTCTATCAATCTAAATGTAGTCTTAAATTAGCCCAAACATACGCCAAAGTAAAGATATTCACGATCATTCTACATTGGGCTTTTGTGTATTTCCTCTTTAACAAGTAAGTGTTTATACTTATAAGAGTATGCAAACTATAAATATGTTCTAATGTATAACTAAGAACCCCAAATATACGAAGCGTTTGTTGACGTTCTTAAAACAAAACAAAAGAACAACAGCTTGCGTACGCTTATACGATATAGGGAAAGTAATCCTTCTTTATTAAACCCTCTAAGTAGCATATTATCATTTATTATGTAAATGTTTGTTAAACTAATGGAACTGAAATTGTGTACTTCGACTTCCAAACCAATCTGATTATCTCTGAACTTTGAAATAATTGTAATAGTTTCGAAATCTGACCTTGTTCATTATAACGGAATGAAGGTTCTTGGTACGATGTTGCCAATGTAGCTGCTACCGCTAAATCCAGCGAATCACTTACATCACTTCCATCTAGCGACATCAAGATGTGATGAATTCTAGCGATATTCAAGTTAGTTTCCCTATTTTAAGGAATTGGAGAGATGTTTCGATTGTTAAAGATTATTCTAGATACTTCAACATAATTATGTTTTCTAGTGACATACAAGTGTTTAGTGTCTGGTGACTATCTAGCGATTTGTCAATGCTATTCTAGCATACATTTGTGCTTTAGTTTATCTTGCATTTTTTGTCTAAATTTGCCCTATTTCTCCAGAAGACTTCCTACATGGTATAGTGTATTGTTCTAGTGATAATTAAATATTATATAGGGCTATTTTAAGTTGGCTGATAAATATGAAGCAGTAATATGCTGGACGATGAGAACACTATGTAAACATGTCTCGGATATCACCGACAATTTTTGGCATTTTCTGCCAAAAGCCCAATGGCTTATCAGTGGTGGTAACACAAAATGCAGCTTTGCTTGTTAAAGAGGAAATACACAAAAGCCCAATTTCGAATGATCGTGAATAACTTTACTTTGACGTATGTTTGGGTTAATTTAAGACTACATTTAGATAGATATATTTTTTTAACACTCGCCAAATGAAATATGATGACGTGCTTACAGATATATACGTAAAGCCAGAATCGGATTGACTTAAACCCAGTTGTTCACTTCCTCAAGCCTGTGTAGGAGCAGGGTTGAGTTGGCTTGATATTGGACACCCTTTTATGGCATTTGGGTGTGAAATACGACACCATTTCCAGTCTATCGGAGATAATGATGGTAAAGGAAAATGCGGCTTTAACCCTCTCACATTGTTGACGCAATTTTGAGCCTATTAGGGATACTTTAAAGCCTTTGTTACCATCAGGGGTATTTAGAAACATTTAGTTTAGTTACTTCAACCTCTGCAGTTGTCTTTGAGTTAGCTGTGGGCAGAAAACGAATTTTGGAGAGGTAATTATAAGAGTGAGAGAACTGTTTCTTATTGCTAATCTGGCAACCTCTGCGTCATAAAAACGTGAAAGGGTTAAAATAAACCAACCCATATATCCATTACAGTTCCGCTTGGCCTGGTGGCAGATGACCTCACTCAGGGCCAAGAAATTTTTATGAGTTTGAGCTTCGCCGACAGGGACCACTAACTTATGTATTAAAAGAAACTCCGTAGCCATCCTGTTAGTGGTATGGATGTTATAAACTCGTTAAAGCTGGATTTCACTATAGCGAGTGGAGGGGACTGTGGATCACTGATGACCTCTGGTGGCTCAGGATCAATAACTGACGCAGGTGGCTCAGGTTCGATAACTGTTGGCTTAGGTTTGATGAAGGGGCCTGGTGGGTGAAGTCTAATGGCAGGAGGATGGGCCAGAGTACTCGACCATGGAGGGATACTGGCATCAAAAGGTGTATGCAGTTTCACTGACGTATACAGGGGTGGATCTAGAAGTATATTGCTGGACGGGATCGGTGAGTGGAGTGTAATTTTAGATGGTGTATGTGAGTATGAAACAGGAATTGGTACTGGTGTGTGAAGTTTAATGATGGGGGCAGGTGGGCGAGTCAGTATATTTGATCCAGGGGTGCAGTTAATATCGAGAGGTGGGTGTAATATAAATGTTCTTGGCATCAGTGGGTCAAGGAGAATATTTTTCGATACCGGTGGATTAAGAAGAATATTAATGCAAGCTTTGCCCATTTTTGCTAAGTTATAGGCTAATTATATTGCTATATTTAACAGTTATTGTTATGTATCACAAATTATCACTTTATTTCACAATTGTCACCGCAAAAGTAATCACTATATCTCACTTTAAGAGAGTACGAACTCTAGCACGTCCTAACTAGTACAGTTCACAAGTAATTATGAAGCTTGACCTGGGGTCTGCGAGAAGACTTCGTAAAATGTCAGAAGAAATGTTAAGTAATGCTCACAAGCCTTCAGGATTGTATTATGTTTCCTAATTATCTATTAATAATTTAATTCTTCAGCTTTCTTTCTATAATGACTACCATAACGTTGGTACAAGAAATTGGCCCAAATAAATAAATACAACATTTATAACAATTAATTTAGTTATCCATATAATACATTTTCTATGAAGACTTAATAAAAGAAAATGAAGCATTATTATGGGTAACTAATATAATTTTATCAACTTAGACAATACACACTGTTGATTCTGGAGAATTAATTATAGGGTAAGTACATTTATATACAGTACATGTCAACAGTCATAATGCTCAGATACACATTTAGACGTGCCTAAATAGGTACACGCATTATACTTACACTTACTCCCACAAATGTACAATGCTGACCAGTATTGAGCAAATCATATAGGCCTATTCAAGGATCATTGAACTCATAACTTTGAACCAAATGCAGGAAAATATACAAGTACATACTTATATTGCACTAGTTTTTTTAGGTAAATGTTAAACCACATTACTTAAGATTTGGCAAGTACATACTAGATTAAGGCCTATACTGGTAAAAAACAACCCTACCAAACTATGACAATTTTCATTATTTCATTATGGCTATTTATCAGATGATATTATTCAGTTCAGGAATGCACCGCGGCTGCCAAAGGGACAGCAAAGATAGTCATATGCCACTGTGCTCCTCTAAATTCTTCTTAACTCAATCTGATACGAGGTGGGTATTATTTTAAACTTTCCCTATTTCACTCCATTAGTTTTGGAGAGCGAAATATGTTTCTACTCTTAATTTGGTGATTGTAAGATGCTTCACCCCTTGCAAAAACCTCTACCTACCACCTGTTCCCTTGTCATTAACCTAACGTAACAATCAAACCTAACTTAAACCTAGTACATTGGAGAGAAAACTAACCTTCACCTAACACCAAGTATGTGTCCCTAGTACCTATTCCGAAAGGGTTCCGTATTATTGATGTTGGAGAGTATGGAAATAATAGAGAGAACACAAAATTGTGGAAGTAATTAAGGTCGCTTCGGCCGATCCAACGCCCGGGCATCGTCGGTCGCTTCCTAATGCAAACAAGGCGCGGTTCGACAACAGTTGCAGCAAATATTGGCAGTGAAACATCATATCACCACAATCGCCCTAGAATATCTAACACAAACAATGCAAACAAAAAATAAAAAAATACAAAGACTCTACAAATGCGCGCAGACATACAATGCACTCGCAAACTGGTCCGCATACAAATTTCACCAAAAGACATTTGCCAAAAACATTAAAATTGCGGAACGCAAACACATAGCCTCGTGTCGCAGACGACTAATAATAGACATTTCATCAAAATATTCAAGTCAGGCAGACAGGATACCATCACAGCACTTAAAGATAATTATATGCTACACTTCAAACCTCTCCAGAACACAAAACACAAATATGCAACACTAATTTTCAATCTGTATTCACACAAAAAAGTAACCAGATGACTAACATGCCAGATAATTTCTATCCCTATTTGGGGATGTGTGGTGGAGTGGTCTTGCCAATGGACTGGTAATCCAATGGACCCGGGTTCGAATCCCGATATATCAATGGGAAGGTATTATTGGGATGAAATTTATGCTGTACCTAGTATCAGTACATTACCACAAAGCCCACCGAAACGCCAAAAAAATACCCTCATTGTTCCCTGATTAAATAGCGCTGTATGAATATTCCCATATTAAAAATATGCTACAGGGGGCCAATAGCTAGCGAGTTAATTGCTCAATAGGTGGCGTTCTGTGAGTGAGGGTCCTAGTCTAGAGGCTAAGACAGTGAAACACAAAGGCGAAGCGGCTTCAGAGATGGGGCTTCTTCGAGCCAAGAGTGAGTGCTTCACATGTCTCACTCCCTAGACTGGAACGAGACCTCACAGGCTTCACCGTGTTATGGTAAAATGAACATTCTATCATCATATGCCCGAGAGGGAGTAGTTGGAATATAGAGAAAACAAAAATACACCCATACCCCCTTGACATAACTAGTAACAGCATACAAAACTTACTAGACATTAGAAACATCCCAAGCCACTGGTCCTAATAAAATCCCTGCCTTTATCCTTAAACATTGTGCTGTAATCCTTGCCCCCATCCTGCACAACCTTTTCATTCAGTTACTCATCACAGGTGTCCTTCCTCATGACTGGCTTTGTGCAAACATCACTCCCTTATTCAAGACAGGTAACTATACCGACTCCCAAAATATATATAGACCCATCTCGCTCACATCCATCCCTCGCAAAATGTTAGAACACATCATACATGAACATATTATGAATCATCTTGACACTAACAACATCTTCACTGAAACAACACGATTTTTGGCCAAAAAGATCATGTGAAACAACTCACTGTCACTCATCACAACATTACAAAACAGTTGGACCGACGAGACGTAAGGCAGGTTGATGCTATTGTCCTTGACTTTGCTAAAGCCTTCGACAAAGTTACTCTCAAAAGACTTAAGCAAAAATTACAGTACTACGCCATTACAGGACTTGCTCTTCATTGGATCACTAATTTTCTTGCTAATAGAACTCGGCGTGTACTCCTTGACGGCTCCTCATCAGACTTTGTTCCTGTCTCTTCTGGTGTCCCCAGAGCACCATTCTTGGTCCTTTTCTTTTCCTTCTGTATATCAACGACCTTCCTCTTTCGATACCTAAATCTTCTACTAGACATTTGCTGACAACAGTTTATTATTTAGGCTCATAAAGACGAATGACGACTATAAACTCATCTAAAATGACCTAGATGCCCTTGAATAGTGAGAAAATACCTGGCAGATGTCATTCTGCCTCAATAAATTTAAACTCCTCCTGGTGATGGGCTGGTCTATCAGAGTGAGAGCTGAGCGATCTCTGCCATACCCATAGCTTACTCTGACTGTTCCTTTAACTTATATATTTTCTAGATCTCAAGTGACGGCGTCTCTTCCGTGGATTGATCTCCCAATCTACCAAGATTGGAAGCCAAAGCGTCACATTTTTCCCTTGCCCCTCAACTTTCTCTTCATAATTGCTGAGGGGCACAGGGCCCTGGGTGGTGCTTTGGTTTCCCGGGCGTTTCCGCACCCTCCTCAGCTCCCCGCCATGGAGTGGCTTCGGTCACCCAGGCTTTATTGTGGTCGGCAGGGAGGGTTCTGTGGGGGCGCTCGGTTATGGCCTTGGAATTGCTCGGGGCCTTGGGGCTGTTCGGCCAGGCAGCTTGGGGAACAACAACTCCTCCGATTTACCCGCTCCCGATCACACATTATGAGCAACTCCACCTTACACAACCAACTATTATACACCAGTTTCTTCCTATAAATACCTTGGCAACCACCTCTCCACAAACCTTTAATTCAACGCTCACATTCTCCACATACAAAGCTAGCCAAACCGTACACTGGGGTTCCTGAGGAAAAATTTACACAATTGCACACAAGACACATAGCATTTAACACTCTTGTTCGACCAACACTGGAGTACTGTGCTGCTATCTGAGACCCATACACACAATCAAACAAAGCCCGACGAGCGCAAGACTAGCCTGTGAGGAACGTAGTTATATGCGAATTAATTACCTTCGATTTTGACAGAATTAGTTATATCTGCCATATAAAGCATTATTTCTTCTCCATGTGCACTTATTTTACTTATATACTTGAAGAGCGATAAAAGTAGTGGGAATAGCAATTGGTGGGTGAAAAACATATAATTTCACTGTCCGATCGTATGCTGAGGTAGGAGGAGGAGAGACATATATCCTCCCTTCGCAACGTCTAGCAACACAACTCTATGTGACTCACTGGTGTGTACGAAACCGCGTGAGAGAAATTTGTGCGAAAATAACTGATAAATGGGGGAAATATGAGGAAAAATAGCCAATAATTGAGGAGGGGGGAAGGAGTGGAAGGGAGGGGGGTTGAGACACATGAGGGTGAGTGGTACTAGAGGGGAATTATCTCTCCTAAAGACATAGCAGTATTCCTTTGTTTTGAGAGCCCCTGGGGTGTTTTAGAAGTTTTTTTTTCATGGTCTTGCTTCTGTGAGGCCTATCGCATTCGCTTACAGACATACTTCCGTAAGGCATATCGCACTTCTCGGGTTAACACAAAGGCAGCCAGGTTTATTACACACACTTAAACACAAACCCCAGGCATCACAACACATATTAAACAAGGATACTCTCGAGATACGGCGACTGGAACACAGACTCGCATTAATGTACATAATTACGACGAATCGCATTGACATAAAAAAAAAACGAGTACTGTACCTACACAATCTAAATACCCGCAACACATACACTAATAAATACCAAATATATCATACTAATACAGACTCTTACAAGCATTCATTCTTTCCACGAACCATATGCGATTGGGACAGTCTCCCACAAAATATTCTTGGTAACTCTACAATTGACACATTGATTTTTGTTTTTACAAATATTTCATCACCTAAGATTACACACAAACAACACATACTTAATTGATTCACTTAGTCGTCCTCATCCTACATCCCCCCTCCCTCCTTCACCTTATCATTATTGTGTGATATGCGCTAAAACAGCGCCCTACACATTAAACATCGAGATTGGGATACCATAGTTAGGGCAACTTCCGCATAATGATGGACGTTAGAATAATGAGGGAACGTCTTTGATAGTGAATTAATATGGGTAAAAACACTTCTGAATTATTATATAATATAATATATACATAAAAGCAAGAGAGAAAGTAACTATACTAATACAATATATAAAATACGTGATAATATGATGCAAATACAACTCCAAGCAGCACAACAATAATAAAAAGGTATTATTGAATTTATATTATCAGTGATATTTTATGTAGATGTTTAATTGTAAAATTGTATTAATACTAGCCATATTGACAAAATACGTAGGTTAGCGTATATTTATGACATCTAGGGATATTCTGTTAGGGAGAGATCCCAGCCTGTTTGACGTTGGCAACTCCGAGTCTCACAACAACAATGGTGGCGGTACAGGAGACATAATCTATGAACCTCCTCACAATGATGACAATTTTATGATGATATGACCTTTACAGTAGCCTTTAGACATGTCTATTAAACTCTGTAATGTTTACAGAGTCTGTGGATAACGTTGAATTGATTATGCATAGTGTTCGTACTTCGTAGTACAAAGTAGGGATTATTATGAATTTGTTGGGGTAGCATTCAAGGAGACTACTGCAAGATTCTTCTTCTTCTTCTTCTTACCTCTAACTGGGTATAGGTTATCCTAGTGTTTACTAGCCTATATCCCTTTGAAAGGACATTAGCCTAACTTAACAACCTTACCTAACCTATCCTAGTATTATTGGTGGGGGCTGCCGCCCCCACACCCCCACTTTGACTTAGATTTTTGGTGTATTTGTCTGTGAAGTGGGTATTTTTCAATTTGTTGATAACGAAAATCCTCCATGCGGATTATATGGAGTAAAATATGGTGAATCTATTGGTGCCTATTTTCACTAATAAATTGTTTCTCATAACGTCGCACTAGTGTCCTTGAATATTATCTTAGTTGGTACCCTCTCCTCTTCTTTTACGATAGTGCTGCCATCTCTCGTATGCGCGGATGACTATTATCAGAACTGTGACCTCGCACTTTGAAATTGGAAGATCTTTACCAAACAGTGAAGCAGTACCACTGAAGATCAGGTGTGAATAGAGGATTTGCAGCTTACCCATAATAGCTGTGGGATACAATAATACCCCCACACACACACACACACGCACATGACTTATTTTCATATCATATAATTATATAATACCAGCAGGGGACAAATAACAGCTGGCCATGGGATTATTTCGGAAAATACAGAGTCAAATTAGACGAGAAAATTATCCCAAGCGTAAAAGTAATTTATAGGCTACAAAGCCGCTACCACAACCTTTATGGAGGAAAGTCGACGAAATTGTTTGGTTATGCACGGTAATGTGTTTTTATATATATTATTTGAGGTTATGTCAGGGTTTTTAAAGTTGTTGATATCGCAAAACCTCCATGGGTACAATATTGAGAATATTATTGCGATTCGATACGTATTAATTGTCTACATTATATTGTTTCTAATAGTGCCTCGAAAGACATTATTCTTTAATGATATCCTAAGGCATATTACTATAATTACAACCCTACTCACATACTAAATAGTGTTCCATTCTCAGACATGACTCCATAAACACGTACTCTATACAGACTGCTAAATTTATGTGGAATAGAAATGCATAAGTTGCTAAAAAGAAAAAACAGAAAAAAAACATCCAGTACCGCATAGTATACAGACAAACGAACTCATCTACAGTACCGGGTATATCACAATGTCATAAAATAAAAACGCACAAAACTACCACATACAAGGTACAGACACATACTCACGAGCACTTTAACATCTCCCAATTATGAAGTTAGTTAAAATAGGCCTTCAGAGGCTATCAACCCTTCTGGATTATTAAGCCAGCACACTAAGTCAAGAATAGCTTCAGGACTAGAGCCCCTTTTCGAGAACTCCAGTCCCTTCCCAAAAACAGTGATTGTTAACCATTGAATCACGAATCACGTGATATGATCTTTGCTGCTCAAGTGGTATATCAAAACTGTTCGTGGATGTATCATGAACGTGCTTTCTAATTACCCCGACCAACAATTCCTGACTGCGACCGTACATCATTATTAGCAACTCTATTTCAGGCTGCACTACGCTGTAAAAAACAATGTAACTAACAACCTTATTTCAGGCTGGACTGCACTATAAAAAACAATGTAACTAACAAAGCCTTACTTAACGCTAGTGCAAATATCAGGAGCATAATACTCTGTGTAGGCCTACATTGCAAATTACAACACTAAGAAGAAGAGGAAGCAAGACAGGCACACCAGCCGCAAATATAGTAATGCAATTACACACAATTAATGGAAGTCAAAGTATACACAAAAGAAAAGAAATATAAATTGTGTATAACTGATTACTTAACCAGTCAACCCCTTGAGGACCACGATGCGCTCCTGCATTTCATTCTGCACTATCAGACTACTTTACACAGCTTAGGATTGACCTCCAACGATGAGGGAACAGAGGATCTCAATTAACCCTTTGATTCACACTGATCTTTCTCTAAACTTAAGCCATAGTCCCAAACAATTACCAGAACAATAGGAAGGAACGCGTCATTGTATCCTGAAGGGGTACTACATAAATGCATGATTTACTCACCAAGCGGTATCCCCGTTGTCTAGTGGCCGGTCACAAGATTCACAACCGACTTCTCCCATCCTACAAAGAAATACACATCTATATTGTACAGGCATTGCTTACATATTTATTTCATGCGATATCAATTCAACCAAAAAAAAATTACACAAATGTATCAAATACCCGAAAATTATTACCAGCAAACCAGCTGCACATTCAAATTATTATTGATAAGCATTTTAATATTCATAATTGCATACTGCATAAACTATACACTTATAGGGCGGCTTAGGCTAGGACAGTTCAACCACTTAAAGCGCATTTTCGCGGGCATTTTATGGGCCTGGGTCATAGAGGTATGTGTACTGTATATACCGGCCACCTGTCCATGTTGGCCTTACCCTCCACAATAGTCCCGGCCCACCCGTCCCTCCGGCCACCAGCGAGGGTACCGGGCCATACTGAACCTTTACAACACAGACCCCACCCAACTGTCCACATGTTGAACCTATATCAATATCCGGTAGTCGGTCTCCAGCAGGGGATCGAACCCGGGACAGTATCGCTTAACCACACTAGGTATCCCCTCTAGTAATTAACTTTTATATATATATCGTTAATAATAGGATGAAGATTTAACTGTTGTTAAGTTGGCTATATCCAGACAATTTGCTTAGCCTTCACTAGGCAACTAACAAATTATGTGTGACATTAAGCAATTCCAATTTATGTGGTCAAGCTCAAAGCAATTAGGTAGGCCTATACTCATGTTGTCGGACATTATCTACGAATCAAGTAATTGAGGGCTTGGGATGGGACATCGAGACCTCTTGATCTTGGATGGTCTCGATGGGCAAATGTATGCATTTGGATGGTATCAATGAACACGTGTGTCTCATCTAAAACCATTAACCTGATTAGGACAATAAGTGTGCTGCTAAGGAAACGACGAAGTGTTAACCCACTCAAAACGATGGCGTCTTTAAAATGCAGTATGGCTAGTAATTGTACAATTTCATTCAGCTTAGAAAGCAACTCTGACCAGCCAGCCGGCGGGTCTAGTGAACAGTAAGATTTCCTACCCAGGAGTTGGGAGCTCGCGTCTGAAGGTTTTATCACTGTTCCTGGTTGGCACCTTCTCCCTTGAGCAAGAGGATGGGTAATGGTCTCTGTTGGCTGTTACAGAGCTATTGAATCTCCTCGAAGGTGGAGATAAATGGCACTTGAACCCCAAACAGAACCTGAAGCGTCTCCCAACACTCCGATGGAATCGGAGACTGAGCAACAGCCTAAAGTAATGTCTGATCCCCTCGACGACCAAGAAGCTCAGGAGGTTCTCACGCTAAGAGATCTCATTATGACCACCATGTCGGGCTTCACTGGTGATCTCGACAACAATTCGGTCACAACAACTAAACAAACACCAACAACCAAGCAACCTCTTACAGCCACAACCAAGCGACCATTGACAGATACAGAAAGGCGAGGTTGAAGATCCAATAGCTAGCCAAGAACTAAATGTCAAGCCTGAAGAAGATCCTGTGGCCTACCCTAATGATAAGCCTAATGCAGAAATATATGGTGAATCCAATCCTCCTGAATCCGGTAATAATCCAATACAGTTTGAGCAAATATATCTTCATACTTATGATCTCAATCTGTATTTCATTAATAATTATTAACAGGAAATATAGAGACGTATTAGCATTTCAGTTAATTTTATTAAAAAAATTGTATACATAAATAGGATTTTTTTTTCTGAAAGCCGACTGAGGAAAGCATTATTAGTTCTATTAAGCCGCTGTCACACGGGCGCTTTTTCCGTCAATTTTCCATGAGCAAGTTTTTTCTCGTATTATTTCGGGACATTTTCGCACTGGTATCGGTAACTAGACTGAAGGTAGATTATGTTAGACGGCTGAATTCTGATTAAGTGTCAATTTTTAAGCCTCCAGGCCATTATTGCCCTTAACAATTGCTCGAAAAAGGGCTCGTGTGACTCCGGCTTTATACTGGCATCTATTGCAAACAGATGACAATGGAAAGAGTAGCGACATGTCATATATACAGCAGAACAAAATTAATAATATTTGTCAACATTACTAGACATGATTACAGCAGGAATAACACTGCTAATATCCACGGGTACCTCGCCACAAACACTAAATTTCAAGTTTATATTGGAGTTCATAGTATTTGGTTTATTTAAATTAGCCACGGATTTTTTGTACAATTAGATTAATTAACCCCTTGAAGCTCTGACGCGTTTTATCAGTTTTTTTGTGGCCATCCTTAGACGATTTTATACAACTTAGGAAGGATCTGTGGGCATTAAAAGGGTTGAAGAGTATCTCAATCAACTCTCTGACTTCCATATACCCTTCCTAATCTGAATAAAATCGTCTAAAATTAGCCATAACACAGAAAAGAAGTGCGTCATCGATCCTCAGAGGGTTAACTAGATCATGATTGGTTCTGGTGCTTAACCCCTTCTGCATGATGGCGTCGTTTTATTTTATTCTGGCTAAATTTAAACCATTTTCGGTAGCTTAGGAAGTCTTTCAAGAATCAAAGGGCTAAAATATGTGTTACCCTCTGATTCACTCAGATCTTTGATATTCTCTTTAAGAGGATAAAAGGAAAGAAGGCAACATCGTATTGAAAGGGTTAACATTCTGGGAAGATGATTGACGAAATACCTTAGGGAACTTGCCAATTTCAAAGTGGAGATAAGAAATTATGTCATTACAATAGATAAAATACATTTGTTACCTAAGGCCCACTGACATCATAGGTATGTTTACCCAGCCATTTAATAAGTCTCGAAAGCTTTTAATTAATGCAATCGCTTCGGATTTATTGAATCCCCAATCGCCCTGTTCGTCATTGATTGGAATCGGTGATCAATCCGCGGAGGTGGCTAACCAGCAAGCATGCTAAATAATATAACCCTTGATGTGGTCGATAGGTAAAGTGCTGACCATACTTCAGGAATTTACAGCCATTTAAATGCTAAATATTGA
The DNA here is from genome assembly GCA_032716605.1 of Paralithodes platypus. Taxonomy (NCBI): domain Eukaryota; kingdom Metazoa; phylum Arthropoda; class Malacostraca; order Decapoda; family Lithodidae; genus Paralithodes; species Paralithodes platypus. The sequence continues at coordinate 38,718,980 of CM064552.1, read as the reverse complement.
TGTTAAGTTTATTGTCTTTAAATTAATGTCCTTCACAACATCAAACAGTAATAAATAAAGCGATATTGCCACTTCTTTCTTCTTATTTTTAAATACTGTTGTCAGAGTTGTCTGAGCTGACTGACCACTTGTGCAATGGTCAATGTTGGGTGACCGTGCCATTCTCTCAGAGCATTGACACACGATAGTTGTTCAATCCCTTTCAAACGAATCATGATCGGCTTGGTGAACGCCTGTCAGGGTTACTCCTCATTTATATCTCGTCTGTCAATTAGATGGAATATGTTAAATATATACATGAATGTTATCCATGTTAGAGTATCTTCATTTATATTCAAATAAGCCCATAAATCGACTTTGGCCACTCAAAGACAACATAATTACAATGATGACTTAGGTCAGAATTCACATAAAGTAGCCTAATGATCATAATAAGTAGCAAAACCATTAATTATCAAAGGAATCAATATTTATCTTGAACTTTTGAATTAGTTTTACTGTTTTGGGTTCATTATATTTACTTTTGCATTACCGGCTGTTATACGATGGGAGTTAAGTGGATATTGTCAGATAAGTATATTCTGTTCTGTCTGTTTCCATAATATACTTGAGTAAGAATTCTGTTACCTATGATAATATAACATCAGGATAGTTGCCCGTACCATAGTAAAACAGACTCAAATTGTTGCTTGAATAAAGTTGGTGATAATAGCTCTCGTGTAATATATTCTGTGTAAACTTCTTATCAAATACAAGAGGTATATATATCGCAAATACACATGAGCTACTAAATGTTTTAATACTCCCAGCCGGACTCGTACCACCGACAGTTAGGACGATTGTCCTTGCTTTAATCCTCTATATCACAGCGTGATAAAGGATACTCAACCTTTTCCTATAATTATTAAGAAGGGAACTCCTACATCGATAAAGTATTTCATATCATACACATGTCGTATGATCCATATTCCATGATACCATACAGGAATGTTTACAAGTAGCCCCACGCAACTAGGGTTTAAGTGATTTAATTAAATATTCTCCGTGATGTAGTGGATTAACGTATTGACACTCGTCCTGACTGTCGGTAGCGGAGTCCAGCTGGGAGTATATATATATGTATATAATATATATATACTGTATATATAGTATATGTTAGATATCTGAATAAACTATAATTCGTGAGTTGGTTTGATCAATATCAGTGGGCCTTAAGAGCAATGCAAGCTAAATTAATAAATAAAGAACTTGAACCTTGAATATGTTGAGCTAGCTGCTAACTGTTGACAGCAACACCTTGATCCCAACACGTAAATGCACAGTGTATTCATTGTTTTGTGAAACGCAGTTTACCTTGCAGAATGTTAATCATTTAATAATTTTGCTACTATAGCAGAAATAAATCCATGACTTTAGTACACCAGGCTTTTGTATGTCTAATATTCTGTCATTATCATTATAACTGAAATGTGTAACCAATCACGGTATCATTAGCAGGGAACTCACTAATGTAATATATTTATCATAATATGTATATATATATATATCAGAATCAAAGGGGAGGACCTATCAACCTTTACTTGTCCAGGACAGAGCTCGGGGTGCTAGGTTCCTCGCTGATGGTCTCAAGATGAGGTCGTGTCTTCTTGGATCCTCAGTTCGACTCATCTCCTCCTCATCCGGGTCATAAACATTGAAGCTTACTATGTTGGTATTAATTGAGCTGCCCACGGTTACCTCTCCTGGAATATTTTCATTATGTTCTGCACCTCGTGAAGATTTTTGTGTTGTAGGATATTTAGGTTGTTCGGTTGTAGAAGTAGAAGGTTGCTTGGTTGTGGGTTTAGTTCCATTTTCATTTGGAGCATCAGTAGTCTTAGACGAAATATTAGTACTGCTTTTCTGATCTTCCTTCTCTTCAGAGGAGTCTTCTTTGCTGTTACCACCATCATTCTCTCGACTATCCAACTCACCATCTTGTTCATTCAAAGATGAAGAATCTAAACGCTTTGTTAATGGTTTACTTAATACGCTATCAAGTTCACCTTTTTGTTCTTGATCTTCATTTAATGCCTCAAAAGTTTTATCAGATTCCTTCTCATTGGTTGAATTACTTGGTTTTGAATCTAGTGATGTGTCGCTCATGGTTTCAGCTTTTGTTTCAATCTCTACCCTTGGTTTGTCTTTAGGATTCAGGTCGGATTCCATTATAATGTTGTCATCTGGCACCCGTTCAATATCTGATTCACTTTCAGGCTGTACTGTTATACCCTTATCCTCTTCGTCATCGTCAGCAGTGTCGTGAACTTTTTTTGTTCCAACTTTAATATTTTTATCAGTATCAGAGTCTATTGACTTTGAATGGTGTGTGTGTGTTGTGGGATCATGATTACAAAATCTTCTTTGGTTGAAGGGTCAGATTCACTGTTTACTTCACTTCCAGCAGTCTCTTCAATACTGGTAACATACTCTTGATCTTGCCCTGTAGTTGCCTGAAGTGAGGATTCGTCGTCGGTAATTTCTGATATATGGTAATCCCACTCCTCATTATTCACTTTTACATTAGCTTCTGTATCCGCATTTGTTGTTGTTGATTCACCACTGTTGGAGTTTGAGACCAAAGTTGACCCAGAGAGTGGCTTAGGTTCTTCATTAGCACTGGTTTTATAATCTGTTTCTGCTGTGTTGACTTGATTATATGCTTCATTTGTCATTTTTATCATTCTTTCATTTGTTTGTGCTTCTGCTGTTTCATTAGCATCATCATATTCATTTGCAGTTTGTAATTCCATTTCATTCGCTCCCTTATTTACATTTGAGTCAGTTGAAGTTTTATTATGAAGCTCACTTTTCAGTTTGTCTACCAAATCTAGTGCTGCTTTAAGTTCTGGGGTTTCTTTGCAGTCACATTCTTCTTCTGTATGGTGTTTAGTATGATTGTTAGAAGTATCATTGCTCTCTTGTGCATCTGTATCATTTCTATCTTGAGCATTTTTTTCTTGATCATTGCTCTTTTCAGAATGTTTGTCAGCAAAGATATCTTGGCTACTTCTCAGATAGATATTATCCCTCAAGTCCTTTGACAAGTTTTCAAGTGGGGTGTCTGTAACAGGTGATGTGTCGTTATCTTCCATACCCTGGCTTCCTTCAAGTGTTTTATTGTATTCCCTCTCCATATCCAGAATTGCCTTCATGTTGGCCAAGTGTTGGTCACTGTCCACAGGTTCATCGTCATTCTCATCAGGCATTATTCGTGTCTCAAAACGTTCACTTGCACTTCCTGTGCAACTGTTGTCGAACCGCGCTTTGTTTGCATAAGGAAGCGACCGACGATGCCCGGGCGTTGGATTGGACGAAGCGACCTTAATTACTTCCACAATTTTGTGTTCTCTCTATTATTTCCATACTCTCCAACATCAATAATACGGGACCTTTTCGGAATAGGTATTAGGGACACATACTTGGTGTTAGGTGAAGGTTCGTTTTCTCTCCAATGTACTAGGTTTAAGTTAGGTTTGATTGTTACGCTAGGTTAATGACAAGGGAACAGGTGGTAGGTAGAGGTTTTTGCAAGGGGTGAAGCATCTTACAATCACCAAATTAAGAGTAGAAACATATTTCGCTCTCCAAAACTAATGGAGTGAAATAGGGAAAGTTTAAAATAATACCCACCTCGTATCAGATTGAGTTAAGAAGAATTTAGAGGAGCACAGTGGCATATGACTATCTTTGCTGTCCCTTTGGCAGCCGCGGTGCATTCCTGAACTGAATAATATCATCTGATAAATAGCCATAATGAAATAATGAAAACTGTCATAGTTTGGTAGAGTTTGTTATCAGTATAGGCCTAAATCTAGTATGTACTTGCCAAATCTTAAGTAATGTAGTTTAATATTTACATATGATAACATATGATACTCATATGACATTCAAACAGCACACCACAAACATTAAAAAGAAACTGACACCCAGACTTAACGCCCTCAGGTCACTTGCTCACACAAAATTTGGACACAACAAAGAAACTACCACCACAGTATATAAACAATACATAAGATCAGTGATGGAATACGCAAGCCCAGCCTGGGCTTCTAACCTAGCTGAAACACATCATAAGACCTTACAGACTATTCAAAACAAAGCCCTGAAGATCATTACAGGTTGCACAGCTACTTCACCCACAGATCACCTACATCAAGAAACCAAAATCCTTAAAGTCAAAGACCATCTGGATATGAGAGGCACTCAATTCCTGGCAGCAGCCTCTACGAACCAAGACCACCCACTAAACTACATGGCAACGCACCCACAGACACCAAGAAATATCAAAACAACACCCAGCACACGGTATCACACACAATTATTGTCCTCTCTCCCTCCCTGCCCACCCCGAACCAACTTCCAAAAGCACATCCATACTCATATCTCTCACCGATCCATCCACTCACTCACAGACAACACGCAGCTGCATACACGACCTCCCGAAATCCATCCTTCCGAATCCTCCCTTCCTCGCGAGGACAGAGTCCACCTGGCCAGGCTGAGATGCGGACACCATCCAGCTCTCCTGAGCTATCAGAAGAGACTGGATGACTCCGTTGTCGACGCCTGCCCGGGATGTAACACAGCACCCCATACCATTAAAGACATCATAGAAGACTGTATTTCACACAACCACTTACGCCAACACAATTTACACTCAATGAGAGCTCTGTGGGAAAGCCCGATCGTGGCCATGGCCTTTCTCAGGGACTCGGGGCTGTTCGGCCAGGCAGCTTAGGGAACAACAACAACAACATTTACCCCAAAAAACTAGTGCAATATAAGTATGTACTTGTACATTTTCCTGCATTTGGTTCAAAGTTATGAGTTCAATGATCCTTGAATAGGCCTACAGTATATGATTTGCTCAATACTGGTCAGCATTGTAAATTTGTGGGAGTAAGTATAATGCGTGTACCTATTTAGGCACGTCTAAATGTGTATCTGAGCATTATGACTGCTGTATATAAATGTACTTACCCTATAATTAATTCTCCAGAATCAAGTGTGCATTGTCTAAGTTGATAAAATTATATTAGTTACCCATAATAATGCTTCATTTTCTTTTATTAAGTCTTCATAGAAAATGTATTAAATGGATAACTAAATTAATTGTTATAAATGTTGTATTTATTTATTTGGGCCAATTACTTGTACCAACGTTATGGTAGTCATTATAGAAAGAAAGCTGAAGAATTAAAAGATTAATAGATAATTGGGAAACCTAATAAAATCCTGAAGGCTCGTGAGCATTACTTAAAATTTCTTCTGACATTTTAGGAAGTCGTCTCGCAGACCACAGGTCAAGCAAGCTTCATAATTACTTGTGAATTGTACTAGTTAGGACGTGCTAGAGTTCGTACTCTCTTAAAGTGAGATATAGTGATTACTTTTGCGGTGACAATTGTGAAATAAAGTGATAATTTGTGAAATAAAGTGATATAATTGTGATATATAACAATAACTGTTAAATATAGCAATATAATTAGCCTATAACTTAGCAAAAATGGGCAAAGCTTGCATTAATATTCTTCTTAATCCACCGGTCTCGAAAAATATTCTCCTTGACCCACTGATGCCAAGAACAGTTATATTACACCCACCTCTCGATATTAACTGCACCCCTGGATCAAATATACTGACTCGCCCACCTGCCCCCATCATTAAACTTTCCACACCAGTACCAATTCCTGTTTCATACTCACATACACCATCTAAAATTACACTCCACTCACCGATCCCGTCCAGCAATATACTTCTAGATCCACCCCTGTATACGTCAGTGAAACTGCATACACCTTTTGATGCCAGTATCCCTCCATGGTCGAGTACTCTGGCCCATCCTCCTACCATTAGACTTCATCCACCAGGCCCCTTCATCAAACCTAAGCCAACAGTTATCGAACCTGAGCCACCTGCGTCAGTTATTGATCCTGAGCCACCAGAGGTCATCAGTGATCCACAGTCCCCTCCACTCGCTATAGTGAAATCCAGCTTTAACGAGTTTATAACATCCATACCACTAACAGGATGGCTACGGAGTTTCTTTTAATATACAAGTTAGTGGTCCCTGTCGGCGAAGCTTAAAATGTCTTGGCCCTGAGTGAGGTCATCTGCCACCAGGCCAAGCGGAACTGTAATGGATATATGGGTTGGTTTATTTTAAGAACTAAGAACATATTTTTCATTTTATTTTAGCTATATTTAGACGATTTTGCGCAGCTTAAGAAGGATCTGTGGTAGTGTAAAGGTTCAAGCGAGATGGTTCGAAGCCTGTTAATTGCTGGAGACCCTTTTTAAATTGAATAAAATTGTGTAACAATAGCTAGAATAGACTGTAAATACATCGCCGGTATGGAAGGGGTTAACCAAAGATGACAAAACCGATCACTAACGAGTCTATCTTACCTTTACATAAACTAATCGTAATGCCGAAAATAACGGTATGGATCAAAATAATTTGATGCGGTCAAGATATACATATATTTGTAAGTGTTGTTCTGTGTATATGAATAATGAAGATAGGGTTAGCATAGGCTTAATTAGGCTAAGGTTCTTAGTTTATCTAATCCTGCTGGGATACATGAAAGTAATGCATGATTTTAACCATGGCGAAATATCAAGAGGAAGAATATTTCACTACACCGGTATTATCTAGTCCAACGGCAGTAATTAAGCCTCTTAAATAGGCTATATCCAATTTTTATTTTTTTTTGCTCTGATGAGTGTTCTAAGATCAATGGATAATGGGGACAAATCCGATGGCTGTTCCTAATGAAGACCTATATTGATGAAAACTAGATAAAACAAACAAAATTTGTCGAGAAGAATGGTGGCCAGTTTCCTTGATATTTACCAATTTTTACTTTTGTTTATGGATTTTAGTTTAAATTTTAGTCTGGGTTAAATTGCGTTTGCATTTTATGCTTAATTACATGCAATTGTTATCTTAGCTATTATCTAAATTATTTCTAATAGAATGTTATCATTCATCATTAGGTCTGATGATGACACAAGGAATGTCGAAATAGTCACAATTAAACAATAATGATACTTTACACCATTGCGTTGGTGTTATTTGCCTATATACAGTATATATATATATATATATATATATATATATATATATATATATATATATATATATATATATATATATATATATATATATATATATATATATATATATATATATATATATTTTTTTTTTTTTTTTTTTTTTTTTTTTTTCCTTCTCCATAAATCTTCCTTTTTTGCACGATGAAGTCTGATAGTCGTATTCCAGGTAAAGTGTAGTTTGACTTGAAGCTGTTTTACCACACTCTCGCTGCATCAGTTAGTGATCTCCACTGTACGCTCTCACGCCACCAATTGAGCTTCTCACTGTCACCAATAGCATATTTTTAATATGGAAATTTCGTAATAGTCAAGAACTGTTGGTGCAGCTGTATCACCTCCATATTTTCGCCTTGAACGCAATTTCCGGTATTCCTACCCGTGAAGCACAATGTACATCCTTGGCACTAGTCCATCACCTACCAATATGTGCACAATTCTTCGTGTTAGAGGTTCCTGTAAGAGTAAAATCCGTGATAAATCCGTCACTTCATGTTTTTGTCTTCCAGGTTTGTTGTCTAACTGGCCGGTTCGTTTATACCAACTCGCGCGCTGTATGTATAGTTAATTATCGTATATTGCTCTTGATAATGCCCCCTACTGGCAACATACATGATGAGTACAGTAAGTCTTGGGGGGGGGGTGACTCAATCCATCGTGTATCCGTCCGGATTCCTAATTCCACTCCCTTGAAATTTGTCTCCCTCACTCACAGAAAAATATAATGTCTACCGCCTGTGGTAGTGCGTTTACGCTGAGGAACAGGTGACGCTCGAGTCCGGATCGACCCGCATTTACCGTATTTCATGCCTTTATTAAGGGAGGTGACCTGCTTTTTGTTATTTCTCTCCTTTTCTCTGACTTGTATCCATTCGGCCCCATTCAGCCAACTATTTTAAGACGTTTATCCCCATCTAGGTGTCGATTTCTTCCTGGCGAGCGATAGCAAGCCAGCATTATATGAAGAAATCCGGCTTCGCCGGAGACATTTTTGTATCGAAAAATGTACAAATTTAGCCTGCTGTCAAACAAAAATAAAAAATATGCTGGCTCGCTACCGCTCACCAGTAAACAATTGACAACTGGATGGGGATAAACGTCTTAAAACAGTAGGCTGAATGGGGCCAAATGGGTACAAGGCAGAGAAAGATAGAAAAGGACAGAACAAAAACAGGTCACACCCCTGCGACCGTACATAATTATTAGCAACTCTATTTCAGGCCGCACTACGCTGTAAAGAACAATGTAACTAACAACCTTATTTCAGGCTGGACTGCACTATCAAAAACAATGTAACTAACAAAGCCTTACTTAACGCTTGTGCAAATATCAGGAGCATAATACTCTGTGTAGGCCTACATTGCAAATTACAACACTAAGAAGAAGAGGAAGCAAGACTGGCACACCAGCCGCAAATATAGTAATGCAATTACACACAATTACTGAAAGTCAAAGTATACACAAAAGATTTTTTTTTTTTTGTATAACTGATTACTTAACCAGTCAACCCCTTGAGGACCACGACGCGCTCCTGCATTTCATTCTGCACTATCATACTACTTTACACAGCTTAGGATTGACCTCCAACGATGGAGGAACAGAGGATCTCAATTAACCCTTTGATTCACACTGATCTCTCTCTAATCTTAAGTCATAGTCCCAAACAATAACCAGAACAATCGGAAGGAACGCGTCATTGTATCCTGAAGGGGTACTACATAAATGCATGATTTACTCACCAAGCGGTATCCCCGTTGTCTAGTGGTAGGTCACAAGATTCACAGACTTCTCCCATCCTACAAAGAAAATACATCTATATTGTACCGGCATTGCTTACATATATATTTCATAACATATCAATTCAACCAAAAAATAATTACACCAATGTATCAAATAACCGAAAATTATTAACAGCAAAACATCTGCACATTCAAATTATTATTGATAAGCATTTCAATATTCATAATTGCATACTGCATAAACAATACACTTATAGGGCGGCTTAGGCTAGGACAGTTCAACCACTTACAGCACATTTTCGCGGGCATTTTATGGGCCTGGGTCATAGAGGTATGTGTACTGTATATACCGGCCACCTGTCCATGTTGGCCTTACCCTCCACAATAGTCCTGGCCCACCCGTCCCTCCGGCCACCAGCTAGGGTACCGGGCCATACTGAACCTTTAGAACACAGAGGCCACCCAACTGTCCACATGTTGAACCTATATCAATATCCGGTAGTCGGTCTCCAGCAGGGGATCGAACCCGGGACAGTACCGCTTAACCACACTAGGTATCCCCTCTAGTAATTAACTTTTATATATATATCGTTAATAATAGGATGAAGATTTAACTGTTGTTAAGTTGGCTATTTCCAGACAATTTTCTTAACCTTCACTAGGCAACTAGCAAATTCTGTGTGACATTAAGCAATTCCAATTTATGTGGTCAAGCTCAAAGCAATTAGGTAGGCCTATACTCATGTTGTCGGACATTATCTTCGAATCAAGTAATTGAGGGCTTGGGATGGGACATCGAGACCTCTTGATCTTGGATGGTCTCGATGGGCAAATGTATGCATTTGGATGGTATCAATGAACACGTGTGTCTCATCTAAAACCATTAACCTGATTAGGACAATAAGTGTGCTGCTAAGGAAACGACGAAGAGTGTGTTAACCCACTCAAAACGATGGCGTCTTTAAAATGCAGTATGGCTAGTAATTGTACAATTTCATTTAGCTTAGAAAGCAACTCTGACCAGCCAGCCGGTGGGTCTAGTGGACAGTAAGATTTCCTACCCAGGAATTGGGAGGTCGTCTGAAGGTTTTATCACTGTTCCTGGATGGTACCTTCTCCCTTGAGCAAGAGGATGGGTAATGGTCCCTGTTGGCTGTTACAGAGCTATTGAATCTCCTCGAAGGTGGAGATAAATGGCACTTGACAACAGACCAGAGAATATTATTATTATTTCGGATTTTCAAGGCGACAGAAACGCATCACATACAAATCTTTGACTCCAGCTAATCTTAACCCCTTCAGCACGATGACGTGTAGTTGCCTTTGTTTCTGGCTAACATTAGATGATTATACTGTATGAAGCTTAAGGGGAGGAAGGCCGTTTTTCTGAACCCCCTTCTCCCTAATGTTTAGCCCCACTAATTTTGAGATTATAAGACGTTCGGTCCATTAGTTTGGCGATTTTAACACCTTTCGCCCTATTTCGTTTTCAATTTTAAGACCTTTCGTGCCATTTAGGTGTCCATTATTTCCTGGTGAGCGATAGCGAGCCTGCAATTTTAAGAGGAAGCGGCCTTTGGCCGGGACATTTTTCAACCGAAAAATTCACAAATTTAACTTGAAGAGGGGTCTAGGGGGTGTTTTCTAAGCTTGATGGAGGTCTAGGGAGGAAACTAAAACAATATATATGAATAAATTAATTAATAGACCAAACAAACGGCCAGTCTCCCCTAAGAAGGATCAATGTTATTCAGAGGGTATATAGGGATAGTATTTACCACTTCCAGTCCTAAAGGTCGATTATAAGGTAAAGGAAATCGTCTAATGGTAACCAGACTAAGATGGAAAGTACGTCATGGTACTGAAGGGGTTAACTACAGTGACAACAATCGTCTAACCACTGCCAGAACTAAATACAATAAGGCGCCATCATACTGAGAGGGTTAGGTAGAATTGGCGCTCGAATACCCAAAATGGCGGCTGTGAAAGAAGTTGTCTGATTCCCTATACGCTAAAGGTTCTGTGAAACTCATCCGATTCCGCAGCAATATTTCGTTTTGTGTTCGTTGTGGGATCGATAAATACCTGTTAGCAAATATTGGTTTCCTATGTGTTCTCTCTCTCTCTCTCTCTCTCTCTCTCTCTCTCTCTCTCTCTCTCTCTCTTTCTTTCTTTCTCTCCCCTGTGTCCACTGATATATATATATATATATATATACTGTATGTATATATATATATATATACTGTATGTATATATATATATATATACTGTATGTATATATATATATATATATATATATATATATATATATATATATATATATATATATATATGTATGTATATGCTCAGGCCCACTCCCCACTTTTCCTATTTTTATTTTTGTTTTCTATTTTACTCTATTTTATTATTTTTTTTATTTTCTTTTCTTGGGGGTGGCCGACTCAAGACAGCAAGAACAGGGAAAACACAAAACACAAGACAGAACAACGAACAAACACAGACAAAACACAAAATTCACACACATCTAGGTCACCCAGGAGAATACCCAGAGACCAGGGTCACCAAGGTCGCTCCAGCACTCCCCCGGCCCCCGACCACCCGGAGAGGCTCCGATCTCGGCAGGCAGACATACAGCTGAGCCAAAGCCACAAGCCCGCCCACCACACTTCCAATCGCACCCTTCATATTAATCGTCTCCCCGGGCCAGGCGCCTGATGGACTATTATCTAGTCCAACTTGCGCCCGACCCCTTCCCCCAAATGACCACGTGTTCACTCAACTATTCACAAGCATTCTCCATTCATTCCTATTTATTACCACTTCCTTTGCCTGATCTATAGTCATTCCTCTATCATCCAAAGCTTGTCTTACACAGTCTCTCCATCTCAATGGGGGTCTTCCTGCCCTTCTATCTCCCCTTGTATCTGACTCACATATTCTCTTTGTAAACCTTTCGTCTCCCATTCGTTCAAGATGACCATACCAGCTCAGCACCCTTCTGTCCACTCTGGCTGACAAATGTTCCTGTTACCCCACTCTCCTACGTATCTCTTCATTCCTCAATCCGTCCCTCCGAGTAACTCCACACATACTCCTCAAGCAGCTCATCTCCATCACATCCAGCTTTCTTCTCTCCTTTTTCTTCAGAGCCCATGTCTCAGCCCCATACATCACTGTTGGCACCACAATTCCTCGATACATTGCACTTTTTACTTTCATTCAGAGATTTCTCGTCTTCCACATACTTCCCATTGCTCCGAATATATATATATATATTTATATATATTTATATATTTTATTATATTTTTTTATTTTTTATTTTATTTTATTTATTTATTTATTTATTTTTTTTTGGGGGGATAGCAAGCCTGTAAATTACAAGAAATCACCCTTAGCCGGGAAATTTTTCTTTCGAAAAATGTACACATTTAGCTTGAAGTGGGTTTGGCTGGGAAATTTATATTCGTGTATTTGTATTCATTTGTTTTTTCTTAGTTTGAAGGAAATCTGGGAAGGCGTTCTTGTTAGCCAAAGGGACGAAATAAAACGCATTGCACGAAAACGGAAAATGCAAGCAAAAATCCTCAATAGTAATGCAACACAATACAGTCAAATAATTATCCCACAAGACGTCGGACCAGATAGTGTTAAACGTGGCATGACACCCACTTGTAGCAAAAATAGATGCATAGAAAGAGGAAACAAGGAAGAGTAAGGAAGGAAAGAGAAAGGAAAGAGGGAGAAGAACAGAGGAAGGAAGACGAAGGAAGGGAAAAGGAAGGAAGGAAGACGAAGGAAGGAAAGAGGAAGGAAGGAAGGAGGAAGAAAGAGGGAGGAAGAAAGAGGAAGGAAGAAAGAGGGAGGAAGAAAGAGGAAGGAAGAAAGAGGAAGGAAGAAAGAGGAAGGAAGAAAGAGGAAGGAGAAAGAGAAAGGAAGGAAAGAGAAAGGAAGGAAAGAGAAAGGAAGGAAAGAGAAAGGAAGGAAAGAGAAAGAAAGGAAGAGCAAGGAAGAAAGAGGAGGGAAGGAAAGAGGAAGGAAGAAAGAGGAAGGAAGAAAGAGGAAGATAGAGGAGGGAAGGAAAGAGGAAGGAAGGAAGGAAGAGGGAGGAAGAAAGGACAGCGGAAGGAAGGAAATAGGAAGGAAGAAAGGAAGGAAAGATAGATGAAGGAAGATAGAGGAAGGAAAGATAGATGAAGGAAGGAAGAGGAAGGAAAGAGGAAGGAAGGAAAGAGGAAGGAAGGAAGGAAGAACGAGGAAGGAAAGAAAAGAGGAAGGAAGGAAGGAAAGATAGATGAAGGAAGATAGGAAGGAAGGAAGAGGAAGGAAGATAGAGGAAGGAAAGATAGATGAAGGAAGGAAGAGGAAGGAAGAGGAAGGAAGATAGAGGAAGTAAGGGAAGAGAGAGAAGGGAAGAGGAAGAAAGGAAGGAAGAACGAGGAAGGAAACAAAGAGGAAGAGAAAGGAAGATAGAGGAAGGAAGGAAGAGGAAGGAAGATAGAGGAAGGAAGGAAGATAGAGGAAGGAGGGAAGATAGAGGAAGGAAGATAGAGGAAGGAAGATAGAGGAAGGAAGATAGAGGAAGGATCAAAGAAGGAGGAAGGAAGGAAGATAGGGGAGGGATGGAAGAAGGAAGGAAGAGGAAGGGTAAAAGAGGAAGGAAGGAAAGGGAAAAAATAAAGATGAAAGAAAAGGAAGGAAGAAAGGTGAAGACAAAAAGAAGGAAGGAAAGAACGAGGAAGGAAGAAAGCGGAAGAATAAGAAGGAAGACAGAAAGAAAAGAGGAAGTAAGGAAGAAGGAAGGAAAGAAGAGGGGGGAAGGAAGGGGTAGGTCCCGGTAGGAGGGAACAGGAGGGGAAGGAGGGAAACGGGAGTGGAAGGAGGGAAACGAGGACAACGGGAGGGGAAGAAGGACAACGGGAGTGGAAGGAGGGAAACGGGAGTGGAAGGAGGGAAACGGGAGGGGAAGGAGGGAAACGGGAGGGGAAGGAGGAAAACGGGAGGGGAAGGAGGGAAACGGGAGTGGAAGGAGGGAAACGGGAGGGGAAGGAGGGAAACGGGAGGGGAAGGAGGGAAACGGGAGGGGAAGGAGGGAAACGGGAGGGGAAGGAGGGAAACGGGAGGGGAAGGAGGGAAACGGGAGGGGAGTGGAAGGAAGGAGGAAACGGGAGGGGAAGGGGAAACGGGAGTAGAAGGAGGAAAACGGGAGGGGAAGGAGGGAAACGGGAGGGGAGGGAGGGAAGCGGGAGGGGAAGGAGGGAAACGGGAGGGGATGGAGGGAAACGGGAGGGGAGGGAGGGAAACGGGAGGGGAATGAGAGAAACGGGAGGGGAGGGAAGGAGGGAAACGGGAGGGGAAGGAGGGAAACGGGAGGGGAAGGAGGGAAACGGGAGGGGAAGGAGGGGAAGGAGGGAGGGGAAGGAGGGAAAGGGGGGAAGGAGGGAAGGAAAGGGGAGGGGAAGGAGGGAAACGGGAGGGGAAGGAGGGAAACGGGAGGGGAAGGAGGGAACGGGAGGGGAAGGAGGGAACGGGAGGGGAAGGAGGGAACGGGAGGGGAAGGAAGGAACGGGAGGGGAAGGAGGAAAATGGGAGAGGAAGGAGGGAACGGGAGAGGAAGGAGGGAACGGGAGGGGAAGGAGGGATTTGTGTTGAAGTAGGGGAGGAAGGAAGTTAAGTGGCGGGAGGATGAAGCAAGATGAAGAGAGGATGAAGGAAGGAAGGCAGGAGAAAGACTGGGAGGCTGAATGGATGATGATAAGAGGAGGAAGGCAAGAATGGGGAAGGAAGAAAGGAGCTAAGAAGAAACGAGGATGGAAGGAAGGAGGGAGGAAGGCACGAAGGAGAGGGCAAGAAAGGAAATGGGAGAAAGGGGGCAAAGAGGAAAACGTAGTAGTATAAAATGTCTATCTATCTATCTATTGCCGGACGCCTTATTCCTCTTTACGAGGGTGGCCATACACAAAATGCCCCCAAGCAGACCTAACCCCTGTGGGAAGGGCAACCCGTGCCAGTTTACTGAAGGAGTCGGAAGGACTTACTGGATTGACCACTCAACTTAGGGTTGTCTGACTCCGAGGCCCTCTATGTATATTTTTAGCACTATTTTTCTACAGTGGTGCGTGGCTAGTCCATCCACTAAACCTGCTTCACCCTTAGGTGAGCAGTATGGATTTATATCAGGTTTACTTCCCTAGACAGGTTGCCGACCAAGGCTGACGAGTCCCATCCACCCGGATTTGTATAAGGTTGTCTCCCCTAGATGGGTTGCCAACCAAGGCTAACGAGTCCCATCCACCAGATAGTAAACGGGAAAAGGAATGGGAGGGAGGTGGGATGGTGGGAGAGGTGGAAGATGGTGAGCAACGTGGGGAGGGGAGGTGTGCAGGGGGGTTAGGGGGGTTCTGGCAGGTGGGAGGCAGATGGATGCAAAGTTTATATACATACAAGTTAACTCATCAAAATAATATTGGAACCCTGTGACGTCACGCATGAGGAATCGCGGCCACAAAACGTAAACAAACATGGGCGCTGTTGGGAGGATCTGAGGGTGTGTGGCTTTGAATAGCGGAATAATGGGTGTTTCGTTGACATGTGTTATGTTTAGTTGGGATTAAGTCTAAGTAGAATATCTTGTGAGTGTGTAGCTACTTCAAGGGTTCATTATTATAAAGTTTTCACTATCAAATCGTTGTATGAACATTTAAGGTCCTGATAAGGGTGAACCTCGATCCTTCTGGGCTCTGAGTATTGACCAATTTATCTAGGCTACTAACTTGTGCTTCGACAATTAATCGCATTTTATTAATTATTTCCAGAAAGTATAACTGATGGGTAAACAAAGAGCATGTGCAGTGTTTGGGTGTACTCCCGAGAAAAATTATAAGCCTACTCGAAAACATCATTTCCCAAACAGAAAATGTATCAGGACATATGGATACACAGATGTTACCGTTTTCTGATCCTATTAATGTGAAAAATGCCACCATCTGTGAAAAACATTTCAGTGTTGAACAATGTGCAACAAATTTAGGTAAAATTCTAGATCCGGTTTCACAGTGAATTTAGCATTTTGTGTTTTTGTTTTTCTCAGTTTTCTTTAATATACATTGTTGTTTAATACTAAGGACTGGCGGAAATTAGTATTTACCAATTAAGCCCGGTTCACACTAGCCGTCTGTTGGGGATCCGTTTTTGGGCCTGTGACGTCACATACAAAAAACGGATGTGGAGAAGGGAAATTGAAATGAAATGCGTACCACATTCCAGAGCGTGGGCCAGACTCAGGGGTAGGGCACGTACTTCTCTGGCGTACGGTAAACACCTACTAGACGATCGTCAATATGGACTGCGAAACGATCTTTCTTTGTGTTTTTTTTCTTTACTTGGAACGAAGATGAACCACCACCGTAATTCAATGCATATAACTAGGAATATACATTGTCTCTTATCTGGAGGCGCACTAAGCACTATGTGTTAACTTTGGTGGTGCCGTGTCGGCAGCCAGGTACACGATCAATAGGTTAACATATTAAACTGCCTTAACCCATCAGACCCGAAAGGGCTCTTAAACACCCATAAAAAACACACCCGAGCTACCCGGAAGGGCTCTGAGGCACCCAGTGCTTGAAAGCCTGTGAGCTTGGTGTATGAGGCGTCCGTCCGACGCATGTAAACAATAGCTGGCTGGACCGACGCCCCGCATCTCCGGCCACAAGAAGGAGTGCGTCGCTTGTTCGTGTGTGCCTGTATGTTTTTGTTAAGTATCGAAAAGTAGTGTAAAGTGGCTGTTTTTACCATAAAAGTTATCTCCAATGAAATCATCATCACAACTGAACCAGTTGATTTAGAGAGCTCTACTTAACGCCATTCTACAGGTACGAAACACATCTACGCTTGGGGGATGCGCGTGAATGCAGAAGCAGTCAAAATAACAATAATACGGTAGCCTAGGCGTAGAAGTTTTTCGGCCAAAACCCCCGGGTCTCGGGGAAATTATATAATATAATAGCCGGGGCTGGAGGGGTAATATTTGCCTTGCCATTAAAATTATACATATAGCATATATTGTGATGCGATATTAACTATAATGTAATGGAAATTGGCAGAAAAATATTACACACATTTCACTTCAATGTTCAATATACGTATGTACGTACACCAAAAAGATAAATCAAAACCATCTTTTTGAGGGGTACGTATTTTGGTAAACGGCTCCCCGGTTCACAATACGTACACGCCGCATGTCTGTAAGTGACCACTATTTTGCCGCATGTCTGTAAGTGACCACTATTTTTTATACGTACAGTAAAACGATAGGAAAAACGGCTAGTGTGAACCAGGCTTTATCCAACAATCTAAAAACACGGCCCCCACTAGTGGGGAGGGCTATGAAGATCAGGGAAATTGCGGGGTAAAAGACGAA
Organism: Paralithodes platypus; assembly: GCA_032716605.1. Lineage (NCBI taxonomy): Eukaryota > Metazoa > Arthropoda > Malacostraca > Decapoda > Lithodidae > Paralithodes > Paralithodes platypus. The sequence continues at coordinate 38,701,664 of CM064552.1, read as the reverse complement.
AATAAGGGGTAATATTAGCCTAACCTAACAACCTTACCTAACCTAACCCAGTATATTAGGTGGGGGCTGCTGCCCCCACACCCCCGCTGGTTTGGTATTAAAATAATAAAAGATTGACTGTCGAAAAAAGAAGTCGATGAAGTCTACGGTATTTACTCCGCAATCTTTAGCTTTGGCTGTGGATAACAGGAGGTAAATATTAACTTTTTCACAGTACTGTAATTATAATTCCATTTGCGCCGCTACTGACCGATATAGGAATGAAGTACAGTATGGTATATGACGAATGTATAGAAGCCATATAAATTGATTAATGTGCTGTGAAACCGGATCTAGAATTAAACCCAAATTTAAAATACCAGTTACTAGGGTGCGCATTGCCAACAAATTATAGAGGACTCAAACCAGATGCCATCCCAGATCAGAATCTACCACATCCAACAAACAATGGTAAGAACCTTTATAATTTATTACAACACTTACAGTAGACTAGCCTAGGCCTATAGGCCTTAGCCTATGTTTACTTTAGCTGGCTATAGGCTAGGTGGCTACTATGTCTATTTGTAATTATTTTCCTTTAGCCTAATTTAAAGTCAAGATGTAGGCTTGGCAGTTGGCACTGTACGCTTGGCCTAAAATAAATGCAGGAATGTTTCTCTTGGTGTTATCATATAGGCCTATTTAGGCTTGGCATTAGCCTACCCTAGGTCTTCTTCTTCTTTAGAACCCGCCCGCAGACCGTGCAGATCCACAGGGCTGACCTTTGTATCGGTACTGGCTCAGAAACGTTAGTAGGAGGGAAAGTTTAGAGTAGAAGGATAGTTTAAGAGATTTTTTTTTTTTATAACCCCCCCCCCCCTCCTCACTTCCTCCCCCTCACCTCCCCCCCCCCCCCCCCCCCCCCCCCACCCATTTCTCTTCCTCCACATTTTCTCCAACATCCTCTTCACCATCTCCATGTCTTGTGTTTTCATCTCCTGTGTTAACCCCAATAGCGCCCCTACCCCTCTATCTTCTCTCTGCTTAATCTCCTCCCACCCCCTCTCCCCAACTCTATTCCTCATGTACCTCTCCAGTACATGAATATGAATATGAATTTAGTAAATTTGTAGGTAAACTTGGTGACTGGACGACTCGGCCCATGGGACAACTCGGCTCGAACAGCTCGGCCCACTTTTGGACAACTCGGCCACGACGGCGAGACAGCTCGGCCCATTATTTGAGACAGCTCGGCCCCATGTTATGCTATGGTTAGGTTAGGTAGGGACATAGTGATTCCAAAATGATCAATACTTGAAATAAAAGTTAATGAATTGTCACTTGTTTGATGAAATGAAAAGATTGATACATAAATAGATAGGGACATAGTGATTCCAAAATTATCAATACTGTATAGCCATTTATATCGTTTTTATGTTGTCGAAGCAAATATGGGTTGTGAAAGGCAGAGTTGTCTCGCAATTAACACTGGGCCGAGCTGTCTTGCCGTGGGCCGAGTAGTCTAGCATTCGGTAAACTTTACCATGTGACCGTGTGACAGCCGAGAGTTATATAATTTACCATAGCCTAGGCTAGGCCTACTTTTATATATATTTTTTATTTTCTTCGATATAGGCTACAGTGTTTTTTTTACAGCAAGGACTAGGGTACAGGAAATTAGTATTTGCCCATTAGCTTGGGCCTTAGGCCGGTATTAGTTTATGACCAACCAGTTACGGGCCCCATCGATGACTATCAGTGTTTTAGCACTTTCATGAACTATACTTTGTTGGTGTATATGTAATTACCGTCGCAAAATCACTAGAAGTGAAATACGAGAAACTGTTGGATTGTTCACCCATAACACAGGGAACGTGAGCTGGGTTTAGACCGCCGCGCACCCATAAACAGGGAACGTGAGCTGGCTTTAGACCATGAGTGACAGTGAGACAGGTTAGTTTTCGGTTAGGTTCGGCTAATGTTGAAAATACTAAAATGCGACAGTCCTCGGTATTAAACAACACTGTACAGTATATCAGAGAAGAAAAAAAAAAAAAATTACCTGAAAAACTCGTAAATGGTTGGTGATAAACTTTTACCCTTAGGCCCTATTCAACAATCTAGGCTAGGCTAAACAGAGACTCCCCCTAGGCTATTTGGGAAGGCTATGAAGATCAGGGAAAATTGAGGGTTAGGCCTAGGCTAAAGATGATAAAAAGGGAATAATAAACTCTACTGTATTTGGCAAAGCCCCCCCCCCCCTCAATCTAGCTTATTCTAGCCTATTGTATCCCACGGCAGTAAAAAAATAAAATAAAATTGGAACATGATAGCGAGCGTCCGTGTTGCCTAGTCTAATCAAGACTAGCGGTACGCCTGAATACTACATCATTGTTGCAAAAACTCCTTTAGGCCCTATAATAAATTTCCGACGGTACAGGCATAGGCGATATACCAATGTATTATGTGATATGACAATTCCGTAGGCTACACAAAAATTGATGGCTCTCGCGGCTGTAACACCGTAAAATCTTAGCAATTTTTATTAGTGCACCATCAAGACTTTTTATTAGTAGCCTAAAGATTAGTTTCTGTTATTTTCTCATGTCATATGTGTGTTTGGTGACTGGACGACTCGGCCCATGGGACAACTCGGCTCGGACAGCTCGGCCACGACGGCGAGACAACTCCGCCCATTATTTGAGACAGCTCGGCCCCATGTTTTGCCATGGGGCAATTTGACGAGACCAATCAGTATTAGTGGAGGGTTTATGGGTGAGGCCATGTATGCAGCACCAAATCCTGTCCTCTGCGTATGCGCGGCCTTTTCCCTAATATTTTTATTATGTTATTTAGGCTCAACTGCTAGGTTAATTTAAGTTAAGTTAAGTTAGGTTAGGTTAAGATAATATAATAGTATAAAGGAAAAACAAATCGTGCCAAGGGGCCTAAGATTCTCACGCATGCGCAGAGGACAGGATTTTCAGGATTTGGTGCTGCATACATGGCCTCCCGTTTATGGCGTGTGTGTAATGTGGGCGAAATGTTCGTTAATTGTATAATTATGTCATAGGCTAGTTCTCTCGATTCATAATGTGTAGGCTCGGACAGCTCGGCCCACTTTTGGACAACTCGGCCACGACGGCGAGACAGCTCGGCCCATTATTTGAGACAGCTCGGCCCCATGTTATGCTATGGTTAGGTATGGTTAGGTGTGGTTAGGTTAGGTTAGGTAGGGACATAGTGAATCCAAAATGATCAATACGAGAAATAAAAGTTAATGAATTGTCACTTGTTTGATGAAACGAAAAGATAGATACATAAATAGATAGGGACATAGTGATTCTAAAATTATCAATATAGCCATCTACAGTATATCGTTTTTATGTTGTCGAAGCAAATAAGGGTTGTGAAAGGTAGAGTTGTCTCGCAATTAACACTGGGCCGAGCTGTCTCGGTTTTACTGGGCCGAGCTGTCTCGCCGTGGGCAGAGCTGTCCGAGCCGAGCTGTCCCGTGGGCCGAGTAGTCTAGCATTTGTGTGTTTTGATTAATATACTTCTGGAAGTGGAAGAAATACTATATTAACGAGATGTAACATGGCACCCAATACTGGGGAAGGCTACAAATATTGGAAAATGTGTGGTTAGAAATGCAAAAAAAATAACTATAATAGCCTAGGCCTAGGCCTATTGCCTTATTAGGCTAATCAAACTTGCCTTGGGTTTTTGTGTTTTTTTCAATTTAATGAAAATGATGGCCGTGGAATAATTTTGGGTAATTGTAGCACTAACACTCAATGCCACCTATAAAGAGCGCTTACACAAGACCCAAATACTGACCCATCCTACTTAAAGTATGGTAAATTTGTCGGGTGCGATATGAAGTTTTATTAGTTTTTAATATGATTTACTATTTTTAAACAATATTTCATGACGTCTATTTACGCTATAGGCTATCACCGATGAATTAACTTCGGACCTCCGTTTTCTGTGGACCCATTTCCTTTCGATGCGCGTCGCAAATGGGTGCGTTTATCATTCTCATCCAGTATTTTTGTTTTAGTATTTTGACATCTACAGTGCATCATATTTTAAGAGTAGCTGGGGTCACCCCCAAGTTAGGTGAGGTTGTTTGGTTAGGTTAATGACAATAAAGTCTTTGGAAGTGCCGGTGTCATGTGACGTCGGCACTTCCAAGGGCAATACTGTATTGTCATTAACCTAACCAAACAACCTTACCTGACCTGAGGGCTGCCGCGGCAAGAATGTTAAGTGCGGGCGTACCGCCATCATTGTTTACACTACGCGTAGTGGCGTCGGACCTTTGCTATCATGTTCCCGTCTATTTTGACTGCCTTTGGATACAATAATATGTGAGGGGGGCTTTGCCCCCCTCACCGCCCCCATGACATAGTCATCATCCTATATATTGCCAGCAGGGGGCAAATTACCGAAAAATTCGCCGTCAAAATAGACGCGAACTTAACCACGGTGATCGACAATTGTAAACATGACGGCGGCGGGGGAGGCGTCGGACCTTAATAATAATAATAATCTTCTGGTTACTTATATAGCGCCCGTATCTCCTCCTTCGAGGATTCACAAGCGCTTGGCTTTCTTTAGTCTACCAGAGACCATTACCCATCCCCCTTGCTCATGGGGAGATGGTAACCGCCGGCTATATCCCAGAAAAACTTTTCAATCTGAGCGGGGATTGAACGCTAGACCTTCAAGATGGGAATCAGGCACGCTATCAACTGAGCCAGCCGGACGGCTACCTTAGCAATCATGTTCCTGTGTATTTTGAATGCCATTGGATATGATAATATGTTGAGGGGGGCAAAGCCCCCCCTCACTCCCCATGACATATTGTCATTATATATATTGTCAGCAGGGGGCAAATAGCCGAAAAAAATCGCCGTCAAAATAGACGTGAAGTTAACAGCGGAGATCGCCCTATGTAAACATGCCGACCGTACGCCCGGACTCTACATCCATCCCTCTGCCGCCCCCAGACCCTCACTACTTGCACGTCAGTAGTAGGGACTAGGGCTTCCGGGATGGATGTAGAGTTCGGGTGTTCGGTCGTCATGTTTACATAGGGCGATCGCCGCGGTTAAATTCGTGTCTATTTTGATGGCAATTTTTTTCGGTTATTTGCCCCCTGCTGGCAATATACAGTATATGATGATGATAAAATGTCATGGAGGGGTGAGGGGGGGTAAAGCCCTCCCTCAACATATTATTGTATCTAATGGCATTCAAAATACAGTAGACGGGAACATGATTGCAAAGGTCTGACGCCTCCCCCGCTGCCGTCACGTTTACATTTGTCGATCGCCGTGGTCGTTCGCGTCTATTTTGACAGCGTTTTTTTTCGGTAATTGGCCCCCTGCTGGCAATATATATGATGATGACAATATGTCATGGGGGGGTGAGGGGGGCAAAGCCCCCCCCCCCCTCCCTCAACATATTATTGTATCCAAAGGCAGTCAAAATAGACGGGAACATGATGGCAAAGGTCCGACGCCACTATGCATAGTGTAAACAATGATGGCGGTACGCCCGCACTTAACATTCTTGCCGGGCTTCCTAAATAAGGCAAGTTTAATAAACAAAAACAGTTGAAAAAGGAAAATTACCAGCGCGCGCGTAAATACAAAAATCTCGCACGGTAGCGTCATCGTTTAACGTCTGGTATTTAGTTTAAATATAATTTTAAAATATGTATTAAATTTTATTAAAAACTAATACCGGTAAAACTTCAAAACGCACTCACAAATTTACCGTACATTAAGTAGGATGGATCTCTATTTTGGTATTGTGTAAGCGGTTTTTATGATTGTGTTAACTTCTATTTCAACGCTCAGCGTTCAATTATCACTCAAGCTAGGCCTACATCAATTAGTTAAATGGTACAGTACTGCACCTAGGAAGATAGCTACGAAGTAAAACAAAAGTAAGATACAGTAATACCCTTTGTTATTTTCATTACATATATGCCTTCCTTACAGATAGGGACAGGGCTGCTCGTGTCCAGAAGAGGGGTTGAAAGAGGCTGTTTTTTTAAATCCTGTCTCCAGAAGGGAAACCTTCAAAACGGGCAAGAACAAATTATGCCGCTTCTTCTTCTTCATGTGCTGGTACTGCTAGTGTACAAGATACATTCAACGATATGCAGCCTATAGCCTCCACATCCTGCTCTCCATATGCAATGCCTCATCCAAAGCAGCCAAGAATGGAAGATGCTTTAGGTCCAGACCCTCTACATGGTGCACTCTGTGACATCCAGCCTAAGGCCTCTACATCAAGCTCTTCAGCTCATTATAGCTTCCTGGATGTTCTGTTAACTGGTAAGTTTGGCACATTGGCCTATTTTTTTCTCATCCCTGTCCTCTAATCCTTCATTTGTTTTTGTCGTCTTACTTGCACCTTTACCCAGGGTGTGTTCACTTGACAACGATAAATAGTCAAAAGTTGTATGTTAACTTTTATAAGAAACGGGATGATGTACATGACACTAACGTTAACTTTCCGTCCCCGGTAGCTCACTCCTCACTTGTATTTGGTACATATTCTATCCTATTGCGACCCAACTCTTGCAATTTGTGTTACACATAGCATACTGAAGCACTTATTACTATACTCTTCAATAGCGAGTGAAAATATTCAACATAGATTATCATGGGAGTACTGTACAGTATTTGGACACGGGTAGCTCCTGAAAAAATCACATGCTTATCAGTGCCAGGGTGTTATTTTTCCATTAATAACACTACTACATAACTGATTTTTAGCATATAGGCTAATGTATAACCTATTCTGTATATTCAAAATGTGTGTGATAAGAAAGTGTCTACTTTTACGGCTTGAGTAATTTATTATTTGTACACTAAAATTGCTCCCATCCGGAAATCAAAGACTTCTGGACGAGCATTAGGTTTCGGACATGTTCTCTAGCTATACAGATTAGTCTTGTTGGGTTAGGTTTTTATTGTTGTTTTTAAGTGTAAGATACTGTAAGGAATGTCGCATTCACCCAGTAAAACCTTCTGAAAGGAATGTTTGTTTATAGGACAATATTGTTCAGCTATACCACTTTCATTTTATACATTTAGTTACCGGTACAGTATGTACAGTACTATTTTTAATGAGGTGAAACTCACACATCAGCTGTTGCAAGGTTGTCCAACTTCAGTCTACAAATGGATTTTACATCCATTGCAGATACGGTACTTTCATGGGAAACTTTCTTCACTTCTGCCACCTTCGTATCTTTGACCGTGGTACAGTACTGTACTGCATTTCTCTGCCCACAGCATTTCAGTTGAAATTTTGCATATTTAGTGTTTATACTGTAGCTATAAAGCCACTAATGCTTTCAATTTTGTTTTAAACTATACATGTTATAACTTACAGTACAGTAGGCTACATGTTATTGCATTATATTGCCACACAATGGCTTCTTCTAAGAACTTTGGTGTTAGTTTATAAATGATCCTGTTATGCAGTATGTAATAGGATCATGAGGGGTAGAGCCACAAAATACGCAGGAGCATCTTTTATTCGTTAAGAGAATCGGACAATATCATTTCTGCGTTCCAGATTTTTCCGATTTAGTGAATATGTACTCGGACTATTGGCAGTTCCGGATCGGGTTTTCCCGCGAATAGGCCAGACGGCCGAGGTTTTACTATTTATTTACTCTAACTTAGCTAAATTTTACAAATACTTTCTTCCCCTAGTTAACTTGGACATAATAGGCCAATTGGTATGTTCATGTGAACATTTAATTTGATAAGTAACAGTTAAATTAAAAAAAATATATATATTTCTTGATGACTATACTGTAATGTGCTTCAAAACATTATTTGTTTTAATTTTTAATTTATTTTCTCATTAATTTTCCCGAGAATGACAAACCTCCAAGCACTGACCCCTCTGAGTCTAGTGTCAACAATGATGTGCCTGTTCCTCTTCAACCCTCAGTAAGTGAACTCCAAGCACTGAAAAGAGATTTGGAAATACCAGAGAATGGCAAACCTCCAAGCACTGACCCCTCTGAGCCTAGTGTCAACAATGATGTGCCTGTTCCTCTTCAACCCTCAGTAAGTGAATTCCAAGCACTGAAGAGATGTGGAAATACTCAAGAACAAAATAAAGGAGCAGACGCAGGAAATTCTAGGAAGTCATCAAAAATTAGATCAAATAAATATTTCATATAATACATGTATGTCGGCATTGTCAAAATGTTTCAGTGACGAACAAATAGGACAACTCACTTCTGGTCAACCAGTTAGGCAATGGCCAGAAGAAGATATCATACATGCTTTAAGTCTTCGCAGTCTTGGATTGAACTCCTATAGGTATGTAAGAGAGCAACTTGGCATCCCTTTACCCAGCATTTCAACACTGAACCGATGGGTAAAATATATTAACATTGAGCCAGGTATCCTTAATTCAGTGTTGCGACTAATGTCAACCAAAGCTCAAACTCTAACTAAAGGAGAAAGAGCATGTATTATCTCATTTGACGAGATGAAAATTGACAGCAAATTTTGCTATGATAAAAGTTCAGACAAAATTTATAAACCTCATAACTATGTTCAGGTGGTAATGGCCAGAGGAATTTTAGGTAAGTGGAAGCAACCCATATTTAATGATTATGATGCTAAAATGACTAAACCATTATTAATGTCTCTAATTGAGAAACTTGAGGTTGCTGGATACCCAGTCCATGCTACTGTTTGTGACCTGGGAGGTAGTAATGTAGGCTTGCTCACTTCTCTTGGAATTTCAACTTCAAACCCAAAATTTTCAAATCCCTTCACTGCCAGTAGAGTCATACATGTGTTTGCAGATCCTACACATTTAATTAAATTAATTAGAAATAATCATGTTGATAAATCCATTCAAACTCCAGATGGTGATGTTACTACTGCACCTTTAATGGAACTGGTCAAGTATCAGAGTGGGGATTTTAAATTAGCTCCCAAAATATCAAACGCATCCTTGCTTGTCAAAGGGACAGACCGTCAAAGTTAAAACTGCTACTCAACTCTTGTCGGAAACAAGCTATAAATTATTTAGGAGAAGAAACAACTGCCGTTTCTTCAGTTAATTGGAAAGTGACTTCAAAATTCATTGGGCTTATAGATAAATGGTTTGATATTTTGAATTCTTCATCTATTAGAGGGGACAAATATATGAGAAATGCTTATAAAGGAGACAAAGAACAACTTAATGTGCTCCAAGAAGTTATAGATACTTTTAGCTCAACAACTGTTGCTGGTAAAGAATACCAGTTCATTATAGGTGTTCTGTATTCATCAAAGTCTCTGATAAATTTGTTCAATGACCTTAAATACTATTACAATTTTGAATACATATTAACACGAAGATTAAACCAAGATATCCTGGAGAATAGTTTTGGCATCATTAGACAAATGGGTAGCGCATATGACCATCCAGACCCTGTTAGCTTTAAATACAGAATGCGTCGCTACATTCTTAGTAGAAAACATGTTCTGGTGGCAGTCAATCCAAACACAACCATTGTGAAAGATGATGTGTTTATTGCTAATGGGCTCAGGTGTTTCCAAGCAAACAGTTCTCCTATCATAATGAAGCCCAAACGTGATGAAGAATTCCTTGGTGAGTTAGAGGATGAGTTCCTTACTTCTGACATTCTTGATGAGGAACTAGAAGTTGACAATCATACAAAATTAAATTTTCCAGAAAATTAAGTTGAAGGGTTTAAATATGTATTAGGTATTCTTGTCAGTAAATTTAGTGAAAAATATCCCTTTTTGGAAGGCTTTGAAAATAAAGAAAATTATTGGATTGGTTACAAAAACAAAGGGGGTCTCCGTCGCATGGATCCCTCTGTGGTAGATCAATTCCATAAGATTGAAGGAACTTTCAGAGCTTATCATGGGGAAACTTTAGTAGGTCATGGAGCAGTTCACAAAGTGTTGAAAAATATTCATCATACCATTGATATTCCAAGAGAAGTGATCAGTTATTACATCAGGTGTAGAACATACTTCAGACTAAAAGATTTGAACAAAGCTATAAGGTTGGACAAATCTCTTAAGAAAATTAATAAAATTAAGAAAATTGTAGCATGAGACCCTATAGTTCTTAGGATTTCAAATGTAAACATTTGTATTTTTTTGTATGTCCCCCTTTCAAAATTCCTCACTAGACCAACTACAAAATTCATAGTATATATATGAACAAATTACAGTATTAATTTATATTAGTAACGACTTGCCTTGGCCAACTACTGTATGTCTTTTATTTTTCATATTCATGCTCGCAATCTTCATCATTAAGTTGTAATTTAAAAAAATTCTCATGGCTAAACCATAGTTGGATACTTAAGAAGTTCAATCCTATACCAAATGTGATAAAATATGCTCATTATTGTATTGTAGTTTTAAGTGCAACACTAACCCAGAATATGGGTACTTAAAAAGTGCAATCTTATACCATAGGTTCAAATCAATCTCATTACTGTATTGTAGTTTTAAGTGCAACACTAACCCAGATTATGGGTACCGGTACTTAAAAAGTGCAATCATATACCATATGTTCAAATAATGCTCATTACTGTATTGTACTTTTAAGTGCAACACTAACCCAGATTATGGGTAGGCCTACTTAAAAAGTGCAAGCTTATACCATATGTTCAAATAATGCTCATTACTGTACAGTATTGTAGTTTTAAGGATCTGTCTCGAGTCGGCCACCCCCATAAAAAAATTTTTTTTTTAAATAAGTGGGGAATGGACCTGAGCAAATAGTTAGATAGTTTTAAGTGCAACACCCACCCAATACTAAGATACACGTACTTAATTATGAAGTTCAATCCTGTATCAAATGTTATAATATTATGTTCATTACTGTGTTATAGTTTTTAGTGCAGCATTGATGAATGTAAGTGCAGTCAGATCTCTTAATAAGCGCTGGGGGAGTGTAAAAAACAACTTCTCAATAAGCGTCTCCGGTTCCTTTTACGCGTTTCAGGAGCCCAAAAGTGGCCAAATCAAACCTTTTTACTTAATACGCTTGGACACCCATCATTTCGCATGGCACCAGATATCTTGAAATTATGAGGATATAATTTACCACACAGACTTTCCTTAATACCATAGCCTAACTCATCTTCAGGTTTCCGCGGCTTTCATCAGAGACGGCCCTTGCCTCGACTCTGTTTTGATAGTCTTTAATTATTTTTGCTCTCCTTTTTGGTGTATTTTCTTATTATTGTATGTCTTATTGTTCATCATTTATTCCACTTTTGGTTGGTATTTAGGGAAAAAATAAGGTGTCCACCATACGCTATTTTTCCATAAGGTATGTTGTTCCTAATACGCGGATTCCTAATACGCGCAGTCCTGTGTCGCCCATATAGGCACGTATTAAGAGAGCTTACTGTACTGTACCGCTTATTTATCATAACCCTATACCTGGGTACTTACAGTAATAAGTGTAATCCTATACCAAATGTGATCAAATTATGCTCATTGCTGTACAGTATTGTAGTTTAACCCTTAACTGTCGGCGCGCAACCTATGTCGTGTGAAATAAATTTGGACTATGTGGAGGTTCACAACTTATGTCGTTCGCCATTTTCAGCACGTAATGTTGCTGAGAGAGAGAGCTGAGCGGTGCGAGGAGCGTAGCAACACTATGACCGCTCCCCACGACCACCGTGGACATACTGAACTGTATTCTACTTTCCCCCCTCCTTTCTCACTCGCTACACAGGGAATTATGTAGGGAAATTACCTAATTACAGGGTTTTTGCACTCGTGTTGCACGATCGTTGCAAGAGAACCAGTGGTCGTACAAGGATGGTTCGGGTGTCATTGGAAAGCTCTGTTTACGCCCTTTCAGAGATAGATACTTGTTTTACGCTCTGGGTCTTATTTAGGCATGAAAATGATCACGTAAACAACCCTATTTAGGGTTAAAAAAAACGCTGGGCGCTACGGTCAAATAGACCGCCTAGCCCGCTAAATAAGGGTTAAATAGCAACAATGATTAACCCTTGAAAACCGGTTGATGTGTTTTTTGCCACAATTCTGTGTGATACCATAAAGTACGCCTATTTTATACTTGGTGTGTTTCTGTAAAGATTACTCGGCTTATCACGTGATAGGGAGGGGGTGGGTGGTAGGAAGTAGGGAGAGGGTTGCGGGGGTGCGGGAAGGCCTGAGGATAAAGCCTAGTTCAGCACTAGGCTGATACACCTTGCAGAATTTATGATTGCATGGGGCGAACATGCTGACGGCATATTTTGTTACTCGAGATTGCGGCAAAAAATACCCCACTTATGATGACATATGGCGTTAGCTCATTTACAAGGGTTAATTTACTGTTTCAATTTCAATAATCTAATGAAAACATGCTACTCAGTTATATCAAATGTGATATATGTTTTAGTTGTAAAAGGCAATTTATGTTGATATGACCCATAATGCCATGCCCTTTGTTATCGTGGGTAGGGCATTGGGTTTGAGAGGCGATATTTCTTTTGTCGCCCTTGTCCTTCAAGCTTTTGTTGTCAGTCCCTTGTGCCCTGTCGTCATGTTACGCTTTCCCTATGGCAGATGCCATAAATAAAATAAAATTTGAAATAAAAGAACACAATATGTGATCATACATTACTGTATTGTTGTTGTAAGTGCATTAGCTCGTTTAATGACGATGCAGTACACAACTCTTAGTCCACAGTCATATCAATTGTATAATATACTGTATACATGTTTTTCAGATGGGTATATGTGATAGGATTTCTAGTGTACCTATTTAGTCCATTATGCTCAGCTTCAAAGTGCATTTTTTGTTTAAGAAATTTTAATTTTAATAAGAACCATTTTATACCAAATGATATATTAACCCCTTCAGACATATATGACGCAGAGGTTGCCAGATTAGCAATAAGAAATAGAGTTCTCTCACTCTTATAATTACCTCTCCAAAATTAGTTTTCTGCCCACATCTAACTCAAAGACAACTGCAGAGGTTGAAGTAACTAAAATAAAGGTTTGTAAAAAAACCCTGATGGTAATAAAGGCTTTAAAGTATCCCTAATAGGCTCAAAATTGCGTCATATGTCGGAGAGGGTTAAGTATAATCTCAAGTACAAAGTGATAAGCTTCAATCAAATGTGATATTATGTTTAACCCTTCTTTGGCAGCGCCCGGCTATAGTCGAGTGAAATAATTGTGGCCGGGCCCGGCTATAGTCGCATGCAATGTGCTCTGAGAGAGAGCGGAGCGGTGGGAGGAGCGTAGGTTACCTCATGACCGCTCGCCACGGTGGCCGTGGAGCTACTGAGATGTACTCCGCCCTACTCCACCCTCCCTCACTCGTTTCACACGTAATAATGTAAGGAAATGACCGTATTTTACCGATTTTGCCCTTCGGTTGCACGATCGTTGCAAGACAATCAGTGATTGTAGAAGGATGGTTCTGGTGTCATTGGAAAGCTCATTTAACGCCCTTTCAGGGATACATACTTGTATTACGCTCTGGCTCTTGTTTATGCACGGAAACAAGCTCGTTTACGGTAAAACCCCCCGCTGGGCGGCACAGTCAAATATACTCCACCACCCGCTCTTTGAGTGTTAAATATTGAAGTACACAGCGTCTTTTGTACTCTGTAAATATGTATAGTTTTAAGTTTAATTTCCATTAAAATAAAAAAATACTATATACATAAAAATAACAAAAACATGACTAATGTAGTTATTTGTTACCTACTGTATGTCTGATATTGCAAGTGTTATGAGGAGAGATGAGTACTGTAAAAGGTGTGCAATGTTGGATACCCAGAAGTGTGCATTTGAATCCTGTCAATGACAAGCAGTTCAACAAGAGAGTTAAAGTTCTAATGTTACATATGATATATATGTAACTATTCAAAACAATGCATAGTTATTTGGTTGCATCTTCAGAAGTATAACAGAACTTAACATTAGTTTAATACTTGACATGGGTGAGACATTATGGAATATGCTGGCAAGTCTTGGTGTTCATATTATAGGATGGAAATAACCTCTGGAGGCAATCCAGCGTAGAATGACTAAAATGGTAGCCTACACACACTACTACCGTATATCGATCGCATTCTAAGAAGCTGAAAACCATTAGCTTGTATGGATTTGAAAGTCAAATAGGTAGCCTACAGAACATAGCTACCTTGCTTGGCCTCTCTTACTGATTTTCTTTGTGCCTCATTTACACTGAGAGCAATCCAGCTAGCTCTCACAAACACCGCCTCCTCCTATCCACTTCACTACGCTAAACATGCACACCACACTTCATTCCTCCACACCAAAATTTAAAAAAAACAAAATTATGAATTCTAGCCCAGCCTCGGAGTCCCCAGGGGGGGGGATCATAAATGCCCCCACACCCGACCGACCATCCCCTGACGACCCCACACAATTACTTGGACCTCGGCCTGTTACCGTACTCTTTATATTAATTTCTGCAACATTCGCGGACTTTCCTCTAACTTTCACTCTGTTGAGCACCATCTCTCCTCCTACAAACCTGATTTTCTCTTCCTCACCGAAACTCAGGTGTCTGTAGCAACATCCAGCAGCCCTCTGTATCCTCCTACTTTCTCTATCCTAGTTTCAAAGCCAAAGGCGGATGTTGTGCATATGTGCACAACAAACTCACTTGCTCTCGTGTTCCCGATTTCGACTCCTCTGAATTCTCAACTTTATGGATCAAACTCTCCTGTCATTCTCTTACTAAATATTTCTGTGCTGTCTATCTTTCCCCTAACTCTACCAACTTTCCCAAATTCTTTGACTATCTAAACTCTACAGTGAAACACATTCTATCCATTTCTCCTTTCTCAGAAACCTCCATCTTAGGAGATTTCAACGTTCACCACCACCAATGGCTCTCCTCTCACACTACTGATCCACCTGGTGAACAAGCCTACGTCTTTTCTATCGTAAATGACCTAGAGCAGTTAGTTCAGCAACCCACCCGTATCCCGGATCGCATCGGAGATCGGCCCAACATTCTTGACTTGTTTCTAACTTCTAACCCTTCTTCTTATACTGTCAATCTTTTCTCTCCTTTGGGCTCCTCCGACCATAAACTTATCTCTGTCACCTGTCCTATCTCTCCAGTACGGCCACCCGATCCTCCTAGCCGAGGCGCTTGTGGCACTTTGGCGCTGCCGACTGGGAGGCTCTCCGGCAGTACTTCTTTGATTTCCCATGGAATGATTTCTGCTTCCATGGCCGAGGACCCTCGGAGAGTGCTGAACGCATTACCGAGGTAATCCTATCGGGCATGGAAGCATACATTCCATTCTCTTTCTCTCAGACTAATGCTAAAAAATCTTGGTTTACTCACGCCTGTTCTACTGCTGTCCGCAATAAGGAGGAAGCATTCAAACGGTACCGACGCCTTAAAACTCAAGACTCTCATTCTTCCTATGTTTCTGCCCGGAATCAAGCCAAATCTGTTCTTCGACTTGCCAAACACTCTTTCATCAATAATAAATGCACTGAACTATCCAACTCTAGCTCTTCCCAAGCTTTCTGGCATCTAGCCAAAAACCTCTCCAACAATTTCTCTTCCTCGTCTTTCCCACTCTGATGGCACAACCATCACTTCTTCCTCTGACAGAGCTAAACTCTTCACTCAAACTTTTGCTAGAAACTCCACCTTGGATGATTCCGGTGCTATTCCTCCCTCTCCGCCCTCCTCTCTCTTACTTATGCTTTATATCCTAATCTCTTCTAAAGATGTACTTTCTACCCTCTCTGGGCTTAACACTAATAAGGTGTACGGTCCGGACGGTGTTCCTCCTGTTGTTCTCAAAAACTGTGCTTCCGTGCTGACTCCCTGCCTAGGCAAACTCTTTCGTCTCTGTCTATCTTCTAACGTCTTCCCTTCATGCTGGAAGTTTGCTCACATTCAACCTGTCCCAAAGGAGGGTGACCGCTCTCAACCCTCCAACTATCGTCCAATTGCTCTCATATCTTGTCTTTCTAAAGTTTTTGAAACTATTCTTGCTTCCAAATTTCTTAAGCATTTCTCTTCTCATAATCTGCTCTCAGATCGCCAGTATGGCTTCCTTAACCCTCCAGCCCCGGCTATGTATTATATATATATTCCTCGAAACCCGGGTGTTTTGGCCGAAAAACGTCTAGGCTAGGCTACCGTATATTTGTTAATCTGACTGCTTCCCGCATTCCCGCGCATCCCCAAGCGTAGCTGTGTTATTTACCTGTAGAATGGCATTAAGTAGAGCTCTCTAAGTCAACTGGTTGAGTTGTGATGATTTCATTGGAGATAACTTTATGGCCAAAACAGCCACTTTACACTACTTTTTGATACTTAACAACATACAGGCACACACGAACAAGCGACGCTCTCCTTCTTGTGGCCGGAGATGCGGGGCGTCGGTCCAGCCGGCTGTTGTTTACATGCGTCGGACCGACGCCTCGCACACGAAGCTCACAGGCTTTCAACCACTGGGCGTTCAAGAGCCCTTCCGGGTACCTGTTATATGCTTTTTTATGGGCGTTCAAGAGCCCTTCCGTGGTGAGAGGGTTAAGGGTCGCTCTACTGGTGATCTTCTTTCATATCTTACTAACTCTTGGTCATCCTCCTTTCGGGACTTCGGTGAGACTTTTTCTATTGCACTAGACATATCGAAAGCCTTCGATAGAGTCTGGCATAAATCTTTAATTTCTAAACTACCCTCCTTCAGTTTCTATCCCTCCATCTGTGCCTTTGTCTCTAATTTCCTTTCCGGCCGTTCCATAGCCGCGGTTGTGGACGGCCATTGTTCACTTCCTCACCCTATAAACTCTGGTGTTCCTCAGGGCTCTGGCCTATCTCCTATTCTTTTTCTAATTTTTATAAATGATCTCCTTAACTGTACCTTAATTCCCATCCATTCATACGCAGACAACTCAACCTTACACTACTCCATTAGTTTTTCAGAACGCCCCAGCCAGCAATCCCTCAACGACAAACGTAATAAAGCCATAGAACTCTTAATTAAATTCTGATCTAAATACTATTTCCAATTAGGGCAGAGAAAACCTTGTTAACTTTAATGCTTCCAAAACCCAATTTCTCCATCTATCTACCCGTCAGGATCTCCCAGCGGACTATCCCTTATTCTTCAACAATACAAAAATCCACCCTTCATCTTCTCTCAATATTCTTGGTGTCTCTTTTTCTTCTGCTCTCATTTGGAAGGACCATATTACCAGTCTTGCTAAGGCAGCCTCCCAGAAGCTGGGTGTGCTCAACCGCACACCCCTGCACAGCTTCTTGCTCTGTACAGGGGCATAGTGCACCCTTGTATTGAGTATTGTTCACATGTGTGGGGAGGTTTCTCTCACACCGCTCTTCTAGACAAAGTTGAAAGGAAGGCCTTTCGTATCATTAACTCCCATCCACTCACCAACTCTCTGCAATCTCTCTCTCTCCGCCACAATGTTGCATCTCTCTCGCTATTCTATCGCTACTATAATAATCAGTGTTCCTCAGAGCTATCCCAGTGCATACCACCTCCTTTACGTAGGGCACGTGGTACCCGTCTTGCAACTCAATCCCACCCCTACTCTGTGCAACTCTCCAACCCAAGAGTGAAACATTACTCTCAAACTTTCTTCTACTCAACAGCTGAGCTCTGGAACTCTCTCCCAGAATCAGTCTTTCCCTCTTCCTATGACTTAAATTGCTTCAAACTCCGTGTGTCCAGGCATCTTGGCTCGAACGTCCCTTGATTTTGGCCCTGTCACTCTTTTAACTATGGGGGAGGCACTCGCTATAGGCAGTTATGCCTTTTGCCTCCCTCAATCACATAGAAAAAAAAGGCTCCCTCAATCACATAGAAAAAAAGGGTGAAGGGTATCCAAATGGGGAACATTAAAAGCCAAGATAACCCATACGAAACGCTTCAAATTAAATAAGTTCTGCTATAGAAACATATTGCCTTTGAAACAGGATAGTAGACATGTTGAATAAATTGCCTAGTACTGTACAGTGACCAGTTCAGAAGCATAACAGTGTCTCAATTAAAATAGATACAGGTACCAGTAGTTACCCCTAGCCACCCCTTCGGGGATCACGGCGTCAGGCAATAGATAGATAGATAGACCAGTAGTTATATAAATGACATGAGCTGAATGTGAAGGAATTTACCTTGCATGTGCTAGGAAGCTTTTTAGGTTAGACTAGCATAGGTAAAACTAGTTAAATGAAAAGTGAAAGACAGTTTAGAAATACCTTTAAAATACTGTAGGACTACAATTTATATAGGCTACATGACAAATAACACCAAATATCAGAAAACCCTAGGTTTCGTCTCCAATGGCTGTGGATACACAATTGCATAAAAATCAGCCCATTTAAAACAATCCAAACAAATATTTATTAAAATCTAAAGAAATCTAGGTCATTTTGTAATAAAAAAAAAAACTAGGCCTATGCAATATAGTAATATATTTGGAATTTATTTATTTCTACACCGGGTCGAAACCATCGATATATTATTTAGACAAATATGTTAGTTAGGTCATGTACTTCATTGCCATATATGTCCACCCCGTCGGTAATTCATTATAAAAAAAATCCCTAAATCTCGCACGGCTCACCCGATCTCCATTTTCTGTTGCGTTGGTGCGTCCGGGACGGCCACCCCTCTCGCTCCACCACCTTCATTCATTGGTTAGGTTAACCCCTTCAGACATATATGACGCAGAGGTTGCCAGATTAGCAATAAGAAATAGAGTTCTCTCACTCTTAGAATTCCCTCTCCAAAAATTAGTTTTCTGCCCACAGCTAACTCAAAGACAACTGCAGAGGTTGAAGTAACTAAACTAAAGGTTTGTAAAAAACCCTGATGGTAATAAAGGCTTTAAAGTATCCCTAATAGGCTCAAAATTGCGTCATATGTCGGAGAGGGTTAATGACAAAACTTGGCTCGGATTTCATGGATTTAGCGGGGGTGTGGGGGCAGCAGCCCCCACCCATAATACTAGGTTAGGTTAGGTTATTTGGTTAGGTTAACCCGTATAGCCCCAGCGACGCGCCTGACGCGTCGGCGATGTATGTAACGCACAGCCCCAGAGACGCGCCTGGCGCGTCACCCTAATTGCGCCGACCGTAACCTCAGGTGTAGCCACTCAAGAGGGCTCAGATTTGTATGGGAACTGTGTACGTATCCCACGCAACCGTGCCGATGGTTGAAAACTCTCAAAGTCCACGTGCGTGCGCGCGAGCGCGCAATAACCTGTTTTTTGGGGATAATTGCCTTCAATTTTTTACTCTTGTAAAATCCGTTTTCGGGGGCTCTGTAGGACCATTTTTTAAGCTTTTTGAGCGGTTTTTAGTGGTTTTTCCTTCATTCCTAACCCATTCGCTATTGTTTCTGGAATAAAACCATTTTTTGAAAACCGGCCGGGTTCTGGTGCGCAAACATTACAAAACTAGCCGGGGCTCCACGGGTTAATGACAAAACTTGGCTCGGATATCATGGATTCTTCCAATATTACCCCTTTATTTACGCATCTTACCCTGATCTTCATATTTTTTGCATTGTGTCTCTCCTCCCACATGCCTATTTCTATCTTTTAGATTTAAGTTATTTGTCCTACATCTGTAAAATATTATAGATGCCAGTGTGTTGTCATAAATATCTTCCTCGCTCTTAATCTCCTTTTTATAACTCCTATACACTTCTAGGCTACTCTTCTCTGCCAACTCCTCTCGCCATCTTCCCGAATCCCAGTCCAGAACTCTTTTTCTAATGTCGTCCTTCTTAATATTTGCTAAATTTGTTTCTCCTAACTTCAAATTCCCTACATACTTTCTAATTTCTGCAGTCCAGGGATCTTTACTATTTCTAAGTTTTTCCTCTGTGATTCTTCTTAGCAAGTCATTACTTTCCTCTCCTACTAAATATTTAAGATATTTTATGTTACCTTCCATAATTCTTGCCTCCATTGATGAGGCTCCTATTTCACCCCTTAAGGTTACCTTTTGGGCATATCTGGGTGCCCCTAATATGTGTCTAAAAACCCTATTCTCTATATTTTGTAATTTATTTATTCCTGTTTTTGAAAAAACCTATAACATTCGAGCCATACAGGACTGCTGGTATCACAATACTTTTCCAATATGTTTTTCCAATAAGTATCTTATTACAACTTTGTGATATTACCGGGTATGTAAGGTTAGCCATTCTATTTGCTTTATCCAAAGCTTCTATTTTCTGGGTTTTAAAACATTTTTTATTATCATTAATTTGTATTCCTAGATATTTAATTTGTTTTACCACTTCTATTTCTCGTAGGCTATGTTGTTTGGTTTGTTTTTCATATTAAATATTAGGATTTTACTTTTGTCTTTATTTATACTTAAGCCACACTCTCCCCCTATCTCTATTAATTTATCTATTACTCTTTCTGCTTCCTGGATTGTATGATAGCCCTCCCCACTATCGGGGGCCGTGTCTTAAGATTGATGGATAAGACTTGTTTTGCATTTTCCGATGGGGTTCATAAAAAAACACAACTAAAAAAACCCAAAACAAGGACAAAAACTAAAAAATACTTGTAAAAATCGTCCCCGGTGTAAAAGTAAATATTTACCATATATTTACCATACAAAGCAGCCACAAATAAAATTATTTCACTTGATCAGAGCTTAAGAACGGCTAGCTAAAGCATTTTGCAATGTAATATAACTCATAAGTTGGCATAGTTTAAATACATCTTAAGATGTAAGAACATAAGAACATAAGATATAGGATGCTACAGACTTATAGTAGGCCTATAATAATATAATACATTCCTAGGCAATTCGATTATGGTTGCAGACAATTTTATCTTTAGCCTAGTGTTAGGCTAAGTAGGCTACAAACGAAAACATCAACAAGGGTTTCTTTGCCATGGATTGTGGGTTAATATACAGGAGACGCAACAATGTGTTTTTCAGGTATTTTTTTTGGTATTTTGATTTTGTTTTTGGTGTTTTAGTCGTATCTAGTGATGACATTGAATGGGAATTAAGCATTTACCCATTATCCATCAATCTAAAGACACGCCCCCCGATAGTGGGGAGGGCTATGAAGATCAGGGAAATTGAGGGGTAAAAAGCGTATAGAACACGATAATACACATTTGTAACCCAAATTTGGCTCGGGTTTGTTCAATTTCCAGACCCATAAAACCCGATTTTTTGAAAACCCGAGCCAAGTTTTGACGAAACTTGGCTCGGATTTAACAAATGTAAAAATGAAAAAAATACAGTAACCTTGGTAAATTATTGGCTCGGGTTTTGTCAATTTCCAGACCCATAAAACCCGACTTTTTGAAAACCCGAGCCAAGTTTTGACGAAACTTGGCTCGGATTTAACTAATTTAAAAATGAAAATAACACAGTAACCTTATTAACATGTTGGCTCGGGTTTTGTAAATTTCCATACCCATATAACCCGACATTTAGAAAACACGAGCCAAGTTTTGACGAAACTTGGCTCGGATTTTACTAATGTTCATGTTAAAATTACACAGTAACCCTAATAAAATCTTTGTTTGGGTTTTCATAAGGTTAACATTAGCCTAACCTAACGAAGTAAAAATGGGGTTAACATTAGCCTAATCTAACAACCTTACCTAACCTAACCTAGTAAGAATGGGGTTAACATTAGCCTAACCTAACAACCTTACCTAACCTAACCTAGTAAGAATGGGGTTAACATTAGCCTAACCTAACAACCTTACCTAACCTAACCTAGTAAGAATGGGGTTAACATTAGCCTAACCTAACAACCTAACCTAACCTAACCTAGTAAGAATGGGGTTAACATTAGCCTAACCTAACAACCTTACCTAACCTAACCTAGTAAGAATGGGGTTAACATTAGCCTAACCTAACAACCTTACCTAACCTAACCTAACCTAGTAAGAATGGGGTTAACATTAGCCTAACCTAACAACCTTACCTAACCTAACCTAGTAAGAATGGGGTTAACATTAGCCTAACCCAGTGGTTCTTAACCGGGGGTGCTCGCACCCCCTAGGGGTGCGAGAATGCTTCCTAGGGGGTGCGAGGATACCCTGGGGGAAATTTAAAAAATTTCGGGGATAATGGTCGGGTAACAGAAAAAAGTGAAAAATTCTGGAAATCAAGAATTCATTGTGTTAATTGGCATTAGGGATAATGCTAATTAAGCCTTATAGCTGTAAAGTAAACCAATTATTATTATAATAATTATTTAATATATATAATATATAATATTTTTTTTTTATTTATTATTTGTATTTTATTTAGTTATAATTTATTTTTTTAAGTAATAAAGTTAAGTTAAACGAATAACAATACACAATAAAAACTTGGGAAGCTAACATGATTTTGACAGGTATGCTTCAGAACAGTTACTCAGAAAACATTGATCACAACGTGTCTAGTACGTGTCACTCACTGCATAAGCCTGCTTCTGCTTCACACTGTTAGTTTCTCTTCAGTCATCAGCCGAGGTAGACCTAAGAAGGTATGTATGTGTACTGCCTCGTGCTGTATATTTAGTAGTAATACGCTTTTCTCATAATTAGAATGCCATGCTATAATAATTAATAAGCTCTCAGTGTTCATAGTTTATATACATTTTTTTGTAAAAGTTTACATGCACAATATCACACCACATTATTTCCCCATCAAAATCACATCATATTGTGTATCACAGGGGGGAGTTCGTAGGCACCAATCGAACATGGCAGTACACCCGGAGAGGCTTGGCATTTGATAAGGAGTTGCTGGAACTCCTGTTTCATTTGCCTGGCCTTTCTTGTTGATGTCCTTTTTGCCCCACATACAGAGAGTGATACCAGGGGGAGATTGTAGGTACCAATCGAACTGTTCACTTACCCATGGGGGGCCTTTCGGCTAGTCACGCCGCTAGTGACAAGGGAGATGCTGGATCTCCTGTTTCACTTGTTTGGCCCCTTCTTTCAGTTTCTCTTTGTACCTCAACTACATGAGAGTATCCAGCCATCTCTCACAAACAGTTTCTTCTACTATTCGAGGAGGTTTAGTGGCGGGGTGTCGTTGGTGCCGTCGTGCCCGGGATCTGGTCGGGGCTGCCATTTTGTGTCTGTGGCGCCTGGTTGCGTGGGGGAGGTGGGGGGTTTACTTTTGCGGGACCCTTTCGCTTCTCCTGTGCGGCTGGGCATTCTGGGCGCAGAGTGGCGGCGCTTGGGCGCGGGTGGCGCTTGCGGCGCTCTGTTGCTGACCTCATTTATACACATTACAAGCACTATACATACCACAACTTCCACACTTTTTTTTTTTTTAAATAGATCTGGGGGGAGACACTTAGTTACAGGCAAACTTGCCTTTTGTCTCCCCCTTTCCATATAGAAAAAAAAAAAACTAGTTCTCGAAAACGCTTTCTCTCTCTATCTTCAACACTAGACATGCACACTATACTTTTCTTTTGTAGGCCTACACCAGTATTTAAATAAAAAACAAAACAAATTAAATTTTATAAAGTAATATAGTCATAACATACACTTTTATTGTAACTTCAATTTTGCTCTGTTACTCTTTGAAGTTGAGGAGACACTCATTACAGGCAGCTTTGCCTTTTGTCTCCCTCTTGCACATAAAAAACAAAAAATAACAACAAAATTCTTGTTTTCCAGGTTTATCTTCAGTATGTCCAAAAACGAAGGTGGAATGATGACTATGTTCAGTATGGCTTCACGTGTGTTACTGAGAAGGATGGTACACAACGTCCACAGTGTATCCTATGCAGCACCATGTTCTCCAACGCAAATTTGAAGCCATCAAAGCTCTATGAACATTTTAAGAACAGACATGGTGGCAAGGATGCAGGGAATGACATTGCAACATTACGAGTCAAAAGAGCTAGGTTTGATCGTGCCGGCACTTTGCTGACACACGGATTTTCACCAACAGCGAAACCTTTACTACATGCTTCTTATCAAGTTGCATACCTGGTTGCTAAGTCAAAGAAGCCCCATACAATTGCCGAGGAATTGATCAAGCCGTGTGCCCTTGAAATGGCAAAGACTGTTCTCGGTCAGGAAGCTGCGAGGAAACTGCAACAAGTGTCTTTATCAAATGATGTAATCCGTAACCGAATCGTCGACATGAGTGATGATATCCTGGAGCAAGTTGTTGTTGACATCAAGGCCAGTCCAGTAAAGATTAGCCTACAAGTGGATGAGTCAACAGATGTGTCAAATTGTTGTCAGCTATTGGTAGTAGTCCGGTACGTGAAGAACAATAAAGTGGAAGAAAGTTTTCTCTTCTGTCACTCACTGAAGACAACATCGAAAGCCATAGATGTGTTCAGTATGATAAAAGAATTCTTCACAAGATACCAACTTCACCTTGACAGGATTGGTTCGATATGTACTGATGGTGCACCAGCCATGCTGGGCAATCGTTCAGGGTTTGCTGCATTGATGAGAAAAGAAATTCCTGACCTGAAGATTACCCACTGCTTTCTTCATCGGCAGGCTCTTGCAGCAAAAACATTGCCCCCAGACCTGAAAAAGACTTTGGAGATTTGTGTGAAGATTGTGAATATGATTCGTGGTCGTGCTCTGAATCATCGACTGTTTCAGTCATTTTGTGAGGAAGTGGGTCAGGAACACACTGTGCTGTTGTACCATACCGAAGTGAGGTGGCTGTCACGTGGGCGTGTGCTATCTCGTATGTTTGAATTGCGAGAAGAAATTCAGCAGTTTCTCCACGGACTGGGACAAGAACTGGCTGGATATTTTGATGATCCTGAATTTGTTCAAATGCTTGCCTATTTGGCTGATGTGTTCACAGCACTCAATGAGCTCAATCGCTCACTGCAAGGAAGAGGGATGAACATTTTGATTGCAAGTGAGAAGTTGGCTACATTCAAAGACAAAATTGTTTTGTGGATTAGGCGTGTAAAGAAAGGGAACTTGGCAAATTTTCCTTCCCTTGAAGAGACAGTCACAGAGGATGCTTCCCTACATCCAGATTTTGTTTCAAAAGTTGTTGAACATCTGCAGATACTGTGCACCTCATTTGATGACTACTTCTCGTGTGGAGAGCTACAACCCTGTGACGACTGGATCCGGCACCCTTTTAAGCAGAATATGGAAGATGTTGATGATGATAGCAACATCAAGGAAGATCTCATCGAACTGAGAAACAATCGTGGAATCCAAATGGAGTTTGCCGATGGTCACTTGGAGCACTTCTGGGCTTCTCAGTTGGAAACGTATCCTGCACTGGCAAAGAAGGCTCTCACTGTGCTCGTGCCTTTCGCGACTACTTACCTCTGCGAGACTGGATTTTCCTGTCTGCTTCACATCAAAACCAAGAGCAGAAATCGGCTGGATCCTCAACACGACATGCGAGTGGCACTCAGCACCAAGACACCAAGATTTGATGCCATCATAAATGGAAAGCAACAGCAACAAAGTCACTGAGTTTGGCGCTCAGCCATAATAATTCACAACACACCATGCATAGTACAGGCACAATGTTTTTTTTTTTTTTTTTGCTAGTATGAAAGTAATCTTGATTTTTGTAATCCTGCAATGCATTATTTTGTTGTCAGTTATGTAAATAAAGAATTAAATACATGATGGTTTTGTTACTTACACATTATGATTATGATATCAATATTGCTTTTCATCAATTCTGGAAGGGGGTGCGAGAACTGGTTGGTGAATTGAATGGGGTGCGAACAAGGAAAAAGGTTAAGAACCACTGGCCTAACCTAACAACCTTACCTAACCTAACCTAGTAAGAATGGGGTTAACATTAGCCTAACCTAACAACCTTACCTAACCTAACCTAGTAAGAATGGGGTTAACATTAGCCTAACCTTACAACCTTACCTAACCTAACCTAGTATTATTGGTGGGGGCTGCCGCCCCCACACCTCCGCTGGTTGGGTACTGGCTGAAAAACTTATTGTTTTACAGTAGGCCTATGTATTTTATTTTATTTTTGTTCTCCCTTATAATACATTTCAGCTCTTAATGACATATATAGCAATGATGTATAGCCTATGCTCTACCGGACCTATTAGGCCTAAAAAGATCGATGGGCTAACTGTCGGTCCAAAACATCAGTATGGTAACCAACTAGCCCTTGCATGCCAGTTTAATCCTATGCGAAAAAATCTTTTACTTTGTTACTTTGTGATGACCCATTAAGATTCCCTAGCTAGCTGTGGTCCGGCTCCTTTATGTTGTCCCAACCAACCAACTAACCTTAATGAACAGAGGAGGTACTGGGCTGCCTGGCTGGCCGCTGGAGGCTCGATCACCACTCATCTTGGTCAACAGCTGGTGGATTTTTGTTTCGAATTTTTCCATGTAAAACAAGTGTATGTGCATTTCAAAACCAGCTGTCCTCGCCAGCTGTATTTGGAACACTGGTTATTGCACTTTGGACAGTTTACACTTATTGGAAGGCGAAAAGGTCTTAAGCAGCCTCAGTGTTTTTAAAGACGGTGGAAAAAGCTTTGATCGGCTCACACCCTCTACACAAGCTGGCCAGAGTCAAACTGACAGCTTATATCCTGGGCCACCTGTTTTCCAAATCATGGCATCACCTGATTGGTCGATAGACATCACGTGTCAGTGAACTCGAGTACTCTTGGCATGAATTAGGTAGGGTGATTACTTTGGCTATGACGCCACCAGTATAGTTCATTGCATTCGCCACCAGATGTCTCAGTTGTTGACTGACAGTCACGAAAAAGAAGTCTCCCAGATGAAGACGAAAAAGAAGAAGTGTAAACAAACCCTTAAAACGTAAATATCCATATAATATGTATTATGTTAGTTTCCCGGGAATGACACCTACATCAACAATTTGGAGAAAAATCGCTTAATCACATGCTATTGAGCTTAATTTTTTACCAATATTGTAGCGCCTCCTGTATATTGACCGGATTGTGTTGTATTGGGTAAGTTAGCACACAACAAACACAATATCTCCACAATTAATGAATTAATTAATACCTAGAACTCAAGTGAGATGTCAATCGTTTTGGCAGGCCATGGCCGCAGTCGCTATGCCCTGCCATTAGCGCCTAATCAAGATTCCATTTCGATATAGTTTTACTAACTTTTACATAACATGATTGTATTAACTAAGTTAACCAACCCAACTTAACCTAACCTAATACAACAAAAGTAAGTAAAAAACATCTAATTACAATCATGATCAAGCGTGAATGTAGAAGCATAGCGGCTGCGGCCATGGGCTACATCTTCGTCTGCATGTTTACATGGAATTTCAGTAATAATTACAAGTGATTGTTATTTTGTTCTTGTTCTGCTTCAGTAAAACATGTGTAAACAATGGTGTACCTTGTGGGGAGAGGCGGAGAGTAGCACCGCCTAGTCCATGTCAAGATAGACTAGTCTATGTATGTTAGTCTATGTATCTTGGTCCATGTCACACCCAACAGCTAACAACCCACACTCCACGGCTGAAGATAAACACACGAGCCATTATTACCAACCCCCAAAGCTCTATATTGTCTTTTAGTTATCCTCAAAGTCTGCACAATCACGCGCACGCACACACAACCACGAAATACACAAAATATCACAACTTTATGCCACGAGGCCGGCCAGGGTGGGAGGTGGTCGCCGAGTGAGCAGTGAGGGAGTCGGGAGGGAGTGGGAGACAGGGCCGGCAACATTACCGTGCAATCCCATCGAATCCCTAACTAACTAACTGAATTACAAGATAAGTAATCATCAAACTATATACACATATAATATTAGGATCAACACCATTCAATTATAGTATCGCAGTGACGTATCGTATTTTGTGAATTACGTATAAGATTTGATGAGACTGAATTACATACATGTTGGTACACCTGTACTTCAAGACATGCGCAGAGCAACTATCTCCATGGCAACAACCCACCTTATGTTGCTGCCTGGCCATTTAAAAGATTAATTAAAGGCTTTATAATACGTTTGGCACACACATAGGACCTCTCATGAAATTGAAATCTTTTTCTTGAAAATATGTGAAGATATTTTAGAAGTAATCAAAGTGTATATGAATTAAACATCACTTACATCTTGGCTTTTACCAGGTTTCTATTTTATCTAAAATTGATTACTAAATGCCAGAATGCTTCGTTATTCAGCGAACTATACCTACGGAAATTATCTATGGGAGTGCTAACAGAGTGATAATTAAGGAAACAGTGGTAAATGAGAAAACGGGCTGGGTTTCTTATTTAGAGAAAACGAAAGATATTAAGGCATTGTATTGTAAAATGTTGGATAATTGCCTTAGGCGATATTTATTCCGCCAAGGAAGAAATAAGAGAGTTACACAGATACTCAGACCACACAGTCCTTTCGGTGTCCTACTAGGTGTTCCGGCCTTAACCCTTTGAGTACCAGCGACGTGTGTTATATTACATTCTAGCTATATTTAGACGATATTATGCAGCTTGGGAAGGATCTGTGTTAGTTAAAAGGGTTGGTTGAGATGGTTTGAAGCCTTATCATTGCTAGATGTCCTTCCAAAGCTGAATAAAATCGTCTAATAGTTGCCAGAATACGATTAGAAGGACGTCCGTGGTACTGAACGGGTTAATACTACTAGAAACAGGGACAGTTTATAGTAGAAGAATAGGACAGCAAAAGTAGAAGGCTCTCCCAATCTTTCGATACCTCTGGCTAAAAAGCCGTACCGGAAAATAGGATGAAGTGTAACCAGGTAATACCCACAAGGATTTTTTTATTTTTTTATAGGATAGAAATAAATTAGTCTGAAAGGGAACTTACACTTACATATCTACTGATTCATTCATATCAATCCAATCCCCATCAGATGATCGTCCAGTCTTTTCTTAACCCCTTCATTACCGGTACCGTCCGATTAACTTTATGCTGGCTACTATTAGACGATATTAGTCAGTTTAAAAAGAGCCTACAGCAACTAACATTGTACATCCAACTATCTCCCTCCAGCAACTAACATTGTACATCCAACTATCTCCCTCCAGCAACTAACATTGTACATCCAACTATCTCACTTAACCATTTTTACTACCACAGATCCTTATAAAGATGAACACAAACGTCTAAATTTAGCTAGGATTTAATAAAGAAACGTCGCCGGTACAGAAGGGGTCTTACCTGGTTATCTTACCTGGTGATGGAGATTAAACGTATACATTGAATTACTATCAAGAGAGAGAGAGATATACTTGTGGTTACACGTATTCAAGTGCAACAAGCTTTCCGTGAGCTATCGCCAAAGACAGTGAGGAATTGAGCGAGTGAGATAGTTTTAAGGGACCCCACCTCGCTTTTGTTATCTTTCTCTCCCTCTCTCTTTGGTTTGTATCCATTCGGCCCCATTCAGCCTACTGTTTTAAGAAGTTTACCCCCATCCAGGTTTCAATATTGTGTGGGGGGGGGGGGGGGGGGGACCATCTTGTATCCCATATTGGAATTATAACTAAAACCATGAAAACACCCATTTCTCAAAATCTGGAGGAACCAACATGAAAAATAAGTGTAAGCCTATTCCCTATAATTACAAAAACAGTAGGAAAAACCATGTTTTGTTTGGAAAACTTTGCGCATGTGTTAATCGGAAAATTTACCGTTAAGGGTATTGATTTTGAGGGGAGATCCGTTGTCCTTGTCTGATACATTAATGTGCGTTTTTTGTGTCTCATATTTCATGTATGTTGAATTGTTGATATTATTTCACATGCCATAATACTCAGAATACAGAAAAAGGTAGAAAATCCTCTATCAGTGCCTCTTTATTGGAACACCCATATTGAAATATATCAGCCATATATATATATATATATATATATATATATATATATATATATATATATATAGATATATATATATATACTGTACATACAGTATATACAGTATATAAAAGAAAATATACAGTATATAATAATAATAATATATTATATTATTATTATTATATACTGTATATATTTTTTAATAATACGGGGGTAAGTCATGTCCCCCTCGCAGGGCTCGTAAGATTTGTGTGACCAGTGTATCTATGTAAATCTATGTAAATCTCTCCACTATCAATCTTCTGAGCACATCACTCTTTCTGTTCCCTCCCAGTATACCCGTTCTATCTCTTCCAATTCCCCTGGTATGCCTGTTCCTTTCCTTCCCTCTTCATCATCAGCCTCTTCCACTTTCCCATGTGTTCTCTTCCATCATACTCCTCCTCTCCCTTCCCCCACCAATCCCTCATCCCCCGAGCCGTGAATTTCTCCTCCACCACCTCCTACCTTCCCTATCTCTCTCTCCACCCCTCCACCAAACCCTTATTTCTCTCCCCCCTCAATTAATCCTCCCCTCCCCTCCCCATCAATCCTCACTTCTTCTCTATCCCCCCCATACCTTCCCCTCTCCTCTCCATCAATCCTTCTTTCCACTCTTCCATCACCCCTACCTCCCCTCTCCTCTCCATCAATCCTTCTTTCCCCTCCTCCATCACCCCTACCTCCCCTCTCCATCAACTATCCCTTCCTCTCCTCCTACCTCCCACCCATCAACCCCCTCCCCTGCTCCACCACCCGTCCCCCCAACCACCCCCTCCCCTCTCCTTTTCCATCAGCCCTACCTTCCCTCTCCCTCCCCTCCACCATCACTCCTACCTTCCCTCTCCATCAATCCTCCCTTCCTCTGCACATCACCCTCTCCCGCCAACAATCCTCTCCTCCCCTTCTCCATCACCCCCTACCTTCCCTCTCCCCTCCATCACAATTCTCTCCTTCCCTCCTCCATCACCCCTACCTTCCC
Source organism: Paralithodes platypus (assembly GCA_032716605.1). Classification (NCBI taxonomy): domain Eukaryota; kingdom Metazoa; phylum Arthropoda; class Malacostraca; order Decapoda; family Lithodidae; genus Paralithodes; species Paralithodes platypus. Next base: position 38,670,816 of record CM064552.1, on the reverse strand, counting down.
TCTCCATCAATTCTCCCTTCCTCCCTGTCCTACCCCCAAAAATCCTCCCCTCTACTTCTCCATCACCCCTACCTTCCCACTCCCCAACCCTTCACCATCACCCCTACCTTCCCCCTCCATCAATTCTCTTTTTCTCTACACCATCACCCCTCCCCCCCCCCCCATCAGGTAGAGTCTAGACACAACCCTCTAGTACTAGAGGATTGTGGTCTAGACCCATATTTTGGTACCCCCTTCCCCCCCCCCCACACGGGTAAACTTAGAGTGGCTAAGTTCACCCATAGAGCCGCAATTTACGGCCCTCTACAACCGACCCCTAGACCCACGTATACTCTCTACCTCACTAGCTTTAAAACTATCTCACTCACTCACTTTCTTTCTTTAACACTATCTCACTCTCTCATTACCTCACTAGCTTTAAAACTATCTCACTCACTCACTTTCTTTCTTTAAAACTATCTCACTATCTCATTCACTTTCTTTCTTTAAACTATCTCACTCATTTTCTTTCTTTAAAACTATCTCACTCACTCACTCACTTGCTTAAAACTATCTACCTCACTTTCTTTCTTTAAAACGATCTCACTCACTCACTTTCTTAAAAACTATCTCACTCACTCTCTTTAAAACTATCTATCTCACTCATTTGCTTTCTTTTAAATGATCTCACTCATTCATTCACTTTCTTTAATATGATCTCACTCATTCATTCACTTTCTTTAAAATTATCTCTCTCACTCACCCACTTTCCTTAAAACTATCTCACTCATTCATTCACTTTCGTTAAATCAACTCACTCACTCAATCACTTTCTTAGAAATTAGTTCATCCCTTCACTTTCTTTAAGCCCTTCTGTACCGATGACGATTTGTTAATTTTAGTTTTAACTACATTTAGACGATTTTATGAAGATTAGGAAGGCTATATGGTAGCAAAAAGAATTAAGTGAGATAGTTTGTTGCCTTGTAATTAAGTGAGATAGTTTGTTGACTTGTAATTGGTAGATATCTTTCCTAAGCTTAATACTATGTCGGAGAGGGTTAATAATATCGTCTAATAGTTGTCAGAATATATTGAAAAGGATGTCACCGGTACAATAAGGGGTAAGACTATCTCACTCTCACCACCGTATTCTAGAACCATATATATACTTTTATTTGTTTCCCTAACCCTAGCCTATATCGAACGAAGATAAATACAAATGAGTGTTAATATGTGATAAAGAGCTAAATATCAGTCAGTTTCAGAAACATGTTTTTTGTTTCTGCTTATTTCGTTCTTGAAGGCTTAGGTCAGCACTTATAACTCCTTCTGTATCGGCGACGTCTTTTATTATATTATTCTAGCTATTATTGGACGATTTTGTGCATATATACAGTATATTTTTGTTTTGACAGCAAGCTAAATTTGTACATTTTTCGATAGAAAAATTTCTCCGGCAAAGCCGGATTTCTCCATACAATGCTGGCTCGCTATCGCTCGCTAGGAAGAAATCGACACCTGGATGGGGATAAACTTCTTAAAACAGTTGGCTGAATGGGGCCGAATGAACACAAGCCAGGGAAAGAGAGAAAAGGAGAGAAAGATAACAAAAAAAGCCGGTGACCCCCCTTAAAGAAATTGAAGATGTAATAAAACCACTTAACTTATTGAATACCGGTGACTTACTTCTCATTATATTCTGGCAACTATTAGACGATTGTATTCAGCTTAGGAAGGACCTCTAACAATAAAAAGGCTTCGAACTACCTTAATCAACCCCTTTTTACTACCACACATCCTTCTTAACCCTTTCAGACTCATATGACGCAGAGGTTGCCAGATTAGCAATAAGAAATAGTTCTCTCACTCTTATAATTACCTCTCCAAAATTAGTTTTCTGCCCACAGCTAACTCAAAGACAACTGCAGAGGTTGAAGTAACTAAATTAAAGGTTTCTAAATAACCCTGATGGTAACAAAGGCTTTAAAGTATCCCCAATCGGCTCAAAATCGCGTCATATGCGTGAAAGGGTTAATTTAGGCGACGTCCAAAAATTGCTCGTACACTCGGATGCCACAGTCTTTAGCCCACTCATATACTGTATATTCATGGACTTCCCCAAATTTTAATTATGGAAGCATATCTCTGGAAACGAATTTATGAATATAATTTCTATACATCAACTACAAAATATATAATTTTATACAGTACAGTACTATTTATTGATAAACAAGTTATATCCAAATATCAATCCAGATAGTTATAGTTGCAAAAAGAAAAATATAGGGGGTCTACGAATTCTGAAATATGGGCTAGAGACTATGGCATGTGAGTGTACCCTACCATACAGACCTCCAGCTCCTGTACGCCTATTAAGAGTAGGGAGATGATGCATTTATTCAGTATGTATTATTCATTCGCCACTAACTACAAACCAAAGGCAACATTTATTAACCCATTCAGTACCGGTGATGTACTTTTCATTATATTACAGGAATTATTAGACGCTTTTATTCAACTTAGGACGGACATGTAGCAATTAAGAGGCTACAGACAACCCTTTTAACTACCATAGATCCTTCCTAAGCAACATTCGTTGTAAATTCGTCTAAACATAGCTGAAATACAACAACAGACATCCCCGGTAATGAAATTGTTAAAAATATCAATGGATCTATTACTGTCTTGGTGGTGTAATGGTTAGAGTGTTTAAAAACATCTGTGTGTGATAACCCAGGTTCGAATCCCGGTGGATCACATATATGCTTTCATTAATGTCATTGGAGGTGTGTGGTGTTGGGGTGAAATTAATAAAAAAATAAACTATGGGGAACGATATATTGCAGAAATAATAAATATATAATTTAGTTACCCCGTTATATCAGTATTCTATAGTAATAACAGATTTAGAGAAAACGATACTTTTATAAGGACTGACTTAAATATATATTATTATTGATGATACAAAACGTCTAAAATATTATTATTGACAAATATATTGATTGGCTACTAACATGTATTTATATAATATTACTGTAGAAATACTTACTAGATACAATTTTCCAAAATAAAGGGAAGTAATTATGCATAATTATAATCGATGACTATTATAGAGAAGGGCTACGCAGACTATAAATTCCTCGCATATAAATACAATAAATATTTATTTTCCAGAATATACAGTATATGAACAATTTGTGAATATATTTTTCGTAGAAATATATATAAAATAATTTATTTCGTACATTCAACCAAGCAAATATGATATATTTAATAGACGACAATATTTCAACATATGTGTATATTTTGGATCTGCGGTGACTGAATACTTGTGAGTTCTGTGGCGATCAGTTCCGGTGTATTGTCATTGTTCTCAGTTTTATAGTCTTTCTTGGGTCGGATTCGCTGTTGTAACCGGTAGTTTGGTAAGTGTATTAGATCATTAAGTATTTAAGAGTATATTGTTAACAATCAAGTGGTATTTGTAAGATTTTCGGCGAATATAGGCCTACGATCGGCTAGTTTGCTTTCAGCTAAGCCTAAAATTAGCTCTATACCTCTTAATTCTAGTTTTCTTGGGAATTATACAATAGATTAGTTGTTATACACCATATTCATAACACCGTCGGCTATAAAAATAAGCTTACAAATTAATTTTCATAAAGTTAGCCTAAAACCATATATCTTCAAAAATGGTGTATGATGTTGAGGGAGGGGTGGCTGGGGTGCAGGTGACAAAGAACACCAATTCTAAATATAATGTCAAAATGTGGCTGGTAAGTCACCTTATCTACTTCGGGCAGGGGACGCTCATTCTTTGCTATTTCGTAGATTTAGTGTGTTCCCTGGTCCTCAAGTTAAAAGTCCTTCCATCGGGTGATTTATTTGGTAACAAAACAAGTGTGGCGAATATGCCAGAGACCGACTTGGCCCTGGTTCTGGGAGATTGTAACGGTCTGGTTCTATCACAGGTTATAAATTTGTTGTCGGTTCTTGTTGGTTCGTTCGCGAGTTCCCTCCCCGCTGCTCTGTTCCTGAAGGGGATAACCTTGGGAAAGGATGTAGCTACACTGATAGGGCAGGATAAGCTGGCGAACTCACTCTTGTTCCATCTGGAAGTGATGGAACCTCTCCAGGGGGTTGGCATTGCGGCGGATCGGAGCTTCGACTGGTGGGGGGTCAACGGTTGGTGGGAGGGTCTTGCGTATTTTGTGTTGGCCAAAACGTTGATTCTGAACGTAATTTTTTACATGGTTTTCGTCGTTCATTGGCGGGCTCGTACTATGGAATCTCTGTCGGAGATCAGGGGCGCTTTGTTGCCTCCTGAAAACTACCGTAGTATGATCCATCAAAATGCTTATGATGGATCAGTGGATAGTATGCACGTGGTTGACATCGCTAGCCTGGCGTCAGAAAACTCAGCGTATAAATCCCTGAAGGAACAGGATCAGGATTTTTCTGCTGATACAATTCATTTTGATTCTTGTAAGTCTGTACCAGTGTAATAGATTCCTATGATTTTATTTTGGAGTAGGTTTTCAATATATTATATATGGATATTTGATAGAATTTCTTTATTCTGATTGTATATATTTTGTAATCGTAAGCTAAGCATATGAGAGGAAGTTATATATTTAACATTTTTCTTTGATACCTGTACTTTAATTAATTTTGTTTTATAAAGATGTACGTATATATAATCATTGGGTATATTGATGGTATTTACATTTCTAGCCTGTGATAGAATGGGTTCATTAACCCTTTCATGATTATGATGCATTTTGATAGTTTAATTCTGGCCATCATCAGACGATTTTATGCAACTTACGAAGGATCGATGGGTATTAAAAGGGTAAAGACTATCTCGATTAGCCTTCTGACTTCCATATACTCTTCCTAATCTGAATATAATCGATATAAACACCATTTCAGGAGGAGCACTTTATTGACAACATTTCGCAGATAGCTTTTTCAGGTCACTCAATTATCTTTTTTTTCCTTTAAAGGATTCTAGTTTCCTAAAGAAGCTATCTGCAAAAGTTGCCAATAAAGTGCTCCTCCTCAAATGGTGTTCATATTAATTCTGTCAACTTTTCAAAGTTAATTTAACAATCTGAATAAAATCGTCTAATAATAGAAAGAAACCGGTAACGAAATGCGTCATCGTATCTTGAAAGGGTTAACATAAATTATACCTTTAACCCATTCAGTACCGGTGACATCCTCTTTATCTTATTCTGGCAACTATTAGGCGATTTTATTCAACACTTACCAGGCTTTGAACTATCTCAATTAATCCTTTTTACTACCACAAATCCTTCTTAACCCTTGTCTATCGGGGCCCGACTTAAGTCCGTATCGAAAAATTTGGACTATGTGGCGGGGCCCGACTTAAGTCCGAGTGCAATTTTGGCACAATATTGGCTCTGAGAGAGAGACGAGTGACTGGAGGAGCATGGGTTACCTCATGACCGCTCGCCACGGCCGCCGTGGACCTACTGAGATTTACTCCACTTACATCCACCCTCATTCCCTCGCTACATACGTAATTATATAAAGAAATTACCGTATTTTAGCGATTTTGCCCTTCGGTTGCACGATCGTTGCAAGACAACTAGTGATCGTAGAAGGATGGTTCGGGTGTCATTGGAAAGCTCAATTTACGCCCTTTCAGGGATACATACTTGTATTACGCTCTGGGTCTTGTTTATGCATGAAAAAGAGCACGGAAACAACCCCATTTATGGTAAAAAAAAAACGCTGAGCGGCACAGTGAAATATACTCCACCACCCGCTCGTAAGGTGTTAAGCTACACAAAATCTTCAAAATATATAATAAAAAAAGACGTCGCTGTACAACATGGGTTAACTGGATACATTGTTGTGGACACTTTCCTTTTTGTTATGTGAGTGAAGGAGAATAGCGAGAGAGATGCAACACTGCGTCAAAGAGAGAGAGATTTCAGAGAATCGGTGAGTGGACGAGAGTTAATGATACAAAAAGCTTTCTTTTCTACTTAGTCAAGAAGTGCTGTGTGAGAGGATCCTTCCCACACATGCGAACCTCAATACATGGACGCACTGTACAGAGCAAGAAGCTGTGCAGGTGCAAAGAACCCCAGAGGTGGTTGAGCACACCCAGCTTCTGGGAAGCCGTTATAGCAAGAGTGGTAATATGGTCTTTCCAAGAGAAATCAGAAGAAAAAGAGTCACCGAGAATACTGAAAGAAGATGAAGGGTTAATTTTTGTATTGTTGAAGCATAAGGGATAGTCCTCTGGAAGTTCTTGATGGGTAGATAAATGGAGAAATTGGGTTTTGGAAGCATTGAAAGCAACAAGATTTTGTCTGCCCCAATTGGAAATGGTAGTTAGATCAGAAGATAAGTGTTCTATGGCTTCATCACGTGAGTTTTCGAGAATTTGCTTGCTGGGGTGTTCTGGAAAACTAGTTGAATAGTGTAAGGTAGAGTCATCAGCATATGAATGGATAGGACTGGAGGTACAATTGAGAAGATCATTTATTTAATAAGCAATGATCTGTGCCTGTCAGAGGGTAGCAGATTCTTAACCCCCTGTCCCACATTCACACCAACCTGTCGGCGAACACCTTCTGACTGAAATATTTGGACATTTTTGGCATTTTGAGTTTATTCTGGCTATTATTAGACGATTTTACTCAGATTAGGAAGGGTATATGGATGTCAGAGGGTTAATTGAAATATTATTTACCCCTTTGATTCCCACAGATACTTCCTAAATTGCATAAAATTGTCTTACGATAGCCAGAATAAACTCAAAACACGTCATGGTCAATAATTAAGAAGTGCGTGCGGAGTTACATTCAGGGATAGACAGATGAATGAGGAAGTAAGAAGGAGGTGTGGTGTAGAGGTAGATGTGCTGGAAAGTGTGAAAAGGAACACCTTGAGATGGTTCGGCCATATGGAACGTATGGGAAGCGAGAGAATGACTAAGAGGGTGTACGAGAGCGAGGTGGAAGGACAGAGAGGGAGAGTTAACCAAAAGAGAGGTGGAAGGATGGAGTGAGGAAGTATATGGATGAAGGTGGTGCTGGTTGGGAGGAGGGGCGTCGACTGACTGGGGACAGAGGTGCATGGGGGCGGTTCGTTCGTGGCCACCCCTTCGGGGATCACGTCGTCAGGCAATAGATAGATAGATAGATCAGTTACTCATCATGATCGCTTATGACCTTTGGGTAGGTTATAACCTTACCTAGATGATAACGATGTAGACCGCCTCTTCTTTTCCCCCATGTTTAGCCCCATTAGTTTTGAGATTTTGAGACATTCGGTCCATTAGTTCGTTGATTTTAAGACTTTTCGCCCCATTTCGTTCACAATATTAGGACCTTTCGTGCTATTTAGGCTTCGATTGTTTTCCTGGCGAGCGATAGCGAGCCTATAATTATAGGAGTAACCAGCATTCGGCCGGGACATTTTTCTACCGAATAATGTACACATTTATCTTGAAGGGAGGACTAGGGGGGGTTTGTTTTGGATTAATGGAGATCTAGCGAGGAAACTAATAAATATATAAATACATAAATAAATCGACCTAAAATTAACCCAACCCCCTTAAAAGACCAACGATCTAGTTTACCATGAGATTAAGCTTGGGTTATTGACGAGGCGATATATATATATATATATATATATATATATATATATGGCATTTGTACAGGGTCCTAGATACTCTGACCCCCCCCCCCCCTTATCACATCACAACATATAACATGTCCATATATATTCAACATGTGCAAATCGACATGGGGAAACTGTTGTCATCTAATAGAGGAGCTTGACAGATTAACAGATCCTAACAGCTTGACAGCTCCTAAACATCTGGGAAAGTTAATATCTAATTCCATATCCAACGACAGCTAATGAACTGAGAGGAGATTTACAAAGAAAAACCTCATAGCCCCTGTAAACAGAATTAACTAATTTCTACCTATGTCATGGCTTAAGGCGAAGAGTTAATCTGCGTTAACCCTTGCTGTGCCAGCGACGTATGTTATAATTTATTCTAGCTATACTTAGACGATTGTTTGCAACTTCGGAAGGATCTGTGGTAGTCAAAAAGGTTGTTGTTGTTGCTGTTCCCCAGGCTGCCTGGCCGAACAGCCCAAAGGCCCCGAGCAAGGCCAAGGCCATAACCGAGCACCCCCACAAAACCCTCCCTGCCTACCACAATAAAGCCTGGGTGACCGAAGCCACTCCATGGCGGGGAGCTGAGGAGGGTGCGGAAACGCCCGGGAAACCAAAGCCCCACCCAGGGCTCTGTGCCCCTCAGCAATTATGAAAAGAGAGTTGAGGGGCAAAGGAAAAATGTGACGCAGTTGGCAGATTTGGAGGTCAATCTACGAAACAGACGCCGTCACTTGAGATCTAGAAAATATATAAGTAAAAGGAGCAGTCAGAGTAAGCTATGGGTATGGCAGAGATCGCTCAGCTCTCACTCTGATAGACCAGCCCATCACCACATGACTAGAGCCCAACCTCTCAGCATCAGCTAGGAAAGGCCCTAGAAAGCCGCCTTTGGTGGTTGATTGAGACAGTTTGAAGCTTTATAATTGCTAGTGATCCTGTCTAAACTGAATGAAATCGATTAATGGTAGCCAGAATCCAATAAAGAAAATTTCAACAGTATGGGGGAGGCACTCGCTATAGGCAGTTCTGCCTTTTGCCTCCCACAATCACATAGAAAAAAAAAAAAAAAAAAAACCTAGGGTAACAATTGGCTGCGGCAGCTCTATACATTCTTTTCAGCTGACGATAAATTGAATCCATTAGCAGCTAATGTTTCGGTACTTAATGGACAAATATAAAACTATTATGTCTTTGCATCATATTAAGACCAAGTTTATATAATAAACACCATATTTCACTACACAATCTTCAGAATAACTGAGAAATCTTGATGGGAACTTTGCAATTTACCGTCAGTTGAAAATAAACTGAGCATAGACACTATTGGTTTTACTTAATAACCTTTACTTACCGCCCCACCGAGTCGATGCAAGCAGACAATTATACATTTCTAAACAATGATTGTTTGTGGTACTATAGTTCAGTTACTATATGGGCCTATTTTACTAGTCATAACATCAATACTCTGATACAATAATTCAGTTGCCATTGGGCTCATAATATTAATGTCTTAGCCATGTGCAACATGGGACTATTATACTAAACATTACATCAATACATGGGACTATTATACTAAACATTACATCAATACATGGGACTATTATACTAAACATTACATCAATACATGGGACTATTATACTAAACATTACATCAATACACACATTACAGAATCTGGAGTTAAGATTCCAAGATCTATACCTCGTTTACAAGAAAGTGTGCAATAGCTTGCACAATGTGTGCTGAGAGAGAGAGAGAGAGAGAGAGAGAGAGAGAGAGAGAGAGAGAGAGAGAGAGAGAGAGAGAGAGAGAGAGTACCAAGGAGTACAAATGAAATCAAGCAACAACAGGTCTAGTGACCCTTCTAGGCTGCTTGTCCTCCAAATCACTGAGGATCAAGTGTCCAAACAGTGGTTTAGAGTGGGTAAGGGAACATTGGAAAGGGAACTACTGCCCTGGAACTAATATCCGTGGCAGGATTAGGAAGTTAGTAGGGGACAGATGGGTTAGTAACTGAGGGGGGGATAACATAAAGTTATTCATATACAAACGCAGTCAGTCGCGGGTTTGATGCGAGATATTTGTCTAAGCGGAGTTTAAATGAATCAACGGTGCTGCAGTCTATAACGTCTCGGGGAAGCCCATTCCACAAGTTGACAACTCGATTGAAGAAGAAATTCTTAGATTCGTGTGAGTTAAAAGATTTACCAATAATTTTGCAACCGTTTCCCCGCGTTTAATTAGATTGGTCGATAGTGAAGTACTAAATACAGCTCATATTGTCGATGCCTTTGATGATTTTGAACACTTGATTTAAGTCACCTCTTAATCTGCGCTGGGTTAAAGGAAATAGATTTAATTCTCTAAGACGCTCTTCGTATGGTTTGTTCTTTAGGCTAGGTATCATTTTGGTAACTCTACATTGAACTCGTGCTAGCTTGTTTATATCTTTTTGGTAATAAGGGCACCAGGATTGAACGCAGTATTCCAGAAGAGGGCGGACTAAGGAATTGTAAAGGGTTAGGATAACTTCTTTGGATTTATGCTCAAATGACCTGCCTATAAAGCCAATTATTTTGTTTGCCTTCTTAACAACTTCTGAACATTGTTGACTCGGTTTTAGGTTACTCGATATTGTTACTCCCAGATCGGTTTCTCTGTTTACATTCTTAAGCTGAGTGCCATTCATCGAATAGTTTGCTTTCCCCATTAGGTATCCGATATGTAGTACTTTACATTTATCCGCATTGAAACTCATTTGCCAAATTTGGGCCCAACATGACAATTTATCTAGATTGTGTTGCATATCGTCAACTTGTTCTTTTGAGAGTACGCTATTTGCAATTTTTGTATCGTCAGCAAATTTTGAGATTGTACAGGTGAGACCCTCATCTATGTCGTTGATGTAAATTAGAAAGAGAATTGGTCCTAGTACCGATCCCTGGGGTACCCCGCTACTTACATTGGTCCATTTAGATGCCTTACCGTTTATGACTACTCTTTGCTTTCTGTCGCTGAGCCAATTTTCTATCCATTTCAACACACCGTCTTGTATTCCATGCGCTTTTAGTTTTAGCAGTAAACGTTTGTGGGGAACTTTGTCAAAGGCCTTTTGAAAATCAAGGTATATAATATCTACAGCTTTACTCTCATCGTAGAGGTTGAGGATATCGTGGAAGAAGTCGAAGAGGTTTGTTAAACAGGAACGTTTTTTACGAAAGCCGTGTTGAGTATCTTTAAGTAAGATATTTGCCTCTAAGTGATTTACGAGTCTGTCTCTTATGACCGTTTCTAGCATTTTACATACAGTTGAGGTTAAGCTAATCGGACGATAGTTACTGGGTAGGGATTTGCTGCCTTTTTTTAATATCGGTGTTACGTTGGCTAGCTTCCACTGATCAGGCATAGTCCCAGACTGCAAGGATTCATTGAATAGCAATGTCAGTGGTTTGGAGAGCTCATCCTTAGCTTCCTTTAGAACTCTAGGCGAGATTGTATCAGGTCCAGGCGTTTTATTTACCTTGAGTTTATCTAAACAATTCAATACTTCTCTCTCTGTAACGGTAATATTGCTTAGAACATCTGAATTATCAATCTGAATTGGCGATGGTGTAGGGATATCACTGAGGTCTTCGGTTGTAAAAACTGATGCAAAGAAGGTATTGAGGGCATTACTCATTTGTACTTCGTCTTTGGTGTATTCTCCATTTTCATCGACTAACGGTCCAACAGTTGAAGTAACTACTTTTTTCTTTCTGATATAACTATAGAATTCTTTCGGGTTTGTTTTACTTTGATTCGCAACATGTAACTCCAGGGTCTTTTTACTTTGCTTAATTAACTTTTTGGCTTTGCGTCGTAGCTCTACAAATTTCACCCGTTCTTCGTCATTTTGTGAGGATTTTAATCTATCATTAGCAAATGTTTTAGCAAGCAGACAGTCTGAAATATCTTTATTCCACCATTTGGGCTTATTATTATGGCCTGGACGCCGTATTTTCGATGGTATACAGTCTTGCACTGCCTTAAGGGAAGTGGTTGTGAAACACTCCCAAGATGTATTTATGTCGTTATTGTTAGTCAGAAAGCTCCAGTCAGTTTCTTTAAGCTTTGATTTAAGTTTATGAAAATTTGCTTTCTTGAAATTAGGGACTTTCTCAATGCTGCTATTTGATTTGTTACTAGTAAACTTTAAAGTGAAAGTTATCGTACGATGGTACGAGAAGAGAGAGAGAGAGAGAGAGAGAGAGAGAGAGAGAGAGAGAGAGAGAGAGAGAAAGAGAGAGAGAGAGAGAGAGAGAGAGAGAGAGGAGGAGAGAGAGGAGAGAGAGAGAGAGAGAGGGAGAGAGAGAGAGAGAGAGAGAGAGAAGAGAGGAGAGAGAGGGAAAGGGAAGAGAGAGTGAGAGAGAGAGAGAGAGAGAGAGAGAGAGAGAGAGAGAGAGAGAGAGATGCAACAATGTTTCTGCAATAGTCATTGTACACAGACATGCACTCTGTCCAATATAGAAACATACTTACTTTCCTATTATACATGTATATACTGTATATATTTCATCTTCAGCGCTAACACACATACACACATATTCTCATATACAAGTGTTCACGTATTTACAAACACATACGCATATCTCACACACACACACACTCAAGCGCTGACAAACATACACACACATTGTTTCTTTTGTTCACACACACACACGAATACCAATACAAACATCCCTAAATCGAAAAGCAAAGCCAATTATCGACCACTACGTAAACAAGGGGAGGTGTGGTGGAGTGGTCATGCCACTGGATTGGTAATCCAATGGACCCGGGTTCAAATCCCGATAGGAGATATTATTGGGATTGAATTTGTGCTGTACCTAGTATCAGTGCATTACCACAAAGCCCACCGAAATGTCAAAAAAATACCCTCATTGTTCCCTGATTACAAAAAACAATATGTATGAATATTCCCATATTCAAAATATGTTACAGGGGGACAATGCCTAGTGAGTTCACTGCTCAATAGGTGGCGTTCTGAGAGTGAGGGTCTGAGTCTGGAGGGTGAGACGGTGAAGCGCTTGAGCGAAGCAACCGGTCGCTTCAGAGATGGAGCTGCTTCGAGCCATGATGGATGCTTCACATGTCTCACTCCCCAGACTGGAACAAGACCTCACGGGCTTCACCGTGTTGTACGGTGGAATGTACAGGCTCTACAGGCATGTCCGAGAGGGATTAGTTGGAATATAAAAAAAAAAAAATATATATATAGGCGAGAAAACCATTAAGGGGAGATCTCCACTTGAGGGATTTTTTTCTTGACTCCTTACTCCCTCATATTTAGCCCCATTGTTTTTCTAATTTTAAGACGTTTGCCCCATTATTTTTGCGATTTTAGGAACTTTCGCCCCATTTCTGTCAATTTTAAGATCTTTCGTGTCATTTAGGGGTAATTTTTTTCCTGGCGAGCGATAGCGAGCCTGTAATTTAAGAGGAACCAGCCTTTGGCCGGGAAATTTTCTACCAAAAAAATTACAAATTTAGCTTGAAAGAGGGTCTAGAGGGTGTAATTTTAAGCTTGATGGAGGTCTAGGGAACAAACTAGAAACCTCCCCTTAACCCGAGCGAAACAAAAACTATGAGTGAAGATTTAAAGGGGAAACTCAACTTAAGGGAGCCCACCTCAGCCCCATTCAGCCTACTGTTTTAAGACATTTACCCCAATCCAGGTGTCAATATTTTCCTGGCGAGCTGTAGCGAGGCAGCATATATATATATTTTGTTTTGACAGCAAGCTCAATTTGTACATTTTTCGATAGAAAAATGTCGCCGGCGAAGCTAGATTTCTCCATACAATGTTGTCTCGCTATCGCTCGCCAGGAAGAAATCGACACCTGGATGGGGATAAACATCTTAAAACAGTTGGCTGAATGGGGCCGAATGGATACAAGTCAGGGAAAGAGAGAAAAGGAGAGAAAGTTTAAAAAAACAGGTGATCCCCCTTAAGCCACCCCTGCCACTCATATCTTCAACAACATCAATCCGCATTAACCCAAGCTGATCCGACGGTGGGGGGGTTCCTTTTTTTTTTTTTTTACCATATTCAACCTAAGGAAACGCCTCTCAGACCGACCCAGCCAACCTTCAAGATAATAATCACCTTCCCCTAAGGCTCCCCTTCAAGCTAAATGTGTGTTGGGGTTTTTTTCCGGTAGACAAAAATGTTTTGGCTGAAGGCCGCTGTCTCTTAATCGCTAATTTGCTATATCTTCCCAAGAAAATATTGCCACTTGGATGGGGCCAAATGTCATAGAATCGCAATTAATGGTACGAAACGTCTTAAAATCGTCAAACTAACGAATGCAAACCGTGGTGCCTCCAAAGAGACCAGCCATGGTTTATACATTGTTAAGGGGAGACTGACCGTTTGTTTGGTCTATTAATTCATGTATTCATATATTTTTTAGTTTCCTCCCTAGACCTCCATCAAGCTTAGAAAAAAAACCCTAGACCCCCCTTCAAGATAAATTTGTACATTTTTCGGTAGAAAAACATCCCAGCCAAAGGCCGGTCAATTGTTCGCTATCGCTCGCCAGGAAAAAATCGACACCAAAATGACACGAAAGGTCTTAAAATTTACAACGAAATGGGGCGAAAGGTGTTAAAATCGCCAAACTAATGGGCCGAACGTCTTATAATCTCAAAACTAGTGGGGGCTAAACATTAGGGAGAAGGGGGTCCAGAAAAATGGTCTACCTCCCCTTAAGCCAACCCTTGCCACTGATACTATACCGTCAATAATAACATCAGTCGGTCCGCGCCCCACTGTTGCTGCTGCGGTGGTGGCCTTGAGGCAGTGTAGGAAGAATTGGAGGTAGGATTGATTGTGTAATGTTGTGTGTTGTG
>CM064552.1:38616275-38653775 GCA_032716605.1 Paralithodes platypus | reverse complement strand
CCACGACACAGAAACTTACTTCCACCAGACGCCCCTAGACCAACACGTGCAGCTCGTCACTTCAACACACTCCAACCAATAAGGGCAAGAACTGACAGATACAAAAATAGTCCTATCCCAACCATTGTAAATATTATTAATAATGTGTAATGCCGGCCTGTCACACCATAATAATTATACGCGCCCTCCTTTAATAATGTATGCATAAGTGTGTATGCATAAGTGTGTGTGCGTGTGTGTATTAGAATATAATTATGTATGTATTTGCTTGAGTTTGTTTATGTGTGTGTGTGTATATGTATATGTGCATTTATGTATGTACAGTATATGTGTATGTATGTGTGCATATATGTGTATGTATGTATGCGTTAATTATCTATACAGTATATGTGTGTGTCTATAGTGTATACTGTTTGTGGTTCGAGGCTCGAGCACGGCTGAGAGTATTCTATCTCACACACACACACACACACACACACACACTGAAGAATGTCCCATATACTATAATTCCCCCCAGCTGTCTCTCCTTATTTTATATTCTTCTTTTGTTCTCTACCGAGGATTACCTCCCATTGTAGTAGGCTTTACCTGACCCTACCTGTACGGACCCCTAGGCCATTTCGCCTTAACCCTTTTCAAACTCCTCATTTGATCTCTTCCGACGTGTGACATTCCATTCTAATTGGCTTTGCCTGACCTACAGTCCGTTGCCCCATTAACCCTTTTCAAATTCCCTCATTTAATATCTCCCAAGGATTTAACTCCCATTATTAGCCTCACCTGACCCTACCAGAGCAGTTTTTGTATGTATGTATGTTTGTTTGCATACGTGAGCGTTTATGTATACGGGCATGTGCACACTTACTGCATGTTCTTATGTTCTTATATATGTATGTATATGTATGCGTATTTATGTGTGTACGTATGCGTATATATGTATGTTCTGTATATATATGAGTAAAATAAATGTGTACTGTACAGTATATGCACTGTAAATCACTTACTCTCATGGTTAATTTATGATAATTTGTATTTTGCACTAGCATAACTATTGTATTAATTTCTTGTTTTAATGTAAAGTATATTATACTCACCCATTGTAAACTGAGCTTACCATTTTTCATATCTGTACATCTCATGTTCATCCACTAATTTTAAAATGTGTATTTTCAGCTGATGAGGCTGCCATTCTTTAATAAACCGTTTATTATTATTATTATTATTATTATTACATACACAGGTAGAAGATCCTCACTGTATCTCTGCCACACACACACATACACATACACACACACACACACCCAGGTACACAAGACCCCACTGTATCTCTGCCACATACACACACACACACACACACACACACACCCACACCCAGGTACACAAGACCCCACTGTATCTCTGCAACTCTATTCAACCATTTGCAATTCGGGTAGAAAAGGGTAAAACAGATTCAGTTCACTTTTTGTAGCCCCTGAGAGAGAGAGAGAGAGAGAGAGAGAGAGAGAGAGAGAGAGAGAGAGAGAGAGAGAGAGTGAGAGAGAGAGAGAGAGAGAGAGAGAGAGAGAGAGAGAGAGAGAGAGAGAGAGAGAGAGAGAGAGAGAGAGAGAGAGAGAGAGAGAGAGAGAGAGAGAGAGAGAGAGAGAGAGAGAGAGAGAGAGAGAGGTGCGTGATTTGATTGTCGGATACTTTGTCATACATAAAGAAACAACGTATACAGCATAGGATAATTATGATAATGAACTTCATAGCAATAGCAGGTACATGGAGTAATTTGTTGGCAATTAGTAAGTAATTAATCTAAATTAATAGAATCAATTTCCAGATGAGCACATAAATTTACAGCAAATATGCAAAATACCAATTTGAGGAAAATACATCATGGACAATTCTATGTATGAAGGATATGTAGAAGGATATGTAGAAGGATATGTAGAAGGATATGTAGAAGGATATGTAGAAGGATATGTAGAAGGATAGAATAGCTATAACTGAAAGGGTATGCTAGATAAAATGAAGATAATTGAAAGACCCTGACATTAAGAATAATATAGACAATTAGTGATATAGGCTACTGTACAAGGGTTATAGAAACTAGAAGTGTATAATACAAGGCAGAGAATTTACTGTAGTATAGAGTGTAGTTCCATGTCATCTCAACCAGTAGACCATTTCAACCAGTAGCTCTCAACCAGTGCCAAATTACCTAACCTAACCGTATTGGTTGATTTGGTACTGGTTGAGAGCTACTGGTTGAAATGGTCTACTGGTTGAGTTGACCGGTCACCATATAGTGTAGTCAGAGAGAGAGAGAGAGACAGAAAGTATGATATTGTGTGTATACTGTACATGTACACGGGAGGAGGAACATATTGTGTGTATACTGTACATGTAGACGGGGGGGGGGGGGGGGGGGGACATATGTGTGTATACTGTACATGTAGACGGGGGGGGGGGGGGGGCGCCATATTGTGTGTATACTGTACATGTAGACGGGGGGGGGGGGGACATATTGTGTGTATACTGTACATGTAGACGGGGGGGGGGGGGGGGGGGGGGGACATATTGTGTGTATACTGTACATGTAGACGGGGGGGGGGGGGGGGGACATATTGTGTGTATACTGTACATGTAGACGGGGGGGGGGGGACATATTGTGTGTATACTGTACATGTAGACGGGGGGGGGGGGGGGGGGGGGGACATATTGTGTGTATACTGTACATGTAGACGGGGGGGGGGGGGGGGGGGGGGACATTGTGTGTATACTGTCATGTAGACGGGGGGGGGGGGGGGACATATTGTGTGTATACTGTACATGTAGACGGGGGGGCGGGGGGGGGGGGAATATTGTGTGTATACTGTACATGTAGACGGGGGGGGGGGGGGGACATATTGTGTGTATACTGTACATGTAGACGGGGGGGGGGGGGGGGGGGGACATATTGTGTGTATACTGTACATGTAGACGGGGGGGGGGGGGGGGGACATATTGTGTGTATACTGTACATGTAGACGGGGGGGACATATTGTGTGTATACTGTACATGTAGACAGGGGGGGGGGGGGGGGGGGGGGGGACATATTGTGTGTATACTGTACATGTAGACGGGGGGGGGGGGGGGGGGACATATTGTGTGTATACTGTACATGTAGACGGGGGGGGGGGAATATTGTGTGTATACTGTACATGTAGACGGGGGGGGGGGGGGGGGGGGGACATATTGTGTGTATACTGTACATGTAGACGGGGGGGGGGGGGGGGGGGACATATTGTGTGTATACTGTACATGTAGACGGGGGGGGGGGGGGGGGGGGGGGGAGATATAGTGTGTATACTGTACATGTAGGACGGGGGGGGGGGGGGGGGGACATATTGTGTGTATACTGTACATGTAGACGGGGGGGGGGGGGGGGGACATATTGTGTGTATACTGTACATGTAGACGGGGGGGGGGGGGGGGGGGGGACATATTGTGTGTATACTGTACATGTAGACGGGGGGGGGGGGGGGGACATATTGTGTGTATACTGTACATGTAGACGCGGGGGGGGGGGGGGGGGACATATTGTGTGTATACTGTACATGTAGACGGGGGGGGGGGGGGGGGGACATATTGTGTGTATACTGTACATGTAGACGGGGGGGGGGGGGGGGGGACATATTGTGTGTATACTGTACATGTAGACGGGGGGGGGGGGGCGGGGGGGGGGGGACATATTGTGTGTATACTGTACATGTAGACGGGGGGGGGGGGGGGGGGGGGGGGGGGGGGGGGACATATTGTGTGTATACTGTACATGTAGACGGGGGGGGGGGGGGGGGACATATTGTGTGTATACTGTACATGTAGACGGGGGGGGGGGGGGGGGGGGACATATTGTGTGTATACTGTACTTGTAGACGGGGGGGGGGACATATTGTG
Source organism: Paralithodes platypus (assembly GCA_032716605.1). Classification (NCBI taxonomy): domain Eukaryota; kingdom Metazoa; phylum Arthropoda; class Malacostraca; order Decapoda; family Lithodidae; genus Paralithodes; species Paralithodes platypus. The sequence goes on along the minus strand of CM064552.1, from coordinate 38,649,854 downwards.
TGTATACTGTACATGTAGACGGGGGGGGGGGGGGGGGGGGGGGGACATATTGTGTGTATACTGTACATGTAGACGGGGGGGGGGGGGGGGGGGACATATTGTGTGTATACTGTACATGTAGACGGGGGGGGGGGGGGGGGGGGGGGACATATTGTGTGTATACTGTACATGTAGACGGGGGGGGGGGGGGGGGGACATATTGTGTGTATACTGTACATGTAGACGGGGGGGGGGGGGGGGGGGGGGGGACATATTGTGTGTATACTGTACATGTAGACGGGGGGGGGGGGGACATATTGTGTGTATACTGTACATGTAGACGGGGGGGGGGGGGGGGGGGGGACATATGTGTGTATACTGTACATGTAGACGGGGGGGGGGACATATTGTGTGTATACTGTACATGTAGACGGGGGGGGGGGGGGGGGGGGGACATATTGTGTGTATACTGTACATGTAGACGGGGGGGGGGGGGGACATATTGTGTGTATACTGTACATGTAGACGGGGGGGGGGGGGGGGGGGGGGGGACATATTGTGTGTATACTGTACATGTAGACGGGGGGGGGGGGGGGGGGGGGGGGGACATATAGTGTGTATACTGTACATGTAGACGGGGGGGGGGGGGGGGGGGACATCTAGTGTGTATACTGTACATGTAGACGGGGGGGGGGGGGGGGACATATAGTGTGTATACTGTACATGTAGACGGGGGGGGGGGGGGGGGGGGGGACATATTGTGTGTATACTGTACATGTAGACGGGGGGGGGGGGGACATATAGTGTGTATACTGTACATGTAGACGGGGGGGGGGGGGACATATTGTGTGTATACTGTACATGTAGACGGGGGGGGGGGGGGGGGGACATATTGTGTGTATACTGTACATGTAGACGGGGGGGGGGGGGGGGGGACATATAGTGTGTATACTGTACATGTAGACGGGGGGGGGGGGGGGACATATTGTGTGTATACTGTACATGTAGACGGGGGGGGGGGGGGGGGGGGACATATTGTGTGTATACTGTACATGTAGACGGGGGGGGGGGGGGGGGGGACATATAGACGACAAAGGTAATGTTTATGGAGCAGACATAGAGCAATCCAAACACAGAGGATAAAGGGAACACAGGAAGGGGGATAGCAATAAAGAAGGACGAGAAAAGCTCACATGTTAACCCTTTCACGCATTTATGACGCAGAGGTTGCCAGATTAGCAATAATAAATAGTTCTCTCACTCTTATAATTACCTCTCCAAAATTTGTTTTCCGCCCACAGCTAACTCAAAGACAACTGCAGAGGTTGAAGTAACTAAACTAAAGGTTTCTAGATACCCCTGGTGGTAACAAAGGCTTTAAAGTATCTCTAATAGGCTCAAAATTGCGTCATATATCGGAGAGGGTTAAAGTGGAAAACAGAACAGGTCAACGAAAGGTCAAAACGGCCACAGTCCTAAATGGCCACAACCAGAATCTATGAATCTTGGTTATCCATCATCATTAGGCCAGATATAGTGACCATAAACCTCTTAAGGGGAGATGGGTCGTTATTCTATATCCCCTTCAGAATTTAAATTGTTTGCCCTATTAGTTTGTCGATTTTAAGACCTTCCGCTCCATTTCTTTTTCAATATTAAGATTTTTCGTGCTTATTTGGGTGTCTTATCTTTTCTGGCGAACGATAGTGAGCCCGAAATTTTGGAAGAACCGGCATTCGGCCGAGACATTTTTCTACCGAAAAATGTACACACTAATCTAGAAGGGTAATATTATGGATTGTTTTTTCTTTTACTTTGATGGAGGTCTAGGGAGGAAACTAAAAATTATATGAATATGTAAATAAATAGACCCAAATACAACCACTGTCCCCTTAAAACCACGCATTAGAGCAATCGACCTAATATTTCTATAATTTAACATAAGAACATAAGAAAATGGGAGTCTGCAGAAAGCCGATTGGCCTAAGCAAGGCAGATCCCTGTCCCACACAACCCCAATTACAAAGCCCAATTATAGGCTCAACACTCTAATACCCTGAGGATCATCTTACCAAAACGGTTAGAGATTAACGCAGGATTACGGGGGCCTGCAGAGCGCTGATTGGCCCAACCCTGCTGATCCCCCTTCACACCCAACCCTTCTCGTCCATATGCCCATCCAATTTTATCTTAAAGCTCCCTATCGTTTTTAATCCCACTATAGCACTTGGTAGTCCATTCCGCCCATCTACAACTCTGTTACCAAACCAATATTTGCCTATATCTTTTCTGAAACGAAATTTATCTAATTTGAAACCATTGGTACGAGTTCTTTCGCTATCACTGAGCTTTAGTACATTTGTCATGTCCCCTTTGTTAATCCCACTAACCCACTTGAACACCTCTATCATATCCCCTCTAACTCTGCGTCTCTCTAACGAATGTAAGCCTAATTTCTTCAACCTTTCTTTATACGGAAGATTTCTAATATTATGGATCATTTTTGTTATTCTACGTTGTACTCTCTCCAATGAATCTATGTCCATTCTGTAATAAGGACACCAAAATTGAACAGCATAATCCATATGGGGTCTCACTAATGACAAGTAAAGTTTTAAGATAACATCAGCAGTTCTGTTACTCACACTCCTTGAGATGAACCCGAGAATCCTGTTTGCCTTGTTTCGAACGCTTATACACTGTTGTCTAGGCTTCAAATCATTGCTAACAAACACACCTAGATCTTTCTCACAATTCGAGTTTTCTAATTCCACATTAGCTAGTTTATATTTAACATTTGTATGCATCTTCCCTATCTTTAATACCTTGCATTTGTCAATCCCCCAGGGATCGGTATTAGGTCCCCTGTTGTTTCTTATATACATAAATGACCTAGATTTAGGTATAACTAGTAGGATAAGTAAATTCGCAGACGATACTAAAATGGGGAGATCAATTGATTCAGATAGCGATATAGAGTGCCTCCAAAGGGATCTAGATACCTTACATGAATGGTCAGTAAATTGGCAGATGAAGTTTAACATTGACAAATGCAAGGTATTAAAGATAGGGAAGATGCAAACAAATGTTAAATATAAACTAGCTAATTTAGAATTAGAAAATTCAGAGAAAGATCTAGGTGTGTTTGTTAGCAATGATTTGAAGCCTAGAAAACAGTGTATAAGCGTTCGTAATAAGGCAAACAGGATTCTCGGGTTCATCTCTAGGAGTGTGAGTAACAGAACTGCTGATGTTATCTTAAAACTTTACTTGTCATTAGTGAGACCCCATATGGATTATGCTGTCCAATTTTGGTGTCCTTATTACAGAATGGACATAGATTCATTGGAGAGAATTCAGCGTAGAATGACAAAAATGATCCATAATATTAGAAATTTTCCGTATGAAGAAAGGTTGAAGAAATTAGGTTTACATTCGTTAGAGAGACGCAGAGTTAGAGGGGATATGATAGAGGTGTTCAAGTGGGTTAGTGGGATTAACAAAGGGGACATGACAAATGTACTAAAGCTCAGTGATAGCGAAAGAACTCGTAACAATGGTTTCAAATTAGATAAATTTCGTTTCAGAAAAGATATAGGCAAATATTGGTTTGGTAACAGAGTTGTAGATGGGTGGAATAGGCTACCAAGTGATATAGTGGGATCAAGAACGATAGGGAGCTTTAAGAAAAAATTGGATAAGCATATGGACGAGAAGGGTTGGGTGTGAAGGGGGATCAGCCGGGTTGGGCCAATCAGCGCTCTGCAGACCCCCGTAATCCTGCGTTAATCTCTAACCGGTTTGGTAAGATGATCCTCAGGGTATTAGAGTGTTGAGCCTATAATTGGGCTTTGTAATTGGGGTTGTGTGGGACAGGGATCTGCCTTGCTTAGGCCAATCGGCTTTCTGCAGACTCCCATTTTCTTATGTTCTTATGTTCTTATGTTCATCTGCCAATTTACTGACCATTCGTGTAAGGTATCTAGATCCCTTTGGAGGCACTCTATATCTCTATCTGAATCAATTGTTCTCCCCATTTTGGTATCGTCTGCAAATTTACTTATCCTACTAGTTATACCTAAATCAAGGTCATTTATGTATATAACAAACAACAGAGGACCTAATACAGATCCCTGGGGGATCTGGGGTGAGTCAAACAGTATCATATAGGTGTGGACATTTACATCCCATTTGTTCTATCTATCTATTGCCGGACGCCTTACTCCCCTTAATGAGGGTGGCCATACACAGAATGCCCCCAAGCGGACCTATTCCCTGTAAGAGGGAACAACCCGAGCCAGTTTACTAAAGGACTTACAGGATTGACCACTCAATTTAGGATCCGTCCGACTCCGAGGCCCTCTGTGTATTTTGTTAGCACTATTTTTTCTACAGTGGTGATCGTCTAGTCAATCCACTAACTTGCCTTACCCATATATAAGCAGTACGGATTTGTATCAGGTTTACTCCCCTAGACAGGTTGCCGACCAAGGCTGACGAGTCCCATCCACCCGGATTTGTATAAGGTTGTCTCCCCTAGATGGGTTGCCGACCAAGGCTAACCAGTCCCATCTACCCATTTGTTCCGGCCCTTTTATTATCTACACAAGATTAATAGTACAGGTTTTTTCCTAATTATTGATAATAGACCATAGACTTTATTAGGTTAGGTTTGGTTTGGTTTGGTCATGTTAGGTTACGTTAGATTTGGTTAGGTCAGGTTAGGTTACTTAAGTCTGATTAGGATGAGAGACTTGACGCGATTTTGAGCCGATTAGGGATACTTTAAAGCCTTTTTTACCATCAGGGGTATTTAGAAACCTTTAGTTTAGTTACTTCAATCTCTGCAGTTGTCTTTGAGTTAGCTGTGGGCAGAAAACTAATTTTGGAGAGGTAATTATAAGAGTGAGATAACTCAATTTTATTTCTTATTGCTAATCTGGCAACCTCTGCGTCATATGTCTTTTTTTTATATTCCAACTTACTTCCTCTCGGGCATAGGCTGAAAGCCTTAACATTCACCGCTTTACAATGAACAGTGAAGCCCGTGAGGTCTTGTTCCAGTCTAGGGAGTGAGACATATGAAGCACGTAGAGTACAACGAGCACCTGCCATCTTGCCTTCACATGAGGCACGGTGCTCACTCATGGCCCGAAACGACCCTATCTCCGAAGCCACCTCGTTCCCGTGCTTCACTGTCTCACCTCCTACACTCGGACTCTCACACTTACACACACACAACGCCACCTGTTGAGCAGATAACTCACCAGTCTGAAGGGGTTAAGGGGAGATTTCCACTCGAGGGATTTTTTTCTGGACCCCTTTCCCCTCATGTTTAGCCCCATTGGTTTTGAGATTTTAAGACGTTCGCCCTATTAGTTTGGACATTTTAAGACATTTTGCCCTATTTCTGTCAATTTTAAGACCTTTCGTGCCTTTAAGGTGTCAATTTTTTCCTGGCGAGCGATAGCGAGCCTGTAATTTAAGAGCGACCGGCCTCCGGCCGGGAAATGTTTCTACCGAAAAATGTACAAATTTATCTTGAAAGGGGGTCTAGGGTTTGTAATTTTAAGCTTGATGAAAACGTAGGGAACAAACTAAATACCTCCCCTTAAGTCTGATTAGGATGAGAGACTTAAGCTGTTTTAGAGTATTGCCTTGTTCGAGTGTGACCTAACCTGCATATATCGTTGAATGGCAACCTCAGTAAAATATGAAGTTTTTATGTATATTTTGCTATTATAATTTCGAAATGTCATCAATTCATCGTACATTTTTAACTTCGCCTTGAATATAATGTTCAAAATTGTGCACTTATTACTTACAAACTTTGTTTTCTATAAATATGTTGGTTGAAATCATACAGTACGTTTACATTTTTACTTATATTTTGGTCATCATTATTAAAAGTGTGTCGAGTTTTAGTATGCATGACTTTTTATATTATTTAAAAATATGACTTCGTATCACAAACACTAAAATACTGATGCCGTTATTGATTCATTGTAAATTCATCGCCAATACTCCATTTAACCCTGAAAATTACGCCCCGTGATTCCATTGTGCATTTGGCATGGGTGAAATATTCGGGTGCATTATAAAATATCGTTGTTCTCATTAAGGGGAGCAGACCGTTTGTTTGATCTATTAATTCATGTATTCATATATTTTTTTAGTTTCCTCCCTAGACCTCCATCAAGCTTAGAAAAACACCCCGTAGACCCCCTTCAAGATAAATTTGTACATTTTTCGGTAGAAAAATGTCCCGGACGAAGGCAGATTCCTCTTAAAATTGCAGGCTCGCTATCGCTCACCAGGAAATAATAGACACCTAAATGGCACGAAAGGTCTTAAAATTGACAAAGAAATGGGGCGAAAGGTGTTAAAATCGCCAAACTAATGGGCCGACCATCTTATAATCTCAAAACATTTGGGGCTAAACATTAGGGAGAAGGGGGTCCAGAAAAACGGTCTGCCTCCCCTTAACACAAACACACGCAATTAACATATTCCGCATAAATAATGGTAGTCCGGCAAAACAGCATTACCGGAAATCGTATAATATGCAACATCATGCAGAGACTCCGAATGGTCTCTTTTTAACGAGAGATTCACAGTTGCAAACACAAATTAATTAATTGAGTAAATAATATCGGTGGGTTTTGTGTTAGGCTGTGTAGAGCCATGGGATTTGTGTAGGAGAGAGAGAGAGAGAGAGAGAGTGAGTGAATAATTGGGCTTCGCTAGAGGGAATATATTAGTATATTTTACTATGTTAGGGGATGAAGATTAGCTAACTCCTTCGCTCTTCCATTAACTGACTTCGTAAAACTTGAGTTATTACATATTTCTAAATTGCATTTAATCTATTTTAATTGTTGCATTCATTTTATTTCGTATTGTCATTTTATATAATATGCATTGTTGTTGTTGTTTTCAGATCCTCAATGACCTCTCTGCATCCCACTGACGAACTCTCTCTACTCCCACTAGTTCTGTATATTTTGATAGAACTAAACTTAAAGATGCCCTTAAATTCCTCCTTTTCAATACTTATGTTAGATTCGGGCCGTACATTTTCAAACAAATATTAGGAATTCCTATGGGTGGAAATGCTAGCCCTTTAATTGCAGACTTATTCTTGCTTGCTTTAGAATTTAAATATATAAAAGTCTTAGTTGACAGTAGCAAGAAAAATAAAATTCCAGAAAAATTAGCACTTGCTAAACTGTTAAGTAATAATAGTAGATATATTGATGATATTCTTGTTTGCAATTTGTTAAATTTTAATCAAGTTGCTAAACTTATTTACCCTAATTCTATTCCCCTCACACAATGTAACGTAAATTATAAAGTTGAAAATTTTCTTGATATAAATATAGATTGTTAATGAACAGTGCATACTTAAAGTATATCACAAAGTTGATGATTTTAATTTTAACGTAATAAACTTTCCTTTCCCTAGTAGTAATATCGATAGTAAAATAACTTATAATTGTTTTTATTCCCAATTAATAAGATTTTGTAAAATCTGCACTAAAGTAGATGACTTTTGGGCTAGAGCTAGGTTACTATACAGACTCTTAGTGGACAGAGGTTTTGAGGCAAGTAAATTGTTCCATAAATTTAATCTTTTTAGGGTCAATTATTGTGACTGTATTCTAAAATTTGACATCAATAATTTTAATCAAGCATTTAACTTGAAGTTTCTTGTATAACCTCTGCTTACTTTTGTCTGTATTTATTGTTTATCTTTTTCTTTTCTATTTCTATATTATTATATTAATATTAATATGATGATTTTTTAAATTTATTGTTCTTGTTAAAAGAGTACTCTTTGTTTAAATCTGTTGTTACTTCATATTTTGTAATTATTGCTCTTTATATTATATGTATTCATTGTCGATAGTATCAATTGCTTACTTTTGCGATTTCCTTAGTTTATTTGTGCTATAAATGTAGGTTATTTGTAGGGTAGTTATTGATAGGGGTCACTTGAGGCATGCTATGCTTACAGGTACCTACCCGATAGCACTATCGTTAGTGAGTGCTGTACTGTATTTTATATATTATTTTGTAATAGTATAGATATCTTATCAATATTTGTATTTTGTACTATTTTAATGTCTTGTCATGTTGCAAATTTGATATTAATAATATTTTGACATTTAACATATAGTTTCTTTATTCATGCAGAGTTTAGTAAAATTTGCCAGAACGTCCCAAACTTCCCAAACTTGACTACTTCCTTTAACGTGACGATAGTGCGTTGTTATATGTGCGATTAGTTTGCTTGGGAAACAGATTAACTTGCTCATGTAGTGATGTACACCCTATGTGGTGGATTGTGTTCTTTTATTTCATAATTTTCATTTTAGTAAACGTTGTTTCCACATAGCAATTTTGATAATTTAATTTGACTTTATATTGTCCTTGTCCCAATTTTGGTTTGTTTAGTTTGCAAGTTTTACATTTTAATTCATATCAGTAAGCATCAAAAGCTTTGCTAATAATTAACCACGTAACTCTTCAATTTAGAAACTCCGGCAATTACCTGATATTTAAGGGGGGTCACCTGTTTTTGTTCTGTCCTTTTCTATCTTTCTCTGGCTTGTATCCATTTGGCCCCATTCAGCCTACTGTTTTAAGACGTTTATCCCCATCCAGGTGTCAATTTTTGACTGGTGAGCGGTAGCGAGCCAGCATATTTTTTATTTTTGTTTGACAGCAGCTAAATTTGTGCAGTTTTCGATAGAACAATTTCTCCGGCGAAGCCGGATTTCTTCATATAATCCTGGCTCGCTATCGCTCGCCAGGAATAAATCGACACCTAGATGGGGATACTCTGCTTATGGGGATACTCTGCAAACTGCAGAGTTGATCAAGCAGACCACAGCCGCGATCAGCCGGGCCACAGCCACGATCAACCAGGCCCACAGCCACGATCAACCGGGCCACAGCCACGATCAACCGGGCCACAGCCGCGATCAACCGGGCCACAGCCGCGATCAACCGGGCCACAGCCACGATCAACCGGGCCACAGCCACGATCAACCGGGCCACAGCCACGATCAACCGTCTCACCTTCACTGCTCCACTATTCCACAGATGCAACAGAAACTCCGTACGAAGCCTCGGCTTATGGCCCGTCCCACCTTTTTGAACCCCTTCCTTATTTTCCCATTTTTCTTCTTAAAAGTTTTTGCTTCATTCTTGCTATCCGAAACATTTTTAAGGATCGGCTCACTCTTCTTACTTTCCCGTTCACTTGCCTCACCAACAAATGCCTTCGCCTCATCACCAGCATCATCAACCTCTTCGGCAACTGGTCCAATGATTTTATTCTGTTGCTCCAACGATTTATTCAGCTCACCCGTCCCACTCTCTTCCTCCTGATTATCAAAAGACTCTACCCGTTCACTTGCCTCACCAACAATTGCTTTCGCCTCCTCGCCAGCTTCATCAACCTCTTCGGCAACTGGTCCAATTATTTTATTATCTTGCTCATCGATTTCACCAAAGTTTTCGATAACTACGTTGACCTGTGTTATAGTTTCCAAATGTTTATCAGCACATACTTTGCTAACTAAATCACCTTCACGTTTCGGCTCAACTGCGTCAGTTTTGTATTCACTTGTCAACTTTTCGGCAACTATATTGACATTTTGGCCTGAGTGTTCGAGTTTTTCCATAGCAGGTTCAACATTTTCACCAGATTCTGCATCTTTTATTTCCGTTATGATCATGAATGATAAACACATCAACACTGCCTGTGCCAAGTGTCCCACACAAATATATATAAGGGTCAGAGCTGTCTCGAAAACTAGCCCAAATTTGTCGACAACTCCATGATCTTGGATAAATGACCAAGTTGTATCGGCCACTTGCTCAAATCTTTCAACAAGTGAAACTATGCTTTCCCCAGCTTGCTTAATTTTGTTGTCGGTAACTGACAGAGTTTTTACGTCCGGTTGGCGAGTCGACTTACCCATTTTTGCAATTTGGTTGATTTTACCCCCTCGGCCACAATCCCCTCCGCCGTTCGGTAGGTTTTGCTGGTGGTACATTCAATACAAATATGAATTATATATTTATAGTTCACAGTACTTTTATTGGTACCTATTTGAAGGTATAAGAAAATCAAATCTCAATTCGGCTAGACTAGTACTAATATAAATTTTGATTTTACAGTAAAGTTTCTTATGATATCAATACAATAATTAGATTACCAAGATATAATTTAATGATTCAACAACGCCCAGGGCCTTAATTATTTTTAAAGTGAAGCTGGAATTTTGATATCCCTTAGAGTAATTGTGTAGAGTATATTAATGGTAATTATATTTGATATGGGAAAGGAAAATAGCGTATCATGGACATTTATTATGATAAATATGATGAGTGACATACGATATAAATGAATGATAGATATGATGATTGGCATTAGATATAAATGATATATGTTATGATTGACATAAGATATAAATGAATGATAGATATGATGATTGGCATAAGATATAAATGAATGATATATATGATGATTGACATACGATATTATATGAATGATATATATGATGATTGACATACGATATTATATGAATGATAGATATGATGATTGACATACGATATTATATGAATGATAGATATGATTGACATACGATATTATATGAATGATAGATATGATGATTGACATACGATATTATATGAATGATAGATATGATGATTGACATACGATATTATATGAATGATAGATATGATGATTGACATACGATATTATATGAATGATAGATATGATGATTGGCATACGATATATATGAATGATAGATATGATGATTGACATACGATATTATATGAATGATAGATATGATGATTGACATACGATATTATATGAATGATAGATATGATGATTGACATACGATATTATATGAATGATAGATATGATGATTGACATACGATATTATATGAATGATAGATATGATGATTGGCATACAATATTAAATGAATGATATGATGATTGACATACGATATTATACGAATGATAGATATGATGATTGACATACGATATTGATGAACGATAGATATGATGATTGACATACGATATTATATGAATGATAGATATGATGATTGACATACGATAGTATATGAATAGATATGATGATTGACATAATGATAGATATGATGATTGACATACGATATTATATGAATGATAGATATGATGATTGACATACGATATTATATGAATGATAGATATGATGATTGACATACGATATTATATGAATGATAGATATGATGATTGACATACGATATTATATGAATGATAGATATGATGATTGACATACGATATTATATGAATGATAGATATGATGATTGACATACGATATTATATGAATGATAGATATGATGATTGACATACGATATTATATGAATGATAGATATGATGATTGACATACGATATTATATGAATGATAGATATGATGATTGACATACGATATTATATGAATGATAGATATGATGATTGACATACGATATTATATGAATGATAGATGTGATTGACATACGATATATTATGAATGATAGATACGGTGATTGAGATACGATATTAAATGAATCATAGAGACGCTGATTGACATACGATATTATGAATGATAGATATGATTGACATACGATATTATATGAATGATAGATATGATGATTGACATACGATATTATATGAATGATAGATATGATGATTGACATACGATATTATATGAATGATAGATATGATGATTGACATACGATATTATATGAATGATAGATATGATGATTGACATACGATATTATATGAATGATAGATATGATGATTGACATACGATATTATATGAATGATAGATATGATGATTGACATACGATATTATATGAATGATAGATATGATGATTGACATACGATATTATGAATGATAGATATATGATGATTGACATACGATATTATATGAATGATAGATATGATGATTGACATACGATATTATATGAATGATAGATATGATTGACATACGATATTATATGAATGATAGATATGATTGACATACGATATTATATGAATGATAGATATGATGATTGACATACGATATTATATGAATGATAGATATGATGATTGACATACGATATTATATGAATGATAGATATGATGATTGACATACGATATTATATGAATGATAGATATGATGATTGACATACGATATTATATGAATGATAGATATGATGATTGACATACGATATTATATGAATGATAGATATGATGATTGACATACGATATTATATGAATGATAGATATGATGATTGACATACGATATTATATGAATGATAGATATGATGATTGACATACGATATTATATGAATGATAGATATGATGATTGACATACGATATTATATGAATGATAGATATGATGATTGACATACGATATTATATGAATGATAGATATGATGATTGACATACGATATTATATGAATGATAGATATGATGATTGGCATACAATATAAATGAATGATAGATATGATGATTGACATACGATATTATATGAATGATAGATATGATGATTGGCATACGATATTATATGAATGATAGATATGATGATTGACATACGATATTATATGAATGATAGATATGATGATTGACATACGATATTATATGAATGATAGATATGATGATTGACATACGATATATATGATAGATATGATGATTGACATACGATATTATATGAATGATAGATATGATGATTGACATACGATATTATATGAATGATAGATATGATGATTGACATACGATATTATATGAATGATAGATATGATGATTGACATACGATATTATATGAATGATAGATATGATGATTGACATACGATATTATGAATGATAGATATGATGATTGACATACGATATTATATGAATGATAGATATGATGATTGACATACGATATTATATGAATGATAGATATGATGATTGACATACGATATTATATGAATGATAGATATGATGATTGACATACGATATTATATGAATGATAGATATGATGATTGACATACGATATTATATGAATGATAGATATGATGATTGACATACGATATTATATGAATGATAGATATGATGATTGACATACGATATTATATGAATGATAGATATGATGATTGACATACGATATTATATGAATGATAGATATGATGATTGACATACGATATTATATGAATGATAGATATGATGATTGACATACGATATTATATGAATGATAGATATGATGATTGACATACGATATTATATGAATGATAGATATGATGATTGACATACGATATTATATGAATGATAGATATGATGATTGACATACGATATTATATGAATGATAGATATGATGATTGACATACGATATTATATGAATGATAGATATGATGATTGACATACGATATTATATGAATGATAGATATGATGATTGACATACGATATTATATGAATGATAGATATGATGATTGACATACGATATTATATGAATGATAGATATGATGATTGACATACGATATTATATGAATGATAGATATGATGATTGACATACGATATTATATGAATGATAGATATGATGATTGACATACGATATTATATGAATGATAGATATGATGATTGACATACGATATTATATGAATGATAGATATGATGATTGACATACGATATTATATGAATGATAGATATGATGATTGACATACGATATTTGGATATGATGATTGACATACGATATATATGAATGATAGATATGATGATTGACATACGATATTATATGAATGATAGATATGATGATTGACATACGATATTATATGAATGATAGATATGATGATTGACATACGATATATATGATAGATATGATGATTGACATACGATATTATATGAATGATAGATATGATGATTGACATACGATATTATATGAATGATAGATATGATGATTGACATACGATATTATATGAATGATAGATATGATGATTGACATACGATATTATATGAATGATAGATATGATGATTGACATACGATATTATATGAATGATAGATATGATGATTGACATACGATATTATATGAATATGATGATTGACATACGATATTATATGAATGATAGATATGATGATTGGCATACGATATTATATGAATGATAGATATGATGATTGACATACGATATTATATGAATGATAGATATGATGATTGGCATACAATATTATATGAATGATAGATATGATGATTGACATACGATATTATATGAATGATAGATATGATGATTGACATACGATATTATATGAATGATAGATATGATGATTGACATACGATATTATATGAATGATAGATATGATGATTGACATACGATATTATATGAATGATAGATATGATGATTGACATACGATATTATATGAATGATAGATATGATGATTGACATACGATATTATATGAATGATAGATATGATGATTGACATACGATATTATATGAATGATAGATATGATGATTGACATACGATATTGATGAATGATAGATATGATAATTGACATTCGGTATTGATGAATGATAGATATGATGATTGACATACGATATAGTAGACGTGCCGTTTCGCCCAAAATAAAAACGGCATACCCAACTCTGCGATCGGTCACCATCATCACTACCAGTCACTATCATCATTAATATCATCATTAAGTATGGGATCAGCCGGGTTGGGCCAATCAGCGCTCTGCAGACCCCCGTAATCCTGCGTTAATCTCTAACCGGTTTGGTAAGATGATCCTCAGGGTATTAGAGTGTTGAGCCTATAATTGGGCTTTGTAATTGGGGTTGTGTGGGACAGGAATCTGCCTTGCTTAGGCCAATCGGCTTTCTGCAGACTCCCATTTTCTTATGTTCTTATGTTCTTATCATCACTACTACTATTATAGTCATCACTACTACTCTTACCATCATCACTACGACTCTCATCATCACTACAACTGTCATCACTACAACTGTAATCATCACACCAACCTTCGCCATCATCACTAATACTGTCACCATTGTTACTACCATCATCACTTTTATCACTACAACTGCCATCATTACTACTACTAGTACTTTCACCATCATATCTACTACTGTCATCATCATCACTACTGTCATTATCATCACTACAACTACAACCATCATCACTACTATTATCACCATCATCACTACTACCACCATAATCCCCACTATTACTACCATCACTTCTAATGTCAACTAAACTAATTTAACCTAACGTCAGCATCATTGCTTGGGAACAGGTACAGTTGGTCAAGGATGAAAGTATACAGTTTTTCGTCTGCTATAGCCACACATGGTTTGTCATGTTGGCAGCCATGACAGCCTTTCCACTAGCCCAAACCATCCCAACACACATGGGGTTTATTATATTGATACATTAATTAATATACGGAGTGCTTCGAAAAAGCGTTTCCATAAATATCAAAAGTTAGAGAATTATTCATAAACCTTCAGGGTGACTAAATACTGTTATGGAGATAGCAAAACAAAGCTGGGGGCATACTCTGGAACAGTGCGTAGCCTACGCCGCGGCGCTCGCCTCCGTTTCATTGCCCTTTGGATCACATATAATCCAGTCTTGGGGATGAAAGTGAAATATCAATATTTACCTATTTATTAATTAACAAGTATTATTAGATTCCTCTTTCTACTCATTATTTATTATGAATGTTATAATGTTAAGTGTATATCGTAATATCTTTTATAGCCACTCCATATTCGTCTACTTTAGATACGCAAAAATCTAATTCCTAAACGTGGACGTAAGGAAGCCTGTGTGTTCAATAGGGTAATGACCCAGCAATTTTACTCATCTTGCGAGCGCCATTGCTTTATGAGTCAGTCCTCGAAGCATAATGAGGCTTTACTTGTGATTTTTATTTATTTATTTATTATTATTATTTGTATCAGCAGAACACCTGCAAACCAACTGCAACATTGATATCACCATACCCTACATTATTAGCCACATATTACCACGTGTGAAAATGGACCTGTATTCCACTGAAATATCGTATATAGGTAGACGTTTTGATTTTCGTTTTCACTCTCGCATTTCTTGTATATCTATCAATAACATTAAGTGTTTAATATCTCCGAAGTGATATTCACGTCAAAGATTATAGAGCAATATATTCATATTTCCGTCTGACAACTAAGTCCAGGAACACGTTTTTAAACACCCTGTATAAGGTGGGCGGGCTCTGAGATATGGCTACCAGGGCTGCCAACATGACAAACTATGTGTGGCTATAGCAGACGAAAAACTGTATACTTTCATCCTTGACCAACTGTACAGGGTGGGGGGTGGGTGTCCTGAGGGGGGGGGGGGGGGACTATCTTTTGGACCTAAACTCATAACTATTGCACATATTAAAAAAAATATATATTACCGTCGCATTCACGCATCGAATGTTCGTGTAAAGGTTGGTGAAAATCCGTCGAACGGTCTAGGAGTTATCAGACAGACAGACAGACAGATGGACAGACAGACAGACAGACAGATGTCTCACCATTATCATCACATCTGAGACATGTGTATGGCTTTCTGTGATGTGCAACACACACACAGGGAATAGGTACAGGGGGGGGGGGGGGGCAAAACCAATTGTTGGACCTAAGATCATAACTATTGCACAAATTCAAAAAACATGTTTTAATTACCGTCGCATTCACGCACCGAAGGTTCGTGTGAAGTTTTGTGGAAATCCGTCAAACGGTCTAGGAGGAGTTCTCGGACAGACGGACAGACGGACAGACAGACATTTCGGTTTGCATGTACCACTATACGGGGGGCGATACCACTCTGCTTACGCAGAGTTGATTAATTGGTGAGTTGGTGAAAACAAATATGAATATATCAATTTTAAGACCTTTCGTGCTCTTTAGGTGTCGACTTTTTCCTGCCTTCGGCCGGGATCTTTTTCTACCGAAAAATGTACAAATATAACTTGAAAGGGGGTCTAGGGGGTGTTAGTTTAAGGGGGGTGACCTGTTTTTGTTCTGTCCTTTTCTATCTTTCTCTGGCTTGTATCCATTTGGCCCCATTCAGCCTACTGTTTTAAGACGTTTATCCCCATCCAGGTGTCAATTTTTTACTGGTGAGCGGTAGCGAGCCAGTATATTTTTTATTTTTGTTTGACAGCAGGCTAAATTTGTACATTTTTCGATAGAACAATTTCTCCGGCGAAGCCGGATTTCTTCATATAATCCTGGCTCGCTATCGCTCGCCAGGAAGAAATCGACACCTAGATGGGGATAAACGTCTTAAAATAGTTGGCTGAATGGGGCCGAATGGATAAAAGCCAGAGAAAGAGAGAAAAGGACAGAAATAACAAAAAACAGGTCACCCCCCTTAAGATATGTCACTGCCAAAGGCGAATGTCACTGCCAAAGGCGAATGTCAACTGCCGGAAGTGTTATTACAAATCTGTCAACTTTATCGAAAATGGTAATATTTGTAAGTTTCGAGATTGTTTCACCTGATTGCTTCCCTACACATGCACAATATCATTCCGATGACATTTGCAATTGGCATGATACATTTACAATATATGAATGTGCAGTGAGATATTTAATTACTTTAGGCAAGGCTAGGTTAGGTTAGACTAGGCTGACTAATATTAGCGATTTGTTCACAACAAAAGGGCATGCAAGTCATTATATGTTAAGGCGGTGTCACACGAGCGATTTTTCCGTCAATTTTCACGGGCAATTGTTGTCTGGTGGCTTCAAAATACAAGTTCCATAAGAATTAAACTAGCTAACATAATCTACCTTCCATCTAGTTTCCGATTCCAATGCAAAAATATCCCTAAATATCACCAGAAAAAACTTGCTCATGGAAAATTGACTGAAAAAGCGCTCGTGTGACAGCGGCTTTAGATCAGCTTTCACTGTAATGTTAACAAATGTGTTGAGGTGAATCATCCACTCTCACCTTCTTTTTCACTTACGGGTAGAATTTAAAAAAAAATGGTCATCCCATGATCATCAATTTAAGGATATTCCTCGGCAAGCTATGTTCTGTAAAATCTGACTAAATTTGAGGAGCATAAAATAAGAAGGCCTAATAAACCAATGCCCCTGTATTTCAAAACCACACAGAGTGTGAGGTGAAGTTGAACGGTAAGGCTATGGAGATTGTCAGCTCATTTAAGTATCTGGGCAGTGTGTTGAGTAAAGATGGGACTATGGATGAAGAAGTGCGGGAGAGGGTGCAACAGGGGAAGAGGGTTGTAGGAACGCTGAAAACAGTAACAAGAAATAGGGTGGTCAGCATGGAAGTGAAGAAGTCCTTGCATGACAGTGTGGTAATCCCGACACTGACTTACGTAAGCGAAGCATGGACATTGGTGGAGAGACTCAGACCAAGAGTGAGAGGGGTGGAAATGAACTGCATTGAATTGTCAAGTAATAGACCAAAAAAACATTAAAATGCGTCATAATCCTCAAGGGTAGATAATTTTGGTCAGCTTTGGAAGGACCACTAAAGCCTCTGTCCCACATTTATGAATGTAGTTGCCAACCAGATGCGAGACTAATTTTGTTCGCAAATTCGGTGACAATTCGGTTGAATTCATTGAGAGTCTTATGATGCCGTCGAACGTTCGCTTGAGTTTTCAGACGGACCAACGAACTGTCAAATGAATTTTGGAAATTCAAAAAATGTATCCGAATGTCGGTTGTATGAACGAATGTCATCTCTTGTCAGAAACAATTCGGCGACCCTTCGCCGATATATTGCTGACATTCGGGTCTTATTAGGTTGTAAAACAGACCCGAATTGTTGGTGACAACATGTGAAAGTGTGCAAACTGTCGGCGAATTGTCGCCAATTGTATCTGACAAAAGACGAACTGTCAGATTGGTCGGTCAGAAAAACAGCCGAATGACAGCCCGAACACAACGAATAGTTGTTGGCAAGTCGCTGAATGCACACAAACATTCAGAAACTTGTCGCTGAATGCATCCGAACTGTTGACAAATTAAAAAGATCGGTCGGAGAATACACCGAACACTACGTGACCTGGCCAGCACTGTCTCAAAGGCATTTAGTATCTACATACTAAATCATATCAATGGAGCAGCCGGGCAAGTCAGTCATCAGTTTACTTTCATTACGAGTGTAGCAGCATCCTCTCCACAGCATCTTCACCATCACCATGCCTCCCAAAGGTCAAAATCAACTGAAGAACTCGTCAAACAAGACTGCGGCCAAGGCCAGCACCAGCAACCAGCCCGAAGGAGATCAGGAACTCTTTCCCTCGCAGCCTGCATCGGAGTTGACCCAGGTAACTCAGGTGGTGGAGGAGAGCGAGGCCATCAAGGAGCAAACAAAGGACATAGAAGTCTTGTCAAGGCACTCAGACTCCTCCATTCAGATGGTTGAAATAGAGGCAATGGGTCCGGGAGTGATGGTCAGGTCACCAGCAGACTCCACAGGGATGGCCGTCTGCATCATCCCAACTCCTAATTGAGACGCAAAACGACTTGGCTGAGTATGTTTATGATAAACGAAACAGGGCCCTGTAACACAATCGTGCGAAGAAGGGATCGCATCCTTCAAGAGAAAGGTGACAGCATGACCCCACCCCTTACCGGTGAGTAAACATTTTCCTCCTGTTTTAACCTTCTTACATTGTGTAGACACTATCAATCATTTCACTAATTGCTATTAATTAATTTATTTGTATAAATTACAAAGCCCCTGAAATTTTGTGGTGGTGTTATGTAAAACCGATTTTATTGTTACATTGCAGTATGCCTAATGATATGATTTTCTTGATGAATAACTTTGCATATACACAATATATTATAATTATACATTTCCATGTGTGTTTATTAATTTTTTAATTTCTGTATTGCCAGCATCACATCTGAGTAGCTGGCTGACCATCATGAGGACAAGATTATGTCAAGCTGCTAAAGGGTAAGAGTGGTGCGGGAAGCAAACCACCAACCATGAGGGAGCAGTGGGTGGTCATAACTTTCTGCTTCCTGAAGCCCCACGTCTCCATTTGGCAAACGCGAACGACGAGCAAGAAGGAAGGTGCATGTATTCGAAAGTGAATGTTTCCATTTGACTCATATATTTAGTTCCTTGGCAATGTTCTTGCTATTTTAATTCATTGCATCAATCCCTGACGAGAAAGATAAGTGTATGTGAAATAATGAAAATATTCTACCACCAGTAACCAGGGGCCAAAACACTTGTTAACCATTTTACCTGTCCAAAGCTCTAATTGGTATTATTCTTTTTTACACTTCATATGATCCGCATACACCCAGCCCTCAGAATCGGAGGTAGAAGACAACCCCGCCGAAAGTTAACGATGGAAAATTCTCATAGATATGAACAGCAACCAAGAATGCCAGGTGTTTCCCTCCTACCCCAAAAAGAAGAAATTTAAGAGAAGCAGACCCATGGAAGATGCTGACTGGAGGTCACAAAAATAAATCTGTTCACCGGCTCAAAAGAACCGACCAGAGAAAACTTGCAAGAAATATTCAGATACATTTTTTAGACATATTCTTCAATGAGCCAAATAAGAATGCTCAGAGGAGAATGCTGTATGAGAATGATGAAAGATAAGTTCTAAAAAATCTACGGATTACAATGTTCATTGCGATATATTTGCCAATGAGCACAATGGGAATGAACAGAGAAATTGGAAAACTATATACGGATTACACTGTTCATTCAGACATATTTGAGAACGAGCACAATAAGATTGATGATCCAACTGAAGACTCAGGAGCTCCAAATTAGGTTCAATTTTTGTTTTGTCCTGTGTATATGGAGGAGATAAAAGGCAGGTTGCCTGTAAAGAGTGTCTCCCCAAAACAAAAAGTGCGGAATTACCTGTAATTAGCAAAGAGGTCAGGATTACATTCGTGAACAATCGGTGACCGTTCGTCGAATTGTCGGTAACTTCTCTCCGACTTGTAGCATCAATTCTGACATGTTCATTTCAATCACAGAACGTTGACATTTAACCTCTTCAGAATATGATGATGCTTTTCTTTATTATATTCTGGGTATGATTAGACTGTTATACGCAATTATATTTTTTATATGTGTATGAAGGAGACGAAAGGCAGGCTGTCTGTAAATAGTGTCTCCCCCAAAGCCAAAAGAGTAACAGAGAGCCAAATTCAAGGGACGGTGTCAAAATTTCAAGACACACGAAGGTTAAAGCAGTCAAAGTCAAAGGATGAAGGAAAGATTGATTGAGGGAGAGAGTTCCAGAGTTCACTTGTTGAGTGTAAGAAAGACTGGGAAAACTGGTTAACTCTTGGGATAGTTGGACAGAATAAGGGTGGGAGTGGGTTGAAAGGTGGGTCCTCGCACTCGCCGCAAAGGAGGGGGTATGCACTGATAAAGCTCTGAAGAACACTAATTGTTGTAATAGCGATAGAAGAGTGAAAGAGATGCAACATTGTGGCGTGTAGAAAGAGATTGTAGGGATAGTAAGAGGAAATGTGTTGATAAGGCAAAAAGATTTTGACTCTACTCTTTTGAGTAGCGCGGTATGGGTGGAACCTCCCCACACATGCGAACAATACTCAATACATGGGCGCACTTTGCCTCTATATAGAGCAAGAAGCTGTGCGGGGGTGAGGAACCCACGGAGGCGGTTAAGCACACCTAACTTCTGGGAAGCTGTCTTAGCAAGAGTGGTAATATGATCTTTCCATGAAAGGTCGGATGAAAAAGATAGACCAAGAATACTGAGAGAAGATGAAGGGTTGATTTGTGTATTGCTGAAGAGAAGAGATAGTCATGTGGAAGAATGTGACAGGTAGATAGATGGAGAAATTGAGATTTGAAAGCATTGAGATACAAGATTTTCTCTGCCCCAATCGGAAATTGTTGATAGATCAGAAGATAAATGTGTTATGGCCTCATCTTGTAAGTTCTGGAGAGATTGCATGCTGGGTCATTGTGAAAATCGAATTGAATAGTGCAAGGTAGAGTCATCAGCATATGAGTGGATAGCACATGAGGTACAGCTGAGAAGATCATTAATGAATGTTAGAAAGAAAACTGGAGACAGGACAGAACCCTGAGGTACACTGGATTTGATAGGTTGAGGAAGTGAGCGATGGCCGTTCGCAACCGCAGGTATGCAACGGCCAGAAAGGATATTAGAGACAATGGAACAGATGGAGGGATAAAAGCTGAAGGAGGGTAGTTTACAAATGAGATATTTGTGCTAGACTCTATTGAAGGCTTTCGATATGTCTAGCGCAATAGAAAAGCTCTCACCGAAGTCCCGGTAAGAGGATGACCAAGAATTAGTAAGATAAGAAAGAAGATTGAAATGCTGGGAGAGAAGTGAATTTAACCCTCCCGAAAATATCTGGGCCTGGCACTGTTTAGAACCCGGGTCAGCAGGCATGCAAGACTCTCGCTTTACCACTTTCCTAGCTCAGATGTACAGTAGGAATGCAACCTTAGCTCTATTCGAAGAACCAGGTGATAATCTCGTGGAGGCTATACCTACACACGTGGAGAGTTTACTAGACGTACCCCCAATGACTATTTTACGTATTAACAGACATCAACTTGGCTACTTCTGTGGTTACAGGATTTTTCGGGTACAGGGCAACACATAACATTCCTTTTTATCAAGGCTAGTTCCAAGCTTATTTAAGGTTGTAAGGTAATTTTAGCTGCATTACTTCAATAAATGTCTGGCCAGTGCACACCACAGTCTTGTGTGCTAGTTTGGAGATGAGTAGCTGGGGCCAGTACATAACAGTCTACTTTTTCGAAATGGTCAGAACACGTTTCTACCCTTTGGGAGTGCCTCTCAACTTTCCCTTCTTAATTGCTGAAGGGCACAGGGCCTTGGGTGGGGCTTTGGTTTCCCGGGCGTTTCCGCACCCTCCCCAGCTCCCCGCCTGTGAGTGGCTTCGGTCACCCAGGCTTTATTAGTGGTAAGCAGGGGTGGTTTTTTGGGGGCACTTATTTATGGCCTTGGCCTTGCTCGGGACCTTGGGGCTGTTCGGCCAGACAGCCTGAGGAACAGCAACAGAAAACCCTTTTACCATAGCCTCAACACCTCAGTATTCCAGTTTATGGGTTCGCATTTACCAGATCATGTTCCGTAACTACCACCAATGAAATGCTGGGTGTTAAGAGAATTACCCTTACAATTATGGGAATTTAAGGCCTCTCAAAATTATCTGGGGCCTGGCGGGGTTTGAACTCGGGTCAGTAGGCATGCCAGACCCCCGCTCTAACCACTGTACTAGCTCGGACGTACAATAGGAATACAATCTAATTCTATTCGAAGAACCAGGTTATAGTCTCGTGGAGGCTATACCTACACACGTGGAGATTTTATATGACTTACTCCCAATAACTCTTTTTAAGTATTCTCAGACGTCAACTCTGCTAGTTCTGTGGCTGCGGGATTTTCGGGTACAGGGCAACACACATTTTGTTTTCTATGTTCTTTTCACACTAACTTGGCGAATATGTGTCGTCTCCTAGGTATTGATTAAATTATATTTAAATACAGAAGATGAAAATACCACAAACCTTATTTCAATACCATTTATAAATCATTAATACAATATTTCGTTACTTAACCCTTGTTGCTGCTAAACATTATAGTTGGTAGAAAGGAAATATTCGCTTACTCTTTGGGAAATGAGTATAAACATGTTATGCTACATGGCATAAGTGTATGGTGTAGAGCGTTTGCGTCATCTTCCGCATTATTCACTGTTACACTATATACTGCATATCAGTCAGTCATGCCAGGGGCGCCGGCTCTAGGATTAGTTTACTTATAAGATGCAAATCGTCCATTTATATGACTTCCAACCTTATGTTCATGTTCACTTAGGGTGAGGAAAACTTGACGATGACGTAACCAGACAACAAAATGATGTCACACAAAGACCATGATTCACACAAGCCATGTCTTGATACACCTTGAGACAGATTACTTCATTCAGGCCATGATTCGATCCAAATTGAGAAAGATTATTTTTAATGAACCATGGTATACCCGTCTCACATTAATGAACCATGGTATACCCGTCTCACATTAATGAACCATGGTATACCCGTCTCACATTAATGAACCATGGTATACCCGTCTCACATTATATCTGGCTAAATATATCTGGTCATGGTTGCCATTATGGTTCACTCTTATTTTGTTCTATTTGTATGAAGGAGAAAAATGGCAGGCTGCATGTAACGTGTGTCTCTCTCAAAGCCAAAAGAGTGACAGCGAGCCAAATTCAAGGGACGTTGTCTCCCTCAAAGCCAAAAGAGTGACAGCGAGCCAAATTCAAGGGACGTTGTCTCCCTCGAAGCCAAAAGAGTGACAGCGAGCCAAATTCAAGGGACGTTGGGGTCAAAATGCCTGGACACACGAAGTTTAACGCAAAAAAATCATAGGATGAAAGAAAGATTGATTGAAGGAGAGAGTTCCAGAGTTCACTTGTTGAGTAGAAGAAAGACTGAGAAAATGGGCTAATTCTTGGGTTGGAGAGCTGGGTAGAATAGGAGTGGGACTGTGTTGAAAGGCGGGTGCCTCGCACTTGCCGCAAGCGAGGGGGTATGCACTGAGAGAGCTCTGAAGAACACAGATTGCTGTGATAGCGATAGATGAGTGAAAGAGATGCAACATTGTGGTGTGTGAAAAGAGATTGTAGGGAACTAGTAAGAGGAAGTGAGTTGATGAGGCGAAATGCTTTAGACACTACTCCTTCAAGAAGTGAAGTATGGTTGCAACATCCCCACATAATGTGAACAATACTCGATACATAGGCGCACTGTGCAAGAGAGAGCAAGAAGCTGTGCGGGGGTGAAGAACCCACAGAAACGATTGAGCACACCTAACTTTTGGGAAGCTCTTCATTCGCTCCATGTGACCATACCACCTCACTCAGTACATTTCTCTCCACATCATCCACCTCAACACCACATCTTCCTGGTTCATCAGTCTGTCCATCCATGTGACTTCACAAACTCCTCTCAGATAACTCATTTCGACTGCTGTCACTCTCGACTTGTGACCCTGTATCAATGTCCATGCTTCAATTCCATATGTCAAGGTGGGGACTACAACACTGTCATTCAATGTCCTCTTCACTTCCATACTAACCACTCTATTGCTTATAACTTTCCTTAATGTGTCTGTAGCCCTCCTGCCCTGCTGCACTTTCTCCTGTATCTCACTCTCCAGACTTCCATTCTTACTCAACAAACTGCCTAAATACTTAAGATATCTCAAAATCTCCATCTCCTGACCGTTCAGCCATATCTCACAGTTGATCATCTCATTTCTCTCAAAGACCATAACTTTGTTTTTATCCACTACACCACGGCGTAATAACGGAGTCTTAAACTTTTCCTATTTATATTAAGGAGAAGGGAAATCCTACTTGGAGAATGTATTTAAATTCATGCACAAGTCGCAGGATCCATCTTCCAGGATACCATACAGGGATTTTCACAAGATTCCCACGCAACTCCGGTTATAGAGATTTAATTATAATTCTCGTCCAGCAAAACATGAGTCATTAATATCAAGTATATCTCACAAATACACGTGAGCTAATAAATGTTTATATACTCTCAGCCGTGGTGTAATGGATTAATAACTTGGACACTCGTTTTGAATGTCGGAGGTTGAGTCCAGCTGGCAGTATATATATATATATATATATTCTGACATTCGGAGCCCTGTATGTTAATTTAAGAGTTAGAATTAGAGTTGAAGGAGTGTCAAACTACCCAAGCGGCGAAGCAGACTAGCGAGCGAACCAGCGAGTGGGAAACCAGCTCGTCCGCATACCAGCAAACAAGCCTTCACACCTGCGTGCGTCATAGGGGACCCTGCAAACTACTTCGATGACCCGACGCTATGACGTATGATCGACGCCAGGAGCCCCCATTGGACGACGCACCTGCTATGCAACTCGAGGAGCTATGATAGGGGCGCGCACCATCACTCGCCTCCTGATTCGTTCCTACACCATCATTGTTTAGTATATAAGACCCGAGTAGTGGGCATTCAAATCAGTCTCATTTGGAGTTGGGGAAGGTGAACTTGCAGCTGGAGGAAGACGGGGTGAAGTATTATAATGGGATTGTGACTGTCAGTCAGATTATATAAGTGTGTGTTAAGTGTGTTCCGTGTAAACACTTACGTTATGTTGGTTAGTGAGATATGTGATTGGGAATTAACGTTAACGCTACTATTATGTACTTAACGGAATTAACGTTAACGCTATTATTATGTACTTAACTATTTTAGTTGACTAACTTGTGGACTAAAGCAACTCTTTAAGTAATTGGGTTATGATGAAAGTAATACTATTGTTTTATATTAATACTTACGAGTTCTTTCATTTTCTTTTAATTAAGCTTGCATTGCTTAACGGTGCTTAGTACGGTGATGCTATTGTCTCATATTAGTAATATCGCCTTAGACTAACATGGCTGTTTTAATGTTACTTCTAGTGATTTCCTAAGCTGAAGAAAATTCTTTTAGCTTCAAAATATTATTTTTGCTTTTCATATTATTTGAGTGAGACCTGAATCGAATCTATGAAGCGATCCTGTAACTTAATTTACTCATAATCAAACCTCAATGTTACGTGGTTAAGAAATACATTTAACTAATTATTAAATATATATCTAACTTTTTATGTGACTTTGATATAAATCCTGATGATAATAATAATATAATACTGTTAACGTAAGACAAGAACCAAGAATAATTACATTAAATATAAATAAAAGGACATATATAAGAAAACTATCTATTCATTTCAAAAAGGGTAAGAGACAGAAATATTCTTACTTTAATATTTATCTTTCAAGACTTTTTATAGAATTAATAGTCCTTCTTTAGATATAACTTCTTCGGTTCATAACCATAGCCTACTAAGCTTCGGTTAAATAATAATTCTTTATAAATACTACATGACTTTAATTAGTTTCAGTATTTTTCATAATTAAAGAGTATCAGTCAATAAAGGATACTAAGTTCTAAGATCCAAAAGGAAAGGAAGCAACAACAGGAAATAATTTTTATTACATTTTACTTTTGTTTTGCCTTCAGCTGACTGATACCCTAATATATATCTCTGTGCTATCTAGATTCATCAAGTTAACCACTTGAGGATCAAGATACGTAACAATATATATATATATATATATATATATATATATATATATATATATATATATATATACAGTATAAGGATTGAACTTTTGCCTACGGCTGGCAACATTTCCTCAATAAAGCCATCCGAGATTAACAGGTAGAAGTAGTAAGGAGTAGAAGTTATGGTGAAAGGGGTGGAGGATGGAGATATCTACTTTATGGTGAGAGGGGTGGAGGATGGAGATATCTACTTTATGGTGACAGGGGTGGAGGATGGAGATATCTACCTAATGATGAGAGGGGTGAAGGATGGAGATATCTACTTTATGGTGAGAGGGGTGGAGGATGGAAATACCTACTTTCTATGCATATAACATCCGTCCCCAAAGATTGCACACATAGCAGAGACATGTGTTCTACCGATCACTCGTGTTGTATTGAATATGTATGGCCGTATCTCACTGAAGCCTCTGTATGCAAGGACGTATTGCATACACTTATAAACATAATGTGAATGTCAACACTTTTCATAAATTCAAGTAGTACAGATTTAAAAAGCGTCATGATTTATGTTGTAAACTTTCAATACATTAACAAACAGATATTTAATCTTTTATACAGTACTTTTGACACAATCCATTGGCAGGCTGACTCTCAAAATCCACCTCAATCCACATACTCTGTTTAAAGAACAGATAATCCGAATCCTATTATTTAGATAACTACGCAAACTCGTCAATCTGATCATTTAAACGTATTCGAGTGGTTGAAATGTCATCAGTCATGAGAACAATAAACCCGGCCTATTGTATCAGCTTACCATAAACCTGAATATCATAACACAATGTGTAACTGAGGGGTGTTTATTACCTATAAAATACTGTAATTAGCGTTAATGTAACTTTTTTGAGGACTCTCCTTGACCTTCTCAAAAGGACCACTTTGAGGAGCGAATGTCACTAAATGAAATGTACATCCAATGTAAATAACTCGTGCAGTTTTAAGTTACTATCACATTCCCTTAAGGGGAGATTTCCACTTGAGGGATTTTTTTTCTTGACCCCTTTATCTCTCATGTTTAGCCCCATTGCTTTTGATATTTTAAGACGTTCGCCCCATTAGTTTGGCGATTTTAAGAACTTTCGACCCATTTCTGTCAATTTAAGACTTTTCGTGCCATTTAGGTGTCGATTTTTTCCTGGCGAGCGATAGCGAGCCTGTAATTTAAGAGGAACCGGCCTTCAGCCGGGACATTTTTTTACCGAAAAATGTACAAATTTATCTTGAAAGGGGGTCAAGGGGGTGGCATTTTAAGATTGCTGGAGGTCTAGGGAACAATAAATACCTCCCCTTAAGTTACTATCACATTCCCTTAAGTGTTTTTGTGTTTATAATAGCTCGTGCTGGTGACCGGTCAACTCAACCAGTAGACCATTTTAACCAGTAGCTCTCAACCAGTACCAAATCAACCAATACGGTTAGGTTAGGTAATGACTAACTTTGGCACTGGTTTGGTTGGTTTTGGCACTGGTTGAGAGCTACTGGTTGATATGGTCTACTGGTTGAGATGTCGGGAACCCCTCGTGCTTAGTACTACTGTATTGGTTTCACGTAGTATGGGTGTCCCGCTCTCTCAACATCACACACATTATCAAGATCATCGGAAACTATTGCTTTTGACTGTACCCAGAGGGGACACTACTGTTCATTCAAAGAATTCAACCTTCAGGGCACCTACCCGCCTACCCCCGGGGAGAGGCAAGGGCAGGGTTACCAAATCAAGTCCGCTAGATCGTAAATATATGCCAGGAATCGCTAAAATATATGCCAAAAATCGCTAGAATAATGCCACAATCTCAATACTATCACTTAAGGGGAGGTTTTTAGTTGATTCCCTAGAATTCCATCAAGCTTAAAATTACTCCCCATTGACCCCCTTTCAAGATAAATTTGTACATTTTTCGGTAGAAAAATGTCCCGGCCGAAGGCCGGTTGCCCTTAAATTACAGGCTCGCTATCGCTCGCCAGGCAAAAATCGACACCTAAATGGCACGAATGGTCTTAAAATTGACAGAAATGGGGCGAGGGTTCTTAAAATCGCCAAACTAATGGGGCAAGCGTCTTTAAATCTCACAAGCAATGGGGCTAAACATGAGGGAGAAAGAGGTTCAGAAAAAAATCCTCCAGGTGGAAATCTCCCCTTGGCTCAAATCTCCAGAATATCGCTAGAATTCATGCCACTAAATGTATAAATTTGCCTCTAGATCGCAGTAAATACCTGTAGATTTAGCGGGAAAGTAGCTAAATTGGCAACACTAGGCAAGGGCATCATTCATAAGGGCCCTCGGCGGATCGCGAGTGGCCAGTTTCATTCCGTAAAGTTAGTCTGCTAGTGAGCATGGTGGAGTGAGGGTGTGTGCGCGCGTGCTCTGCCTCCTCTGACTGACTGGTGACGGTGTGGGCTATAGTCACAGTGTTTGAAAAAGCTCCTGCCTGGATCATTCAGTTCTCAGTACTAAAACGTATTTCGATGTTAAGTAAGTATAGGAGATCATCATAGTGTTTTCAGTGTAATAATGTTAATAATATACACGATTGGAAATGATAATAAAGTGGGTCATGGGTAATATAAATGTCATATGTTCAGATCACAAGAAAGATATATTGGATAACCATACAGTATAACTATATGCACACCTAATTATATTTACAAAATACACATAGACGAATTAAAAAAGGAGCAAATCTAATAATCGTACATCATGAAAAGTTGATGACTGCAATACACAGGCACGCTAAAATAATAGGCATAAAAAGTACATACTGATCATTCCTCAAGTAAAGAATATTAAGTAATATTGTTGAGAGTACAGTAATGTTTGGAGGCCTAGCTGTATCCCGCTTGCCATTTATCGCCTTTGACAACAGCTCCAGAGAACCTTCAAGGGGGGCAACCGGTTTTGTTTTTATCTTTCTCTCCTGTTCTCTCTTTCCCTGGCTTGTATCCACTCGGTCCCATTCAGCCAACTGTTTTAAGACGTTTATCCCCATCCAGGTGTCGATTTCTTCCTGGCGAGCGATAGCGAGCAAGCATTGTATCGAGAAATCCGGCTTCGCCGGAGACATGTTTCGATCGAAAAATTTAAAAATTTAGCTTGCAGTCAAAACCAATATATATATATGCTGGCTCGCTACCGCACGCCAGGAAAATATTGACACCTGGATGGGGGCAAACGTCTTAAAACAGTAGGCTGAATGGGGCCGAATGAATACAAGCCAAAGAGGGAGGGAGAGAAAGAGAAAAAAAAGCGAGGTGGGCCCCCTTAACTTTAACCCTTTCAACATCCGGTTACGCATCTATTTTCTATTAACTGGCTAGTATTAGACGCTTGTATTCAGACTAGGAAGGCTATACGGAAGTCAGTAGGTTAATGGAGATATTCTTTACCTTCACAATTCCCACAGACGCATCCTAGACTGTATAAAATCTTCTAATGATAGCCAGAATAAACTGTTAAAATGCGTCACAATCTTCAAAGGGTTAAGGGGGGTGACCTGCTTTTTGTTATTTCTGTCCTTTTCTCTCTTTCTCTGACCATTCGGCCCCATTCAGCCAACTATTTTAAGACGTTCATCCCCATCTAGGTGTCGATTTCTTCCTGGCGAGCGATAGCGAGCCAGCATTATATGAAGAAATCCGGCTTCGCCGGAGACATTTTTCTATCGAAAAATGTACAAATTTAGCCTGCTGTCAAACAAAAATAATAAATATGCTGGCTCGCTACCGCTCACCAGTAAAAAAATTACACCTGGATGGGGATAAACGTTTTAAAACAGTAGGCTGAATGAGGCCAAATGGATAAAAGCCAGAGAAAGATAGAAAAGGACAGAACAAAAACAGGTCACCCCCCTTAAGCTGACCAAAATCGTCCAGGGTTGCATTATTAACTATAAGCAAATGACACGACTGCAAACAATATGTTGGTGTAGGTGTGAGTGTTGCACGCAGACAGACAGACCAATAAACACAAAATCTCTATCTATCTACAGTGGCGGGGATATTAACCTTTTCACGCATTTATGACGCAGAGGTTGCCAGATTAGCAATAAGAAATAGAGTGCTCTCACCCTTATAATTACCTCTCCAAAATTAGTTTTCTGCCCACAGCTAACTCAAAGACAACTGCAGAGGTTGAAGTAACTAAACTAGAGGTTTTTAAATACCCTTGATGGTAACAAAGGTTTTAAAGTATCCCCAATAGGCTCAAAATCGCGTCATATGTCGGAGAGGGTTAACATAATCCTCCATTACAAACCCCAATGCACTTGAATATATTAATGAAAGCATATGATCCTCCTGGGATTCGAACTCGGGACACCACACCCAGAACATTAACATCTAAGCCATTACACCACCAACACAGTTAAAGGCACGATGACGATTAATATCCATTTTCGAATTCTGGATATTAATCTAATCATGTACGTAGACCCAACTGCATTATGGACAGCCTACTGTTTTAGTGAGAGGAAAGAACAATGAATGGGGCCAAGATCACTAATAAAGGATACCGGCCTCGCTAGACATTTAGTTCCTGAACTTATAGACATCAAGGAACACCCCGTTCTTAAGGGGAGATTTCCACTAGAGGGATTTTTTTCTGGACCCGTTTCTCCCTCATGTTTAGCCCCATTGCTTTTGAGATTTTAAGACGTTCGCCCTAGTAGTTTTGACATTTTAAGACATTTTACCCCATTTATGTCAATTTTAAGACCTTTCGTGCCATTAAAGTGTCGATTTTTTCCTGGCGAGCGATAGCGAGCCTATAATTTAAGAGCAACCGGCCTCTAGCCGGGAAATATTTCTACCGAAAAATGTACAAATTTATCTTGAGAGGGGGTCTAGGGGGTGTAATTTTAAGCTTGATGAAAACGTAGGGAACAAACTAAATACCTCCTCTTAACATTAATCCTCCATTACAAACACCTCATTGAAACCCCACACGCATCTCCTGGAGTCGAACCCGCCCGGAGCATGTGATAACCAAGTGAACGTGCTAACCACCACCCCACACTTGCTAACCATCACACCACACTAGCGTTAAGGGGAGGTCTCCACTTGAGGGATATTTTTCTAGACCCCTTTCTCCCTCATGGTTAGCCCCATTGCTTTTGAGATTTTAAGACTTTTGCCCCATTAGTTTGGTGATTTTAAGAATTTCCGCGCCATTCTGTCAATTTTAAGACCTTTTGTGCAATTTAGGTGTCGATTTTATCCTGGCGAGCGATAGCGAGCCTGTAATTTAAGAGTAACCGGCCTTCGGCCGGGAAATTTTTCAACCGAAAAATGTACAAATTTATCTTGAAAGGGGATCAAGGGGGTGAAATATTAAGATTGCTGGAGGAGTAGGAAACAAACTAGAAACCTCGTATGTATTTTTTCAATTATTCCTTTACTTCTTAGTTTTCTCGCTAAACCTCCATCAAGGGCAGTTCTAATATGTAGTGTTGAGAGAGAGAGAGAGAGAGAGAGAGAGAGAGAGAGAGAGAGAGAGAGAGAGAGAGAGCGCGAGAGCGAGAGAGAGAGAGAGAGAGCGAGAGAGAGAGAGAGATCAGTGTGTGTGTGGATGATCCTGTCAGAGTGGGAGTTGAGCGTCCCCTGCCTCCCAGAGCTCAACCTCACTTTATCTCATGCTAAAAATTCTTCAGTACTTTTTGACGTAGTTAATGGATTTTGTGTATTCGATATCAGACAACGAAATGTAACTTCCTCAATTTAAGCCAATTGATTTTGTCTACTCTACTTCTGCCTACACACTATTGACTTTCCCAAATTGATCAACCCCCTGAATTTGAGTATTTCCTTATACTGCTTTTTCTTTAAGGTCAACCACTCTACACCAGGTATTAGAGAGATAGCCGGTTTACCCACAGTTATAACAGAAAACCTATTACGGCGGGTGGCTGTGACCTGATTAAGAGGGGAGATTTGCACTTGAGGGATTTTTTTCTGGACCCCTTTCTCTCTCATGTTTAGCCCCATTGCTTTTTAGATTTTAAGACGCTCGCCCCCTTTAGTTTGGCGATATTAAGAACTTTCGCCCCATTTCTGTCAATTTAAGAACTTTCGTGCCATTTAGGTGTCGATTTTTTCCTGGCGAGCGATAGCGAGCCTGTAAGCGAGCCATTCTTCTACCGAAAAATTTACAAATTTATCTTGAAAGGGGGTCTAGGGGGTGTAATTTTAAGCTTGATGGAGTTCTAGGGAAGAAACTAAATACCTCCCCTAAGTCCATCCGCCTCTCTATTTTGCCTTGGGGTGGGTGTTTGACTGTGTCCCTATATTTTTCATATATCTATATTAATTTCAACTCTTTTCACATGGGTGTTGTTATTTATATGTGTTGA
>CM064552.1:38526275-38613775 GCA_032716605.1 Paralithodes platypus | reverse complement strand
ATAGACCTAAAAGAGTGTTTACCCATTTTATTTTCTAATGTCCTTCCGGAGCTGAATAATGTTGTTTAGTGTTAGCCAGACTATAATGAAAAGAGCGTCATCGTACTGAGTAGTTGTCCATTTTCCCTATCTCTCACTTACACGCCGCCCATATACTGTTACCATTACACCCGCCCCTTCCCTCTTTATCACCTTGCCATTAGTTATCCTATTCTTTTATTTACTAATCTCAGCATGCCATACTTCTCTCTTTCTCTCTCTTTTCATTGTAATTGCATGGGCTGAGAGGTGAACTTATGGCAATTCATAATACTAAATGTGTTTGACATGTGCATTACATCGATTATCGTAGTCCAATATCAATATATTATCCAACCATGGCATGGTTGGAAGATCAAACTATTTGGAACAAACTTCCCTATCTAGTTGTTAATAATTCTTTAATAATTATTTAATATAATTCAATAGTATATCCTGAAATGAAGTGCAAGGTCAATAACAAAGTTACTGTTTTCTCTCTCTCTCTCTCTCTCTCTCTCTCTCTCTCTCTCTCTCTCTCTCTCTCTCTCTCTCTCTCTCTCTCTCTCTCATACAGACACACACCTCCCCTATACTCCATGTGTTATCAGTCTCCTCCACCCAGGTTAAGGGGTGAAGCAATCTCTCCACACCAGTCCTCTCTACCCTTATCTCCCCAGCACCACCGAGACCACCACCACGCTTTCCTCTCCTTAAGGGGGGTGACCTGCTTTTTGTTATTTCTTTCCTTTTCTCTCTTTCTCTGGCTTGTATCCATTTGGTCCCATTCAGCCAACTATTTTAAGACGTTTATCCCCATCTAGGTGTCGATTTCTTCCTGGCGAGCGATAGCGAGCCAGCATTATATGAAGAAAACCGGCTTCGCCGGAGACATTTTTCTATCGAAAAATGTACAAATTTAGCCTGCTGTCAAACAAAAATAAAAAATATGCTGGCTCGCTACCGCTCACCAGTAAAAAAATTGACACCTGGATGGGAATAAACGTCTTAAAACAGTAGGCTGAATGGGGCCAAATGGATACAAGCCAGAGCAAGATAGAAAAGGACAGAACACACAGGTCACCCCCCCTTAAACCCCTTCACTATGAGCACAGCCTCCTTTTTGTTTTGGTTCTAGACAAGTATATATACTGTATATTATATTGTTAACCCATTCTGTACCGGCGACGTCTTTCTATTATTGTTAACCCATTCTGAACCGGCGACGTCTTTCTATTTTTAATTTAGCAATACTTAGACGATTGTATGTAGCTTCGGAAGGATCTGTGGTAGCTAAAAGGATTAATTGAGATACCTTACCTTTACCTTTGGATGTGTTCGCCGCTCCTCTAGCGGCACCAAGGAGTGCGACGCCCCTCGTTATGGGTGGTGATTTGGTGCAGTAGACTGTTTGAAGCGACAGCTCGCTCCCTTGCGAGGATGGGCTCGTCTGGCACTTTTTGCAGTTCGACATCTAGGGCTCTCTTGAAGTTGTCTAACGAGATGTCCCTCATGTCTCTTACTCGCCGTGGGAGTTTGTTGAAGAGACGTGGGCCTCTGTGTGATAACCAGCCCTCTCGCAGAGAGCCCATAGCACCCCTGTTATTCATCCGGAGGATTTCGCATTCCCAGCCTCTCCTATCACTGAATTTCATGACTATCGGAGTATGTAGGTTTGGTACTAAACCCTCTGCGATTTTCCACGTGTATATTATTAGGTAACGTTCTCTTCTACGTTCCAGTGAGTACAGATTCAGTGCTCTTAAACGCTCCCAATAGTGTAGATGTTTTATCGAACTTATAGTCTATAGTCTATTAATTGGTAGGTGTCCTTTCTAAGCTGACTACAATCGTATAATAGTCTCCAGAATATAATGAAAAGGACGTCACCGGTACAGTAAGGGTTAAGGGGAGGTTTCCACTTGAGGGATTGTTTTCTTGACCCCTTTCTCCCTCATGTTTAGCCCCATTGCTTTTGATATTATAAAAAGTTTGCCCCATTAGTTTAGCGATTTTAAGAACTTTCACCCCATATTAAGACCTTTCGTGCAATTCAGGTGTCTATTTTATCCTGGCGAGCGATAGCGAGCCTGTAATTTAAGAGGAACCGGCCTTCGGCCGGGAAATTTTTCTACCGAAAAATGTACAAATTTATCATGAAAGGGACTCGAGGGGGTGTAATTTTAAGGTTGATGGAGGTCTAGGGAACAAACTAAATACCTCCCCTTAAAGCTGCCTCTAGGAATTAAAAGGCGTATATATACAACTATGCCAATTAGCACAATGACTTTCTTCCTTAAGAAAATACAAATATCCACAAAATAAAACACAATAATGGTCAGTGGCCTAAATGAACAGGAACTGTTGCTCTAGATATGACAGTTCACACCCAAAGAACTCGAGCAATTAGCGCAAAACCTGCATAGAAGTGACTTTCGTAGAGTCGGGTACGCAGCTTTGGCAGAAAAAAAGTAGCAGCCAGCTACTATAAAGCCGCTGTCACACGAGCGCTTTTTCCGTCAATTTTCCATGAGCAAGTTTTTCCTCGCATTTTTTCGGGACTTTTTCGCACTGGTATCGGTAACTAGACTGAAGGTAGATTATGTTAAGCGGCTGAATTCTGATAAAGTGTAATTTTTTAGGCTTCTAGACCATAATTGCCCGTAAAAATTGCTCGAAAACGGGCTCGTGTGACTCCAGCTTAAGGCATATCTGCAAATACCACCACAACTCAAACATCATTCTCTTCCGCCCAAGTCGAGGTTGTGTTGTTGTTGTTGGTGGTTATAGGTGTTGTAGATAATGAGTGGTGGTGGTGGTTGTTGTTGTTGTTGTTGTTGTTGTTGTTGTTGTTGATGCATTAAAGGGGGTAGTGCTTATATTTGTTGGCCTATTTTTATATGTATCTATATATTTCATAGTGTCCTCGCTAGGCCTCCATCAAGCCCATTGTTGAGGGCAAACGGAAACATGTGATGCTTTGGCTCCCAGTCTGTCAACCTCTACTGTAGGTTGGCAGTAGAGAGGTCACTTGAGATCTAGACAATATAGAAGCGAAAGGAACAGTCAGAGTTATCTATGGGCTTTTTTTTTTTCTATGTGATTGAGGGAGGCAAAAGGCAGAACTGCCTATAGCGAGTGCCTCCCCCAGCATAGTTGAAAGAGTGACAGGGCCAAAATCAAGGGACGTTCGAGCCAAAATGGGTATGGCAGATAATGCTCAACTCTCACTCTGATAGACCAGTGGGGTTTGTTGTTGGTGTTGAAGGTAACGTGTTGAGGTTTTGTCGTTGTGATTGTTATTCTTAGTGGTTACTGATAGTGTTGTTGTTGTTGTTGTTTCTGTTGCGTGGGTGTTGCAGAAGGTGTTGCTAAGGAGGCATGTACATATTTAAAAAGATGAGTCGTCCACAGAGGGTGTTTTTTAGTGTTTAACAAATAAGTTCTGTTAGGTTTTATGTCATATTTGTTTGTGCATATAAGTTGGTTAGTCTGGTGGTTAGGATTGTTTGCACGGTTGGTTAGCGGGTGTTGCCTGTTTTGTTTGTTCTATCGTGTAGGTTTTATTAGCTATATGCTAGTTGTTTTTGCTTTGTAAATTTTGTGTATCTGTCTGTCTGTGTGTGATCGTGTGACTGTGTTTGTGTGCATGTTAGTGCGTGTGTGCGAGAGAGAGACAGTGTTAGAGTGAGTGGGTGAGGGGGAGAGAAAAAGAGAGGTTGTGTGACTATGTGTGCGTGTGATAGTGTGCCTCTCTCTCTTCAGTATGATGTAATGTGTTCCCTAGATACAATAGGACAAACGTGTATAGCTTACCTGATGATGTAATGTGTTCCCTAGATACAATAGGACAAACGTGTATAGCTTACCTGATGATGTAATGTGTTCCATAGATACAATAGGACAAACGTGTATAGCTTACCTGATGATGTAATGTGTTCCATAGATACTGCTAGAGCCAGTTATGCGCCGGCAACAATCTGGAAATAACAATGTAAACACAAACAATGAATGCTAAATGTAAACACAAACAATGAATGCTAAATGTAAACACAAACAATGAATGCTAAATGTAAACACAAACAATGAATGCTAAATGTAAACACAAACAATGAATGCTAAATCGTCACTACAAAATCCAACTATAATGCCACCGAGGTATAGCTATAAAAAATGTCTTCAATTCAACATCAAAGATGATCTAATCAATGAAAGTTACTTAATCCAGTATACTAATCATTGACTACCAGTAGGGCAATTGAAGTGAATTTATAATAATTCAATATTGTTCTGTCTTAAATCGATCTTCAGTAACATGAGAGAATATTACCTATCCCATTTTGAACGAAGGTTAAGGAATTTAACGTTGATTGGTGAAAGATAAAACTGGTTATCCGTTAATCCAGTTTTTTAAAGATGACAGTATTTTTATAATTATTTTATTCATAAAGGAGAATAATATCACTATAGTAAGGCATATGAATATGCCCCTTAATCTCTTAAACTTGAGCCGTCCTCAATATGCTGAACAAGAAAAACTTAAAATATGACGGAAGATACATTTTTAACCATCTTAACCTGACATGTATTTTTTAATTCAGTTACCACCAACGGTTTGTATTCAACTTTAGAAAGGACCTCAAAGAGTCGAAGGGTTACGAAAGTGTTTATAATAACCCTTGTCTTTGAAAGGATATTTCTTAAACTTAAGAAACTAATCTTATGTTAGTCAGCATACAATATGAATGACGATATCGTAGTGAAGCAGGGAAGAATATGCAGTAAGTCACTTGCTAAAACAGGTCATACGATCAGTTTATTTTTTTTATTTTTATTAGTTTAGTTACTAATACTACTAATACCAATATATACTTTATACACGTCTTGAAATGTGGCCAGTAAAATTACCGGAAAAGCACTTTTGACACTTTACCTTATGTATATATCGAAGCGCCTATATTATTTAGGCCAGAACGCAACATGGGGTCTTTAACTGTGAAGGCAGAGCAAACATAAATGAACATGAAAGATTGTTTATTGCACAAGAGGGACACATGTACTGTATATACAGAGTTCTCCAAAAGTCAAAATTATACATACAATACAATTGACAATACAACATTTCACCACTCAGAGTTGAGAGCCCATGGCAGTTCCTTATAACTGTGGGTAAGAGGGGCTAGTTGTGTGGTAGACGTGGCTGGGTGTCGGCGGAGGTCAACCAGGGGATTAGTTGGGCAATGGTCCAGGTAGCCTCGGGGCAGACACATGGCCAGGTGTGCTGGTAGCTGGCGGCTTCCTGTCTTCTTTCTGGGCGGCTTGGATGAGTCAACTCATCCAAGTAGGGGGGAGTCTGGTGGGCAAGACCTTGACAGTATTGCCCGGCTCTCTCTGGGAAGAGTTCTGACAACTTATGGGGTGGGTGTGGGGGAGAGTTCGGCTGGCCATAGCGGCATCTGGCTACTGCTAGTGAAGGGGTGTTCAGTAGGGCATCAAGTGGTGTAGGGACTGGGCAGGAGTTGTCCTCTAGGGTTTCGTGCTGGGCCTGCTCTCGTCCAGACTGCTCCTTCTGTGGAAAGCTCATTCCTCCAATTCCCTGGCCTGATCCACCATGAGGGAGTTCTTCTGCCACTCTCTGATGGTGCGAGGTAACTCCTCTTGCCACTCCCGTGAGAGCTGCTTTAAACCGTTTTCTGTCGGATTTAAGAGGTCCTTCAGCTCTTGCAACTCAATGCGTTCGCTAGTTTCCTCCTGGGTGATTGATGAGACTGTGTCTGAACATTTATCTTTCTCGATAGTGGCCCCACTTGCCAGTCTCCCATTTCTCTTTTTCAAAATGTCTCATAAATCATTAATACCTTCTCAAGTAGGGGAAAGAGAGGGCTGCTGATGGGTGCAGGAGTCCTGTTCCCATGACAGGCTTGCAAATTTGTGACTTCTGAGCTGTGTTTTTCCGGTCCTGTCGCAAGACCGTCGTTGCAACCGAGCCGTCGCAAGATCATCACAGGATGGGAAAAACACAGGTTTGCTCCAAGCCAGTGACCGACAGCGCGCCATGTTAAAAAATATATATACAACTTTCATTGGAATAACATTCTCTGCCAATTTAATTATTATAAGCTTTGTAGAAATGCAATTCTGATGTGTAAAAACAATCGCTAAATAGCATAGTCACAGTTTATTACAACTGGGGTTTGTTGTTGTTTCCTGGACAAAATCTACACAAGCTACATTAATATATTATCAACAATTGAAGAATCGTTTTTATGGGCTCTTATTACTCTACTTTCAAATAATAGGCAAGTAAATTATTAGATCATGTCTGGATTAACAAATAAATTATACCGAAATAAATTAGAATGAAGAAACAGTAAGTTGAGTGAGATGTTTCAGCTTGCCGTCATCCCAGCTACGGAGCTCTTTTGCCGTCGCAAGAGAATATTGGTGTCTCGCTTGCTAAAGATGGGCTTGCGACGGAACCGGAAAAAACAAAAATTCTGGGTAGATCTCGCGACGATGGTTTTGCGATGGGATCGGAAAAACACGTCTCTGTGGTAGCTCTTAGGGCTCTTAGGGGCCCTGGCCTTGGTCATGATGTTGGTCTGGCTTGCCTTAGAGGGCCAATAACAGGCCGGGATAGATTAAGGATCCTGCTGTGTGATCCTGGGTAGGTGGTGAAGCTCATGATGGTGGAGAGAGTGCGATTTTCCTGGTCCTGCTCTGCCTGGCCAATCTGCCATTTTATTGGTGAGATGGCTTGTGTGGGTGTTGGGCGGCTGCACCTGGAGCGACTTGAGGGATGCTGGGGCGTTGTTCACCTCCTGAAGATGCACCTTCTGCATGTTTTATGCGATCTCTTGTAATCTGGAGTCTGGGGGCAGGTATATTTCACTCTTTGGTTAAAGGATCTCTTGGTCGGTGACAAAGTTGTGGACGACAGGGTGGGTGGGTGGTGTGTTTTGGTCTGGTCCCATATATATAAATTACATGGAATAAACAATTATAGAATATATCATGAAAGTCTACCGTGGTGTGAAAATATGATCTAAAACGAAGGCCATTACTTAACTCCCTGGTAATCTAGTCATATAAATTCCCAACCTGAAGGCCGAAAAAGGGACTGGTAGACCCGAGGAGAATATGAATCAAGGGGTATATGGGTGGTAGACAACTCACATATTTTGGTAGCTCTTTCTTGCAGTCACTGCTTAAGGTCTTTAGATTGATTGAATATTATAAGAATATTGTTTTGAAGATTAAGATATTATATAGCCTTATACTTCATTCGTATGCCACCAAATCCACATGCACACATATTATGGTGCTTATTACAGATACATGTTTATGCCTCCGAAATAAATATATTAAGAATATGAAGAAGTATAATTATATTTAAACACGAAAGTGATGAAGGTTAGTTGGATCTGTCTTGGGGTTTGGACAGACACAAGGTACAGGAGGTGAAACAGAAGATAAAGGTATTAATGACAGTGGTATAGTCTAGCTTGTTAATGGGTTTTATTTCGGACAAAGCACATTAGAAATCCGGCTACCAAAATCCTGCGGTTGAAGTGATTATCTAAATTAAGGGAGAATGGGCGTATTTATGTCCTCATGTATGTATAGTTTTATGTTCTCATGTATGTGTAGTTTTATGTCCTCATGTATGTGTAGTTTTATGTCCTCATGTATGTGTAGTTTTATGTCCTCATGTATGTGTAGTTTTATGTTCTCATGTAGGTGTAGTTTTATGTTCTCATGTATGTGTAGTTTTATGTTCTCATGTATGTGTAGTTTTATGTTCTCGTGTATGTGTAGTTTTATGTTCTCATGTATGTGTAGTTTTATGTCCTCATGTAGGTATAGTTTTATGTCCTCATGTAGGTATAGTTTAATGTCCTCATGTAGGTATAGTTTTATGTCCTCATGTAGGTATAGTTTAATGTCCTCATGTAGGTATAGTTTTATGTCCTCATGTAGGTATAGTTTTATGTCCTCATGTAGGTATAGTTTTATGTCCTCATGTAAGTATAGTTTTATGTTCTCATGTAGGTATAGTTTTATGTCCTCATGTAGGTATAGTTTTATGTCCTCATGTAGGTATAGTTTTATGTTCTCATGTAGGTATAGTTTTATGTTCTCATGTATGTGTAGTTTTATGTTCTCATGTATGTGTAGTTTTATGTTCTCATGTAGGTATAGTTTTATGTTCTCATGTATGTGTAGTTTTATGTTCTCATGTATGTGTAGTTTTATGTCCTCATGTATGTGTAGTTTTATGTCTTCATGTATGTGTAGTTTTATGTCCTCATGTAGGTATAGTTTTATGTCCTCATGTATGTGTAGTTTTATGTCCTCATGTATGTGTAGTTTTATGTCCTCATGTATGTGTAGTTTTATGTTCTCATGTAGGTATAGTTTTATGTTCTCATGTATGTATAGTTTTATGTCTCATGTATGTATAGTTTTATGTCTCATGTATGTGTAGTTTTATGTCCTCATGTATGTGTAGTTTTATGTCCTCATGTATGTGTAGTTTTATGTCCTCATGTATGTGTAGTTTTATGTCCTCATGTATGTGTAGTTTTATGTCCTCATGTATGTGTAGTTTTATGTCCTCATGTATGTGTAGTTTTATGTCCTCATGTATGTGTAGTTTTATCATGAGTGTTCTTTTTATTGGATTTCATTTATTTTTCCCTACTTAAATATCCATGAAGCTTTAACCTCCCCCCTCCCCCTCCCCCCCCCTCCATGCCATACCCTCCTTCAAGATAAATGTGTACATCATTCGATTTAAAAATGTCCCAGCTGAAGGCCGGGTCCTCTTAAAGGTGGGGGCTCATGGGTTGAGATAAACATGGAATGATAATCGCCAAGCTGCACATAATTATCTTGCAAAATGCAATGGCACTGAAATAATTATTAACAATGGTATAAAGGATTTTGTGGATCGTCTATACCGGGCCTGTGACGTCACAAGAGTGTAAGTCCACCATCCAGTCTAGGCTAAGGATACTGGTGTGACGTCACAGGCCCGGTATAGACGATCCGCAAAATCCTTTATACCATTGTTAATAATTATTTCAGTGACATTGCATTTTACAAGATAATTATATGCAGGTTGGCGATTATTTTTCCATGTTTACCTCAACCCATGAGCCCCCACCTTTAAGATGCAGGCTCGCTATCGCTCGCCAGGAAAATATCGACACC
This sequence comes from Paralithodes platypus, assembly GCA_032716605.1. NCBI lineage: Eukaryota > Metazoa > Arthropoda > Malacostraca > Decapoda > Lithodidae > Paralithodes > Paralithodes platypus. Next base: position 38,604,541 of record CM064552.1, on the reverse strand, counting down.
TAAATGACACGACAAGTCTTAATATTGACAAAGATATGGGGTGAAAAGTCTTAAAATCGCCAAACCAATGGGTCGAACGTCATAAAATCTGAAAACTAATGGGGCTAAACATGAGGAAGATGGGAGACCAGGAAAACGACCCATCTCCCCTTAATTCGTATCTATTCCATACTAACTGGACAATACTCTTTACCGTGAGCTGAAACAAAGCTGACTACAGGTGCATGATCCGAGACATGGCAGATGCCACTAAACTTAAAGAAGACAAGGTAATGCAGATCAGCCTATTAAATGCTTCCCACCCAGTGCGGGCTGCATCTTAGCTCCGTCAAACGGCGATATTTGTGCCGGAGAAGGGCGGTAGCTCAGTTTGTTTGCGGTAGAAGGGCGAAAATTGGCCCAGTGTGATACCCCCTTTAGTGTGGAGATGGGGGGAGACATGGAGGGTGTGAAGACAAGCAACCGCCAGAGATAACACTCACCACAACACACTTTACCTCTTAACACTTTCACTAGACCACCACTTTACTATTCTTTAAGCAATAATCTTGGTTAGCAGGTATAGGTATAACAACTTAATCCTACTTTAATCTTCTCCTAAGACACTCTTTACCTCTTAAAGGGAGGTTTTTAGCTTAATCCCTAGATTTCTATCAAGCTTGAAATTACACCCCCTAGACCTCTTTCAAGATAAATGTGTACACCGGCCAAAGGCCGGTTCCTTTTAAATTACAGGCTTGCTATCACTCTCCAGGAAAAGAATATCGACAACTTAATGGCACGAAAGGTCATAAAATTGATAGAAATTGGTCGAAAGTTCTTATAAATCGCCAAACTAGTGGGGCGAATGTCTTAAAATCTCGAAAGCAATGGGGCTAAACATGCGGGAGAAAGGGGTCCAGAAAAAAAATGTCAAGTGGAAATCTCCCCTTAACTCTTTAACTATACAGCCATGTAATTGTTATCAATATTTTCAGTTAGCTAGATACGATCAGGTAAGATACAGTAAGTCAATCTTATGGTAATTCGTTTTGTCACAACCCTCGCATGTCTTGCTGCCCAATAACAGCCCTCTGGTGGTTCCCCAAGGAAAGGAACTGAAGTCTTGCTAACAACAAAACAAAGACACAACTTTGGTATAATCTTTCATAATCAAGGAAGTACAAATAGTTCAAGTAACTCTTTTATTTGTGAGACTACCTACTGTATAGTCTAGTCGCTGTAAGTAAGCGAGAAATCATGACCTCTATCCTCTGTAACTCAAAAAGGGCTCGAGCAAATTGGCTGTAAATGTCCACATGTATTCCTTGACTGACTCTTCCCAAATGATAGAAATATTAGCTCGATTACTCTAGTCGTTTTTGAGTTACAGAGGTTAGAGGTCATAATTTCTTGCCTACTTACAGCGAATAGACTATAGCATTAGGCGATGTTCATCTTAGGAAATAACTCTTGTACACTGTAACCATACCAAAATAATTAGCAATGGAAAGCCGGAGGATTAACCAGTAATACGGATTCTTAACTGAATTCTATTCCTTCAATTATGATGAAAGGGAGTTCAAATAATTCCTTAAGGGGGGATGGGCGTATTAAGGGGGGATGGGCGTATTTATTTCCTCATTTATATATATTTTTATCATTGATTTAGTTTCCTCCATAGGCCTCCACCAAGACTTTTCGTGTCATTTAGGTGTCGATTTTTTCTTGGTGAGCGATAGCGAGCTTGTAATTTAAGAGGAACCGGCCTTCGGCCTGGACATTTTTCTATTTACAAATTTATATTGAAGGAGAGTCTTTGTTTGTTTTTTTGTTTTTTAAATTACACCCCCCTTGAGTCCCTTTCAAGATCAATTTGTACATTTTTCGGTAGAACAATGTCCCGGCCTTCGGCCGATTCCTCTTAAATTACAGGCTCGCTATCGCTCGCCAGGATAAAATCGACACCTAAATGACACAAATGGTCTTAAAATTGACAGAAATGGGGCGAAAGTTCTTAAAATCGCCAAAATAATGGAGCAAACTTCTTAAAATCTCAAAAGCAATGGGGCTAAACAGGAGGGAGAAAGGGGCCAAGAAAATAATCCCTCAAGTGGATATCTCCCAAGGTAGCTACATTAAAGTCCAAATAGTAGCACCTGATAGAAAGAGTGAAAGTGGAAGAAGGGGAGAGGACAAGCGACCCTAGATATATCTATTCAAAACACACTTTACCTTTTACCTCTTGCACTAGACAATCATGTTTTTATATATTTGTTGTCGATATTCTTGGTTAGCTGTAAGACTTTGTGTAGGTACTGGTATAATAACTCAGTCCTATGCTAATACTTTGTGTAGGTACTGGTATAATAACTCAGTCCTATGCTAATACTTTGTCCCAAAACACATATTACCTCTTGCCGGTTTTGAGTGTCCATGCCTTCATCCACTACACCACGGCGTGATAAAGGATACTTAACTAAGGAGAAGGGAAATCCTGCTTGGAGAATGTATTTCAATTCAAACACAATTCGTAATATGTATACTGTATATACATATATATATATATATATATAAACACGTGAGTTACATGAATAAACAAATAAATGTTTGTACCCTCACCCAGGATCGAGCCACGGACAGTCAAGACCAAGATGGTCAAGACGAGACTCGCGCTCCACCACGGCTAAACTTTTCCTATTTATAGTATATTTAGTAGATGGGGAAATCCTACTTGAAGGAAATATTCCATTCCATATCAAGTCGTAGGATCCATTTTCCAGAGTACACATACACAGGATTAACCGGAGTCGTGTGGGCCTAGTTGTAAAAAAGCGTATCCGAGGAAGACATATGCCTAGCAAGCTGTTTGGTCAAAGTTGACGACCTATTTCAATTGTATTCAAGGTCTCGAGATATTTTGGGGTAAACAGGCAAACAGATATTCACACTAAATGAACCATTAAACAAGTTAGCCAAATAGGCATAATGACCAACAGTAACAGTCACTAGATGATGTTATTCTTTGTATAAGTTTTAGAGAAAGGTCTAATGCCATATTAACATATGAAGGTTAAGGTTACGCAGTATTTGTATCATGAATACTGAACATCAACGAATAATTGTCATTATTGGGTGGATGGGTCAGGGGCCCAAGAAGAGGGTAGAGGGGGGACACGGGCGTCATTGAATAATGACCAAAAGTCAATACAATTTCTTTGGGTACCAAATGAAGGCGCTGACCTTGTTTCACCAAATCCATTAATTCGTTTCCGAAATATTTTGCAAACGCACACACAGGCAGACAGAAACACCAATAGGAGTGAAAACAATAGCTTGGGTTGCACAGCTACGGCTGTGAGTTGGGTAATAATTAACCCCTTCTGTACCGGTGACGTCATTTTGATATTATATCTATATTAAGACGATTTTGCGAGGTCTACGAAGGAATATCCAACGGATGAATAACAGGGGTGCTATGGGCTCTCTGCGAGAGGGCTGGTTATCACACAGAGGCCCACGTCTCTTCAACAAACTCCCACGGCGAGTAAGAGACATGAGGGGCGTCTCTTTAGACAACTTCAAGAGAGCCCTCGATGTCGAACTGCAAAAAGTGCCAGACGAGCCCATCTTCGCAAGGGAGCGTGCTGTCTCTTCAAATAGTCTGCTGCACCAAAACACAACCCACAACGAGGGGCGACGCGCTCCTCAGTGCTGCTAGGAGAGTGAAGAACACAACCTTAGGTGACCTTAGGTAGGATCTGTGGTAGTCAAAATGGTTAAGTGAGATGGTTCGAAGCCTTTTAATTTGCTGGAGGCCCTTTTTAAACTGTCTAAAGTCGTCTAATAGTAGCCACAATATAATATAAAAGACGTTGCCGGTATAGAAAAGATTAAGACAAACACAAACACACCAGAATGAGGTAGCAATGGACAGGTGTGGTAGCTATTGACTCAGGTGGTCCGCCTACGATGATTCTCCCAAACACCTGCACCAGCCCCTCACTTCAATTATATAGGCTACACGTATACTTCTTCGTTTGTTTATCTCTTTCTCCTATACGTATATTTCCTTGTCTATGTATTTGTCTTTGTCTGTGTTCTCATCTTCTATTCACTTGTATGATTTATAGTTTTATTATTTTTATTAATCTCACCACCACACCCCCAATGAAATTAATTAAAGTATATATGATCCACCGGGATTCGAATCCGGGTTATCACACACATATTTTTGCCACCTTAACCATTACACCACCAGGACACCATCATTATTCCTCCATTTTAGTTCTGTGTTTAGCTTATTCCTTACACAGTAGTTTTGTATCGACACCCTCATATCGACACCCTCATATCCATTGCACCTATTTGTTAACTCATAGATTCACACACCTCAATTATATCACTTTATCGTATATGGGGAGGAGGAGGGGGGGGGGGGGGGGAGGACTCCTCACTCATATAAACCTAGTCTGGCAAACCATTATATTAAGGGGGGATAGGCCGGTTTTCTGGACCACTTTCTCTCTCGTGTTTAGCCCCATTGGTTTTCAGATGTTAAGATGTTTGCCCCATTAGTTAGTCGATTTTAAGATCTTTTGCTCCATTTCTTCGTCAATAATTAGACCTTTCGTGCTATTTAGGTGTCGATTTTTTCCCTGGCGAACGATAGTGAGCCTGTAATGTTGGTAGAACCGGCCTTCGGCCGGGAGATTTTTCTACCGAAAAATTTACAAATTAATCTAGAAGGGGGATCTAATGGATGTTTCTTTTAAATTTGATGGAGGTCTAGGGAGGAAACTAGAAAAATAATGAATACATGCAAAAATCGCCCAAAAAGTTAACCATCCCCCCTTAACTTCAAAACACTTGTACCATGGTTCCCATTCTTATAATATCGTAATACTTGAAGATCTATCCACTTAGCTTCTCTATTTAGCTTCCCCATCCCATAGTTTTGTGCATATCCATATTCTCCCAAATTGTTTTGAGTGTATTCACCCTTTTCACTCTATCTGTATCAGTTTGCACTCCTCTAGATTTGTACCACTCAATTGACCACTTGCGAGTTTCTGGCTATCAGGAAGTTCGGCCTGTAAACATCGATATCAAACACAAATACAGTGATTATGTGAGTCTCTGATGGATAAATAGTATGTTGAATTGGGTTTTATGTATTAATAACATTACTAAAACCGTATTATAGCTGGTTATCCTGCTAAATATCGATGTCTACAGCTCCAACTTCCTTATAGAATGAAAATCTCGCAAGTGGTCAATTATCACTCCTCTTTATATTCTAGCGTCTGTGTCATGATCTTATAGTTTCGCTTCCCTTCATTAATATTCCACACAATCGCACTTGTTATTCTTACCTTCGATATTCTTGTAGTTTCACACTCTGTCGTTAGCCTGCCATTAATTTGTAGGTCTTCACTATTTAAGGAGAGATTTCCACTTGAGATATTATTTTCTTTACCCCTCTCTCCCTCATGTTTAGCCCCATTGCTTTTGAGGTTTTAAGACGTTCGCCCCATTAGTGTGGCGTTTTAAAGAACTTTCGCCCCATTTATGTCACCTTTAAGACCTTTCGTGCCATTTAGGTGTCGATTTTTTCCTGGCGAGCGATAGCGAGCCTGTAATTTAAGAGGAATCGGCCTTCGGCCGGGACATTTTTCTAACGAAAAATGTACAAATTTATCTTGAAAGGGAGTCAAGGGAGTGTAATTTCAAGCTTGATGGAAGTCTAAGAAACACACTAAAAACCTCCCCTTAAGCTTCACACCCATTTATCATCCCTCTTTTTGTTTTTTAATTTCTTTACTTTGTTCAGACTTTCATTATCTATTTAAGTCCTTTCGGTTATTCCACCCTGCACTCATGCATTTGTCTTAGGGGACCAATTTTTTTTTTTTTTTTTTTTAAGCTAGCGAGAAATTGACTCCTCCCCATCTTAAACGATGATTTTAGTTTGCTCCCTAGACCTCTAACAAGCTCAACAAACATTCCCAATATCCTTTCAAGATAACTTTCTACATTTTTCGGTCCTGGCCGAAGGCCAGTTCCTCTTAAACTAAAGGCTCGCTATCGATCGCCAGGAAAAAATCGACATCTAAATGGGACGAAAGGTCTTTATATTGACGAAAAAATAGAACGAAAGCTCTTAAAATCGATAAACTAATCTTAAAATCTCAAAACTAATGGGTTTAAGCATGAGAGAACATAGGGTTCACACAAACAACATACCTCCCCTTAAATTCGTTCATATTGTATACCTCTCCTCTATCAATCCTCAACTTATTTTCTTTATCGTTTGTTGGTTTGTACAGTCACTCTCGTACTCCCTTCGTATTGGCCAAGTTTGAAGATTATTGATATTCACGTGTGAGAATGATTAGTGAAATATAGGATAAATCAACGATAACAAAGTGATCGGTGACTTGGTCAAGCTAGTTTGTGGTTGGTGTATAACTGGTGTGTGTGTGTGTGTGTGTGTGTGTGTGTGTGTGTGTGTGTGTGTGTGTACTTACTCTAGTTGTACTTACTCTAGTTGTATTGCGGGAGTGAGCAAGCTCGTTATTTCCCGCCTCCTATATGTGTAGGTGTCATATGTATCGTTGGAATGGCTGTGGATGTGTGTGTAGTCTGTATTTTTAGCCAATTGGCGACATCGGAAACGAAGGCTTAGGGTGGATCTGTATGGTACCATTCTCACTATAGACGGTACCGTCTCGCCCGAAGGCTTAGGTAGCCATCAGCTTAGGTGAACCATATGATACCCATCTCGCCTTGTACCATATGTGTGTGTGTGTGTGTGTGTGTGTGTGTGTGTGTGTGTGTGTGTGTGTGTTTCATTTCCAATAATTCGGTTATAAGAACTGATATACAAGTCAATCTGTGTGGTTATGCGTTAATGATGCAGCACCTCTGTATGACTCGGCTTACGTGCGTATTATGGTACTGTTCATGAATGGCAATGACTTTGGTTTAAACAGGAGTGTGTATAATCTATCTCTCTCTCTCTCTCTCTCTCTCTCTCTCTCTCTCTCTCTCTCTCTCTCTCTCTCTCTCTCTCTCTCTCTCTCTCTCTGTATGGCTAGTGTTTAATTGTCTATGCAATATGGCACATTTTGATTACTATACAATTTTAACGAAACTATGGGCATAAACGAACAACATTAAGGGGAGGTTTTTAGTTTAGTCTCTAGATATCCACCAAGCTTAAGATTACACCTCCTTGAACCCCTTTCAAGATAAATTTGTACATTTTTCGGTAGAAAAATTTCCCGGTTGATAGCCGGTTCCTTTTAAATTACAGGCTCGCTATCGCTCGCCAGGATAAAATCGACACCTAAATGGCACGAAAGGTCTTAAAATTGACAGAAATGGGTAGAAAGTTCTTAAAATTGTCAAAATAATGGGGCGAACGTCTTAAAATTAGAAAAACAATGGGGCTAAACATGAGGGAGAAAGGAGTCAAGAAAAAAATCCCTCAAGTGGAAACCTCCCCTTAAGAAAGGCGCTGACTAGTCCAACAAATTATTTCCAATTTGTAAGTAAATATTTAAAAATTATTCGGGTTAATATGTTTCATAAGATTATTATAGTCAGCTTTGGACAACAAACGTAGACAAAACGTTGAATACTATCTCCAGTAATTACTTCAGTAAAATAGAATATCTCTCCAACAAGCTATTTTGCTTATCTTGAAAAATATCTATTCTAGTCAAATTTATCGTTGGCCAAATGACTTATGTCATTAAGTCAAGTAAGTTTGTAATACCGGAATGACAATCGGGACTTATAAAGCTCGATTTACTTATTTTTTGCTAGTTATTAAAATATTATGTTGCATATAACGTACTTTATTACAGATCGGGAAAAATACTTACGACGTTTGTGTGTGTGTGTGTGTGTATGTGTGTGTGTGTTATATCGTAAAACAAAATGTGTGAAGGTGTGTGTGATACCGTAACCAGGCTACATGTGCGTGAAGGTATGTGTAGTTGTGTACATAGGGTGAGTGTAGACAGACTGCAGGTGTGGTGTACTGCTGAGAGCCTGTAACGTGATTTATGCAACACCCAAACACCAACACCAATTTTTTTTTTTTTTTTTTGTATTTACCTTTCAGCACAATCCCCAATACTGCTTAGGGGGGGGGGGTAACCTGATTTTGTTCTCTCCTTTTCTCTCTTGCTCTGGGTTGTATCCATTCGGCCCCATTCAGCCTACTGTTTTAAGACATTTATCCCAATCCAGGTGTTGATTTCTTCCTGGAGAGCGATAGCGAGCCAGCATTGTACGAAGAAAGCCGGCTTCGCCGGAGACATTTTTCTATCGAAAAATTTATAAATTTAGCCTGCTGTCAAAAACACATTACAAAATATGCTGGCGAGCGGTAAATCGACACCTGGATGGGGATAAACGTCTTAAAACAGTAGGCATACAGTGAATGTAAACAGACTGCAGGTATGGTGTACTGCTGAGACCCTGTAATGTGACTAATACATCACCCAAACACCAACAACAACAACAACAACAAGAGTATTGTGGTGGTGTGGGGTTACCTCTAAGCTGCCACTCCACCCACTCTCAGCATTACTAACACTACTACTTACTCACTATCTACTTACAATGGGGTACAGACATTACTAACCTATAACACATAATACATATAACACATAATACATATAACACATAATACATATAACACATAATACACTACTTATTGTATCCACTCCCTGAATTACTGACATTACTACTTACTCACTAACATACTTACATTGGGGTACACACATTAATAACGTCTTAAAACAATTGGCTGAATGGGACCGAATGGATACAAGCCAGAGATACCACCACCACAATTATCACCGCCACTATTAAGGGGAGATGGTTCACTTTTTGGGCGATTTTTGCATGTATTCATTATTTTTCTAGTTTCCTCCCTAGACCTCCATCAAAAAAAAAAAAAAAAATCCATTAGATCCCCCTTCTAGATTAATTTGTAAATTTTTCGGTAGAAAAATGTTCCGGCCGAAGGCCGGTTCTTCCAACGTTACAGGCTCACTATCGTTCGCCAGGGATAAAATCGACACCTAAATAGCACGAAAGGTCTAAATATTGACGACGAAATGGTGCGAAATGTCTTAAAATTGACTAAGTAATAGGGAAAACATCTTAACATCTGAAAACTAATGGAGCTAAACATGAGGGAGAAAGTGGTCCAGAAACCGGCCCATCTCCCCTTAAAAGCTCTATAGTGAGAAAATAAAGCAATGTCCGTTTTTTGGTGGGCGAGCTTATTTTTTCAGTTTGTGTATGTATCCTAATTTCTGTTTGTGTATGTATCCTAATTTCTGTTTGTGTATGTATCCTAATTTCTGTTTGTGTATGTATCCTAATTTCTGTTTGTGTATGTATCCTAATTTCTGTTTGTGTATGTATCCTAATTTCTGTTTGTGTATGTATCCTAATTTCTGTTTGTGTATGTATCCTAATTTCTTCTGTTTGTGTATGTATCCTAATTTCTGTTTGTGTATGTATCCTAATTTCTTCTGTTTGTGTATGTATCCTAATTTCTGTTTGTGTATGTATCCTAATTTCTTCTGTTTGTGTATGTATCCTAATTTCTGTTTGTGTATGTATCCTAATTTCTTCTGTTTGTGTATGTATCCTAATTTCTGTTTGTGTATGTATCCTAATTTCTTCTGTTTGTGTATGTATCCTAATTTCTGTTTGTGTATGTATCCTAATTTCTGTTTGTGTATGTATCCTAATTTCTGTTTGTGTATGTATCCTAATTTCTTCTGTTTGTGTATGTATCCTAATTTCTTCCCTATTATTTATTTTATATGAATGCATTTTGGAAGTTTAGATATAGCATGGGTCTATATGATGCATACACTGACATTGCCGTCAGTCGTCAATTGACTACTTGCGAGTTTCATTCTATAAGGAAGTTGGAGCCGTAGACATCGATATTTAGCAGAATAACCAGCTACAATACGGTTTTAGTAATTCTATAAACACATAAAACCAAATTCAACATACTATTTACCCATCAGAAACCTACATAATTACTGTATTTGTGTTTAATATCGATGTTTACCGGCCGAACTTCCTTATAGCCTGAAACTCGCAATTGGGCATCATCACCATATTTTCCATTATCCTCAACCTACTGTAGCCTGTCACAATATAGATTTAGCCTTTCCCTTCACCACAAGTTAATTAAGGGGGGGGTCACTGATTTTTTTTTTTATCTTTCTCTCCTTTTCTCTCTTTCCCTGGCTTGTATCCATTCGGCCCCATTCAGCCAACTGTTTTAAGACGTTTATCCCCATCCAAGTGTCGATTTTTTCCTGGCGAGCGATAGCGAGCCAGCATTGTATGGATAAATCCGGCTTCGAAGATTCGGAGACTATCGAAAAATGTACATATTTAGCTTGCTGTCAAAATAAAACTATATATGCTGGCTCGCTCCCGCTCGCCAGGAAAATATTGACACCTGGATGGGGGTAAACGTCTTAAAATAGTAGGCTGAATGGGGCCGAATGAATACAAGCCAAAAAGAGAGAGGGAGAGAAAAAGAAAAAAAAGCGAGGTGGGCTCCCTTAAATAACGTAATAACTATAAATGTCGACTATTTCCGCCCACAAACCCCCCCCACCCCCCACCCACCACTCAGCCCTCATCCAACACCGTGACCAGACCTGTTCTCACACTTGTTGGCTGCTCACTCTTTTACTCACCATTCATATCATAATGTCTTCTATGTAATTCATTCATAACATTTAGTATGCTATAGTTTCATTCTTTTGGTTCATTACGTACCGGTACTTATACTCACATTCATTAACTTGCTCTTCATCTAATCTATATAGTCATCAAACATTCATAATCTATATAGTCATCAAACATTCATAATCTATATAGTCATCAAACATTCATAATCTATATAGTCATCAAACATTCATAATCCCTCTATTTCATGTTTACATTATTACTTATCCCTTCACCCCACTCATTCCTTATCCCTTCACCCCACTCATTCCTTATCCCTTCACCCCACTCATTCCTTATCCCTTCACCCCACTCATTCCTTCGATCATGATTATTTTGTTGAATTATTAGGGTTTTATTTTTTTTAGCCATTTTCGAACAATGTGTTTTTAGTTTACCCGCTAGACTTGGAAAAACGCCATTACTAAAAAAGCGTCCCCCAGACCCCCTTCAAGCTAAATGTGTAATTTTTCGGTAGAAAAATTTCCCGGCCAAAGGCCGGTTTCTCCCAAATTGTGGGCTCACTTTCGCTCGCCATGGAAAAATCGACACCTTATTGGGTTGAAGCATCATATAATCGCCAAACTAATGCAATGAAACGTCTTAAAATCTCCAAGCTAATGGAGTAAAACTGGGAGGATCCAAATTGGCCCGTCCTGCACCTAATAGGGTTAAGTCTATATTATTGTACGTGCAAATATGAAATTGTGGTTTATAGTTCAAATTATGTCCTTGGAAGTGATATAACCTGACCAAAACAAGGCTAATTCATTTTAATGTTCTTGCATTCCCTTCCCATATTCATTCACGTCTTCAAACCAAATTGCTCAACCTCATTCATTAATCAAACCCTTCCTTCTGCTCTACGCACTCCACACTCGCGTTACCATATACAATGCACATAGATTTGGAAACGTTCGCCCCATTAGTCTGGCGAATTTAAGACCTTTCATACCATTCCTTTGTCAATATTGAGACCTTTCGTGCCATTTAGGTATCGATTGTTTTTTTCTGACGAGTCAAAGCGAGCCAAAATTTAGGAAGAACCAACCTCATTCCAGCACATTTTTCTACCGAAAAATTTACACATGAATCTCGATGAGGGATCTTGGGGATATTTTCATTAAAACTTAATGGAGGTTTGGGGAGGGAGAAAACTAAAAATAAAGTAAATACACAAATATATAAATATACCAATAAATATACCGTTCCACCTCGCAATACTATTATACCAATAAATATACCGTTCCACCTCGCAATACTAATATACCAATAAATATACCGTTCTACCTCGCAATACTAATATACCAATAAATATACCGTTCCACCTCGCAATACTAATATACCAATAAATATACCGTTCCACCTCGCAATACTAATATACCAATAAATATACCGTTCCACCTCGCAATACTAATATACCAATAAATATACCGTTCCACCTCGCAATACTAATATACCAATAAATATACCGTTCCACCTCGCAATACTATTATACCAATAAATATACCGTTCCACCTCGCAATACTAATATACCAATAAATATACCGTTCCACCTCGCAATACTATTTGACATTCATTCATAAGATTCACCCATAACGAGGGGCATCGCGCTCCTTGGTGCCGCTAGAAGAGTGGCGAACACATCATAAGGTATCATAAGGTAAGGAGGAACAGAACTTTATGTGGGTAACTGTACATTGCAGTTTTTCCTCCCATTGGCCTACCTGTTCTGGCGGTGCAGTGTTTCATTCATCGCAACCATTAATCAACTTGGCCTCTTGCGTGCACCGGGCAAATAGTCCAGGTGAAGTGAAACGCTGTAGGAATTTTAATGTCGGGTAATTTTATTATCCTAGTCTTTTTCTAATCCTACCTGATTTAGCTCAAAGGTTGTAATATATGTTTTCTTGAAAATAAGGGTTGTGTGGGCAGTAAGACCTCATTATCCCTGCTAAGGCCGGAGAAGAAAGAGCTCTGCCCAAAAGCAGGACATTATAATATAATTATCAGGTACAATCTGCAAACAGGGACAAGGAGTACGAGTAATGCTTCGTTCACATTGAGGCCTGAGACAAGTTAACTCAATATCCATACATTAATATTAAGTTAACCAATATCATAAATGAGGCCACGGGCTTCACAGCATATCATATATCACCATGAATAGGTTTACCAGAGAAATGGCTAAATACAGAATATAAATATATTGAACAAATCTGAATTTGTGTTTGGCTGACGTTTATCTTTTCTTCTTTCTCGTTTTAGGAATGTGGAGGTTAACGAGGAAGGCCGAGCGACTGCCGTAGTGCTTGACAAACACCGAGAGGCTTGTCTGCAGGAGTGATGAAGAAAAAACCCATGAGGCCGGTTGGGGCAGAGAGGACCAAGCCGGGTCTGCCATCCACTGCTTCGGTACAATCCTCCATCCCCTCCTCTGTTCCTCAAGGCTCGCCAGTTACCAAATCGTCTACAGTAACTTCTCACTCGATTTCCTCCGCAACTTCTCAATCTTCTAAAATCCCTAAGTCTTCTCACTCGATCTCCTCTGCAACTTCTCAATCTTCTAAAATCCCCACGTCTTCTCATTCTACTTCTTCCCCCACGACTCTCTCTTCCGAAAGTGACAAAATCCGAGGTATCAATAACAAGCATATTGGCAAGAGCAAACACAGTGACAAAAAGGAAAATGGCAAAATCAGTCGGAAAAATTCAGGTAATCCAGTCAGTAACTTTCAAAACAACAAAAAGAATAAGAGCAACAAGATCAACAGTGACAAAAAGGTACCAGAAACTCAAATAAACGAAACAAAAAGCCACAAGTCCCACAAATCTCCATTTCTAGGCTGGAGGAAGTTGAAGTCTGGATCGAAGGGTAAAGAAAACAAGAAGCCACACAAAGATGAAACTCAAATCGAAGAGGCGAAAGAAGAAGAAATTAAGAATAGTGAAAAGGAACCTGAATCACATGTAAGTCCTCAAAGCTCTCCAGGTGCGCTTAAGAGTCAAAAGTCAAGTTGTACAGATTCCTACGAACGCCTCACGCCATCAATGCTCAGTGACAATATCCCTATACAGGAGAAGACTGAATCTTGTTTGGAGAAAGGAAAATTAATTGAGAATGAAAATAAGGATAGTACGATGTGGCGGCCTTACCTAGACCTGCCTCAGATAAGTGATTCTGTGGCGAAGAAGGGTGATGACACGAAGGAGGAGTGTATTAATAGTGGAAGTGAAGTTAAAGAAGCAGTGGGGGAGGGTAGTGAGAGCAATGAGGATTGGTGGAGGACAGAGAGCGAAGAGGGGGAGATTGAGGGGTGTGTGGAGCGACTGAAGGGTGTGCTGGAACAGAGGGTGGGGCGGGAAGGGGCCATATGTAGCAACCCTGTGGTGGTACTGGGGCTAGGGATAGATCAGTACCTCAGGGAGTTGTACCAACACCTGGCGGAGATTGGAACTGGACGGGTAGCGGTGGATGACCTGCGAACATTGTGCCAAGTATTAGGGTTTAAACAGGATAATGTGAAGGGGGAAAATAAATGTATGTGCCCTACAAGCATACCATCATCCATTACCAAGTCCGTTGAATCTCAGAGAAAGGATCAGGTGCAAGATAGCTGCCCTGTTCACCTCAGCCTTTTGCAGTTCCGTAGGCAAGTGTGTGAGGCGGCAGGGAGTGATTCACCAATACTATCCGGCCATCGTCCCAACAACCCTGGTTTAGTGAGAGCCGTGGTCAATGTGGCACGACGTGGAGCCGCCATAGAGGCTCTCACTGCTAGACTTGCCAAAATAACGGAATCAGAAGGCAAGTCTGGACACCTACAGAGACAGCTGTTACTTCAACAGCAGGAGGCAACTTGCTTGCGAGAGGTGGTCGAGGACCTACGATCAGCCCTACAGAGTTCCGATGCTGAAAATTTGGCCCTTAGAGTTCGGGCTAGGCGGGATAATGATTCTGATCTCTGCCTCACTGATGAAGAAGATGACCTGGACTGCCTACTCGAGAGACTGGCATCCCCATCTCCCCCACCTCCTGCCATCTCAGAAGTAACTACCTCCATCACCTTAGCCCCACACGATGATGGACTCCAGCAGCAACTTGAGACCGCCCGTGAGAGCCTGGCCTTGGCGGTGGAGCAACAAGAGGCCATGGCAGCAGACCTGAGAGCGGCTGTGAGGAAGGTACAGGCCCGTGAAGCTGCCCTGGGTGTTGCTGCCAGCCACAACACAGTGCTGGCCCGTCAGGCTGCTGCAGCTCGCTCAGCACTCACACAGACAAGAGCTAAGCTGGTGTCAGCAGGGAAGCGGCTCGCACACCTCACAGAAGCAAGGTAAGTTAGTATTACATGTTATACCATCAGTCATAACTTATCATAAAAAAATATATAAGAATAATTATTATCCTAGAAAAGTTACTTAGTAGTCAGTCAAGAAATCCTTCAATAACTACTTGGTAAAACCCTGTCCAAGAAATATATGTGACGTTTGCTACTATACATTTCTTCAATACCGTGTGTACTGTTAAAACTGGCAACGATATGTGTAATTCCTTTAATCCAAGCCAATAAATAATTATTTATTACTACTGCAAAATATAATGAGTCTTAGATCATTAACTTAATCCTAATGAACTATCCATAATCTGGGTTTGGTATAATAGATGTCCCCAGAAATACAGCTTTTCTGTGCGATTACATAAACCCCCATTATATAATTGTTGCAAAGTCACTAATAACATCTCATGTGATTATAATGTAAAACTTGCAAAATACACTCCAAAACTGGGACGAACACAGTATAAAGCCAAAAGTACTTATCAAAATCGCTTTAGCAAAATAAAATATAAAATTAAAGATAGAAATAAACACAGATAATTAGGTTACAATTTGAAAGAAATGTCAGAAATATGCATTAGAAGTGTGTTTATAATCTTTATATGAAAAAACAAAAAATGTAAAGGTTAATGCCACAACCAGTGCTCGTGTACAAGTCACAATTAGTAATGATTGTATGACATGCTGCACTGCTAAACCGACTCAGGCAAGACTATCATTCAAGCACCCCTCTCTCTTTCTAACACACACACACATACATACATACATACACACACTCTCTTTCACACATAATTATACAATTGTTTCTCTCTCTCTCTCAGTCTCTCACACACATTCTCACACATACACACACATCGGTGCCACAACTTGACCTTTCATAACAGTGGTTATTACTTCACTTTCTCTCGCAGATCTCTCTCTCTCTCTCTCTCTCTCTCTCTCTCTCTCTCTCTCTCTCTCTCTCTCTCTCTCTCTCTCTCTCTCTCTCTCTCTCATATACATACACACAAACACACGCATATCACTTACGGACTCAAATCAACCTTTGAAATATATTCAGTTGTTATTATAAGAATACAAATGTCATTATTGATAGCTTCCGTTTATAATGTATGTACTGTATATGGTCGTGTGTGTGTGTGTGTGTGTGTGTGTGTGTGTGTGTGTGTGTGTGTGTGTGTGTTTTATATATATGAACTCCACGTCGGGATCTTCCACGATATTTTGTGTACTTATTTTGCCATAATTTGTTTTATAGTTTACATCTACAGTATTTGAATTGGTTTATTTTTCTCAACCTTTGCCCGCCGTGCTTCCCGAGGCACCCGTTTGCTGGTTTCCAATTAAGGGGAGGTTTTTACTTTGTTCCCTATATTTACTTTGTTCCCTATATTTACTTTGTTCCCTATATTTACTTTGTTCCCTATATTTACTTTGTTCCCTATATTTACTTTGTTCCCTATATTTACTTTGTTCCCTATATTTACTTTGTTCTCTATATTTACTTTGTTCCCTATATTTACTTTGTTCCCTATATTTACTTTGTTCCCTATATTTACGTTGTTCCCTATATTTACTTTGTTCCCTATATTTACTTTGTTCCCTATATTTACTTTGTTCCCTATATTTACTTTGTTCCCTATATTTACTTTGTTCCCTATATTTACTTTGTTCCCTATATTTACTTTGTTCCCTATATTTACTTTGTTCCCTATATTTACTTTGTTACCTATATTTACTTTGTTCCCTATATTTACTTTGTTACCTATATTTACTTTGTTCCCTATATTTACTTTGTTCCCTATATTTACTTTGTTCCCTATATTTCCATCAAGCTTACGATTACACCCCCCTAGACCCCCTTTCAAGATAAATTTGTACATTTTTCGGTAGAAAAATTTCCCGGCCGAAGGTTGGTTCCTCTTAAATTACAGGCTCGCTATCGCTCGCCAGGAAAAATCGACACCTAATTGGCACGAAAGGTCTTAAAATTGACAGAAATGGGGCGAAAGTTCTTAAGATCGCCAAACTAATGGGGCGAAAGTCTTAAAATCTCAAAAGCAAATGGGGTTAAACATGAGGGAGAAAGGGATCCAGAAAACATTCCCTCAAGTGGAAATCTCCCCTTAACTGAATTTATAGATTGATTGTTTATTAAGTCAAAGTAATTAGCATTAACCTGTGTGACTGGCCGCTGATGAACAACAATGAGCTTTCTCAGAGGCATTGAAGGATCACCCATACAAATGCTCAATACAAAATGCGACCTAAAATCGTGCAAATACAGTGAACTGATGAATAACGCTTTCAACAGAACACGAATTATTACTGTATGTTACGAAATGATATGTCATGTAACGTATAATCCTTGACCTTACTTGACTTTAGTGGTAATAAAAGTTAATGAAAGTAAAGTGTCAGAAAAGGTCACGTAGAAATAAAGGTCGGTACAAGCCACTTTACACACAGAATGTACAATTGGTCAGAAAAGTATCTGCACCCCTGCCCTGACAATCTGGTGTGTACAGCTTGGTAGTATAGGTTGTAGGTCGTAGGTCGTAGGTAGTAGGTCTTAGTTAGATAGTAGTGTAGATGGATATAGCTACAGGTAGATATGCAAACCCTACCAAGCTGCACACACCAGATTATCAGGGTAGGGGTGCAGATACCTTTTGGACCGAGTGTACAATCGCGCTAATAAGTGATGTCTCGGCACCAAGTAGATTTGTATCCATAATTGGTATCAGCAATATCTAAGCTTCATTTCTTCATATCGAGTGAAATATATAAACATGTTCCTACACTTACCCACCCTATTCAACATCTGACAACGACACCAAGTAGATTTTGATCAATAATTGGTATCAGCAGTATCTAAGCTTCATTTCTTCATATCGAGTGAAACATACAAACACATTCCTACACTTACCCACCCTATTCAACATCTGAGAGACATTAATACAGCACAGAGTAAGCTAAACGTAATGACAGCTGGGACATGACTTATTAGCGCGACCGTACACAAATGGTGTTGGTAGCAAGCGGTTGTCTACATAACAAATATACAAACATATGTCTGTAACAAAACTGGCACAAATAATCACTAATTAATAATAGTTTATAACATTATACACACTTTTGTCATGCCTTTTGTATATGCTTGAGATACATACTGTAAAATTATGTGTTCCGCCTGAAATGCCATGATATTGAAATGCCTTAAGGGGAGGTATTTAGTTTGTTCCCTAGACCTCCATCAAGCTTAAAATTACACCCCCTTGAGTCCCTTTCAAGATAAATTTGTACATTTTTCGGTAGAAAAATGTCCCGGCCGAAGGCCGGTTCCTCTTAAATTACAGGCTCGCTATCGCTCGCCAGGATAAAATCGACACCTGAATGGCACGAAAGGTCTTAATATGGGGTGTAAGTTCTTAAAATCGCTAAACTAATGGGGCAAACGTTTTATAATATCAACAGCAATGGGGCTAAACATGAGGGAGAAAGGGGTCAAGAAAAAAATCCCTCAAGTGGAGATCTCCCCTTAATCTATGTGTTTTGATTCAACACACAACATTACAATAAATAATCACAGTTAAAGGGGTAAGGCATGTTTTTTGTCTATG
This sequence comes from Paralithodes platypus, assembly GCA_032716605.1. Lineage (NCBI taxonomy): Eukaryota > Metazoa > Arthropoda > Malacostraca > Decapoda > Lithodidae > Paralithodes > Paralithodes platypus. Next base: position 38,585,814 of record CM064552.1, on the reverse strand, counting down.
TATTTATTTATTTATTTATTTATTTATTTATTTATTTATTTATTTATTTTTGAATTTCCTCGCTAGACCTCCATCAAGCTTGAAAATACACCCCTAGACCTCAATTCAAGATATATTTGTACATTTTTCGATAGAAAAATGTTCCGGCCAAAGGCCGGTTCCTTCAAAAATTACAGGCTCGCTATCGCTCGTCAGGAAAAAATTGACACCTAAAAGGAAGGAAAGGTCTTAATATTCACAAAAATGGGGTGAAAGGTCACAAGATCACCAAACTAATGGAACGAACGTCTTAAAATCTCAAAACAAATATGCTAAACATGAGGGAAAAGGGGGTCCAGAAAAAGCGACTACCTCCCCTTTAAACATCTATATGTGTACTGCTCCCAACTACCTCCCCTTTAAACATCTATATGTGTACTGCTCCCAACTACCTCTCCTTTAAACATCTATATGTGTACTGCTCCCAACTCTGATACGGTTCCTGAAGGTAGCAAAGTGGTGCTGGAGTTTAAAGCCGGAGTCACACGAGCGCATTTCCCGGCAATTTTCGCGTAGCAAGTTTTTTATTGTACTATTTTGAAGCTTTTTCTTATTGGCATCGGAAACTAGATCGAAGGTAAATGATGTTAGCTAGTTTAATTCATATAGCACTTATATTTTGAAGCTGCCAGACCACAATTGCCCGTTAAAATTGACGGAAAAATCGTTCGTGTGACACCGGCTTTAGGGACTCCCACATAACTGCTATTGTTTATGTGCATGCATGGTTGTCAGGTATGCAGGTATCTAAGCCTTTTAAAATATATGGATATTTTGTCTTGTGGATTTTGAGTAGATCCTCTTTTAATGTGTGTTCCAGATCAGATCAGATGAAGGTATTAAGGGATAAACCTTTACAACGGCACCTCGTATCTACATTCTACTTTTCCTATTTTTCTGAAGAGTGTAGAGAGGGGAGAAGGGGTGTTAGAGAGAGAGAGAGGAAGCTGTTGGAGTGGCTTTGTTATGTGTGTTATTAGTCTGTATACGTCGTCGAGGTGTCCCCCTACTGGGTGCACGCCTGATATAATTAGGAGAAAGTCTCTTGCCTTGGAATTGAATAAGCTCACAGAATATTAAGTTAATAACATTATATCATTATATCATACAGTCATGTACACTCGGTCCAAAAAGTATCTGCACCCCTACCCTGATAATCTGGTGTGTACAGCTTGGTAGGGTTTGCATATCTACCTGTAGCTATATCCATGTACAGGTATACTACTATCTACCTAAGACCTACTACCTACGACCTACAACCTATACTACCAAGCTGTTCACACCAGATTATCAGGGTAGGGGTGCAGATACTTTTTTGACCGAGTGTACCTACCCTATCCCTATCCTCGCTCTCAGTCCCCCCTCCCTTAATTAATTAATTCTCTCTCTCTCTCTCTCTCTCTCTCTCTCTCTCTCTCTCTCTCTCTCTCTCTCTCTCTCTCTCTCTCTCTCTCTCTCTCTCTCTCTCTCTCTCTCTCTCTCTCTCTCTCTCTCTCTCTCTCTCTCTCTCTCTCTCTCCCCCCCTCCATCACGAGCAATGAGGGGTCATAATGGGGGTAGGGCACTGATCCGTGTAGAATGTCTGAGAGAGTGTATGTGTGTGTGTGTGTGTGTGTGTGTGTGTGTGTGTGTGTGTGTGTGTGTGTGTGTGTGTGTGTGTGTGTGTGTGTGTGTGTGTGTGTGTGTGTGTGTGTGTGTGTGTGTGTGTGTGTGTGTGTGTGTGTGTGTGTGTGTGTGTGTGTGTGTGATGGCGCTGATAAGTACTGGTGTTTATATATCACATACAGTAGATGGATAAGATAGATATATACAGTAGATAGTTAGATAGGAGGTAGATAGAAGTACATACACATAACTACATTTAATAGATGATAACTAGAAAGAGTAGATAGACAGATAGGTAGACAAGGTTAATTAATTTTCAGTACAATAACACCGTATGTTTTTTTTTCATTCCGGCTATCATAGTACGAATTATTTGGCATTTTTTTTTTTTTTTTTTTTAGGAAGGACCAATTGTATTCTAAGGGTTCATGGACATTATTTATATCCCTCTGGTTCCTTCTTATATATATATATATATATATATATATGGGTAATAACGAGACAAAAGGCAAAACTTCCTGTAACGAGTGTCCCCCTCAATTGAAAGAGTGACGGAGAGCCAACTTCCAGGTACGTTAGAGTCATATGTCTGACACACGGAGTTTGAAACAGTTTAAGTCGTCGAATGAGGGAAAAATAGATTGAGGGAGTGGTTTCCAGAGTTTATTTGTCGATTGGACGAAGAACTGGGAACATCGGTTCAATCTTGGATCAGAGAGTTGGACAGAAAAGACGTCCTTCTTAAGCTAAGTAACATTTAGTACCAATCAGAGAATAATAACCCGTACAGTATCGGTCACGTTCTCTTCATGATATTCTGGCAACTATTAGACGATTTTATTCAGCTTAGGAAGGACCTCTACCCATTAAAAGGCTACCGTACCGACTATCTCAAATAATCCACGTAGCTACCATAATTATATCCTTCCTAAGCTTCTTAAAAATCGTCTAAATGTAGCTTGAATAAAGTACAATAGACGTCGTTGGTACTCAAAGGGTTAAGGGGGGTGACCTGCTTTTTGTTATTTCTGTTCTTTTCTCTTTTTCTCTGGCTTATATCCATTCGGCCCCATTCAGCCAACTATTTTAAGACGTTTATCCCCATCTACAGTAGGTGTCGATTTCTTCCTGGCGAGCGATAGCGAGCCAGCATTATATGAAGAAATCCGGCTTCGCCGGAGACATTTTTCTATCGAAAAATGTACAAATTTAGCCTGCTGTCAAACAAAAATAAAAAATATGCTGGCTCACTACCGGTCACCAGTAAAAAATTGACACCTGGATGTGGATAAACGTCTTAAAAGAGTAGGTTGAATGGGGCCAAATGGATACAAGCCAGAGAAAGATAGAAAAGGACAGAACAAAAACAGGTCACCCCCCCTTAACCAGGCCCCATCGTATTATAGAGGCTATTGGGTATGCAAATGTACAGTCGCGCTAATAAGTGATGTCTCGGCACCAAGTATGTTTTGATCAATAATTGGTATCCGCAATATCTAAGCTTCATTTCTTCATATGGAGTGAAATATACAAACATGTTCCTACACTTATCCACCCTATTCAACATCTGACGGACATTAATACAGCACAGAGCAAGCCAAACGTAATGACAGCTGGGACATGACTTATTAGCGCGACCGTACAGAGATATACATAGCTAGTTAGACATAGATACGTAGAGATCGACCTTATGGGGAGATTTCCACTGGAGGGATTTTTTTCTGGACCCCTTTCTCCCTCATGTTTATACCCATTATTTGTTTTAGATTTTAAGACGTTCGCCCCATTAGTTTGGCGATTTTAAGAACTTTCGCCCCATTTCTGTTAATTTTAAGAGCTTTCATGCCATTTAGGTGTCGATTTTCTCCTGGCGAGCGATAGCGAGCCTGTAATATAAGAGGAACCTACCGAAAAATGTACAAATATATTTTTGAAAAGGGGTCTAGTGGGTGTAATTTTAAGCTTGATGGAGGTCTAGGGAGTAAACTAGAAGGAAATATAAAACAGTAAGAATATAATATACAGTATATCAATTATACAGTATATCAATTATACAGTATATCAATGATACAGTATATCAATTATACAGTATATCAATTATACAGTATATCAATTATACTGTATATCAATTATACAGTATATCAATTATACAGTATATCAATTATACAGTATATCAATTATACAGTATATCAATTATACAGTATATCAATTATACAGTATATCAATTATACAGTATATCAATTATACTGTATATCAATTATACAGTATATCAATTATACAGTATATCAATTATACAGTATATAATTATACAGTATATCAATTATACTGTATATCAATTATACAGTATATCAATTATACAGTATATCAATGATACAGTATATCAATTATACTGTATATCAATTATACAGTATATCAATTATACAGTATATCAATTATACTGTATATCAATTATACAGTATATCAATTATACAGTATATCAATTATACAGTATATCAATTATACAGTATATCAATTATACTGTATATCAATTATACTGTATATCAATTATACAGTATATCAATTATACAGTATATCAATTATACAGTATATCAATTATACAGTATACTTGATATAGAATATAAAATAACTTCCCCTTAGCAGATGTAGAGAAATAAGTATACATAGGTACGGTCGCGCTAATAAGTCAAGTCCCAGCTGTCATTTCGTTTGGCTTGCTTTGTGCTGTATTAATGTCTGTCAGATGTTGAATAGGGTGGGTAAGTGTAGGAACATGTTTGTATATTTCACTCGATATGAAGTAATGAAGACTTTCTTCTATGCAACTGCTGGGCTCTGGAACTCTCTCCCAGAATCAGTCTTTCCTTCTTCCTATGACTTAAATTGCTTCAAACTCTGTGTGTCCAGGCATTTTAGCTCGAACGTCCCTTGATTTCGACCCTGTCACTCTTTGAAAATCTGGGGGAGGCACTCGCTGCAGGCAGTTATGCCTTTTGACTCCCTCATTCACATAGAAAAAAATAGAAAAAAAAAAGATAGTACTGATACCGATTATTGAAAAAGAATCATACATGGTGCCGATACATCACTTATTATCGCGACTGTACTGTATAGGTGATTAATACACATAGATGAAGACAGCGAATAGAAGTATAACACTATATTCAGGTATATGATAATAAACAAACGTATTTGTATGCATAGTATGCTAATACGAAAGAGAAAAAAACAACAAACTTTTCTATATGACAGACAGATATACACAGACAGATATACACCATAACACTATCATCAACATGTTTTCAATACTCAATATACCAGAACATCCTCATCAAAATTTATCTTACCATCATCATCAACTTTGGTCACCATCATCATCAACTTTCATATCTTCATCATTCATTGTCAGCACCTTCATCATCTCTTTCATCACCAGCAACCATCTATAGGCTAATCCAAATTGCCCAAAATGTGCCCAAACCTGGGTATATGCGTTTCAGTACCAATAAATGTAAACTATTGCACATAAGTTACAAAAAGAACAAATTTAACTAGTCATCACCACTGACAAGGAAACTGACTTAGGAGTAACAATATCAAGCAACTTGAGTATCAGCAAAAAAAAAAAAAAAAAAATCTGCACCGGCGACGTCTTTTTAATTTTATTTTGGCTACTGTTAGACTATTTTATTTTGGCTACTGTTAGACTATTTTATTTTGGCTACTGTTAGGCTATTTAATTTGGCTACTGTTAGACTATTTTATCTTGGCTACTGTTAGGCTATTTAATTTGGCTACTGTTAGACTTTTATTTTGGCTACTGTTAGGCTATTTTATTTTGGCTACTGTTAGACTTTTATTTTGGCTACTGTTAGGCTATTTTATCTTGGCTACTGTTAGACTATTTAATTTGGCTACTGTTAGACTATTTTATTTTGGCTACTGTTAGACTATTTTATTTTGGCTACTGTTAGACTATTTTATTTTGGCTACTGTTAGGCTATTTAATTTGGCTACTGTTAGACTATTTTATTTTGGCTACTGTTAGACTATTTTATCTTGGCTACTGTTAGACTATTTAATTTGGCTACTGTTAGGCTATTTTATTTTGGCTACTGTTAGACTATTTTATTTTGGCTACTGAGACTATTTTATTTTGGCTACTGTTAGGCTATTTTATCTTGGCTACTGTTAGACTATTTTATTAAGTTTTTAGTTAACAGGCTTCGAACTGTCTCACTCAACCTTTACTTCTATATATCCTTCTTAAACTACACAAAATCGTCTTAAGGGGGATGACCTGCTTTTTGTTATTTCTCTCCTTTTCTCTCTTTCTCTGGCTTGTATCCATTCGGCCCCATTCAGCCAACTATTTTAAGACGTTTATCCCCATCTAGGTGTCGATTTCTTCCTGGCGAGCGATAGCGAGCCAGCATTATATGAAGAAATCCGGCTTCGCCGGAGACATTTTCCTATCGAAAAATGTACAAATTTAGCCTGCTGTCAAACAAAAATAAATAAATATGGTGGCTCGCTACCGCTCACCAGTAAAAAATTGACACCTGGATGGGGATAAACGTCTTAAAACAGTAGGCTGAAAGGGGCCAAATGGATACAAGCCAGAGAAAGATAGAACAGGACAGAACAAAAACAGGTCACCCCCCCTTAGCCCTGGATTACCTGCGTTGACAGACAAGTAACACCACTCTTTACTGTGCTACGGATACCTTTGTGTAGTTTCGTTACAAACAGCCTAGTAAGGATCAATAGCTCTGTTGTTGCTTGTTTTCCTTTGTATTCTCTCACCACTAACCTCTCCCATCCACTAACCTCCCCACCCTCTTCTAGCAGGTCACTTCGCTTCCCGACCACTTCGCCCACCTATACTGATCCAATACGCCTGGCCGGACAGACATTTAGGAGCTTAAGGGGAGATGGGTCGTTTTTCTGAACGCCCTTCTGCTTCATGGTTAGCCCCATTAGTTTTTAAGTTTTAAGACGTTCGCCCCAATAGTTTGGCGATTTTAAGACCTTTCGCCCCATTTCATTGTCAATATTAGGACTTTGTGTCATTTAGGTGTCGATTTTTCCCTGGCGAGCGATAGCGAGCCTGTAATTTAGGAGGAATCGGCCTTCGGCCGGGACATTTTTCTATCGAAAAATGTACAAATTTATCTTGAAAGATGTGTGTTTTTTTTTTTTAGCTTGATTGAGGTCTAGAGAGGAAACTAAACAAATAATAAACATTTATATACAGTATATATGCTGTATATATATATATATATATATGAGGAAATCAATATGCCCATCGCCCCTTAATCATAATTATCGTGGGTCATGGAAAGACTAAAGGCGATATTGAAGAAGGGCTTTTTCCCTACGTTATATTTTCCACAACTCTGATCTGGCAGCTCTACTGTACACGGCTAATGAGACTTTTGTTACCTAGGATTGTTTTGTTTCTATGTGTAGGGAGGAGACAAAAAGCAGGTGGCCTGTAACGAGTGTCTCCCCCAAAGTTTAAAAGAGTGATAGAGCCAAATTCAAGGGACGTTGGAGTCAAAATGTCTGGACACACGAAGTTTAAAGCATTGATTGATTGAGGGAGAGAGTTCCAGAGCTCACTTTTTGAATATAAGAAATTGAGAAAATTTGCCAATTCTTGAGTTGGAGAGATGGATATAATATGAGTGGTACTGTGTTGAAAGGTGGGTGCCGCAAGGGAGGGGGTATACACTGACAGAGCTCTGAAGAACACTGATTGTTGTAATAACAATAGAAGAGTGAAAGAGATGCAACATTGCAGCTTGTAGAAAGAGATTGTACGGAACTAGTAAGAAGATAATTAATGAGGCAAAATGCTTTTGATTCTACTCATTCGAAAATTGCGGTGTGGGTGGAGCCTCCACTCACATGCGAATAATACTCAATACAGGGGCGCACCGTGCCCCAATAAAGAGCAAGAAGCTGTGTGTGGGTGAAGAGCCCACAGAGACGGTTGAGCTCACCTAACTTTTGGGAAGCTGTTTTAGCAAGAGAGGAAATATGATTTTTCCAAGAAAGGTCAGATCAAAAAGATACACCTAGAATGTTGAGAGGAGATGAAGGGTTGATTGTGTGTTGTTGAAGAATATTTGATAGTCTTGTGAAAGATTGTGATGGCGAGATAGGAGAAACTGAGTCTTGGAGGCGTTGAAAGTAACAAGATTTGCTCTGCCCCAATCAGAAATATTTGAAATATCAGAAGATAGGCATTCTTTGGCCTTGCCACGTTCGTTTTGGAGTGCTTGCATGCTGGGTTAATGTGAAAATGTATTGAATAGTTTAAGGTAGAGGTATCAGCATATGAGTGGATAGGACTAGAGGTACAGTTGAGGATATCATTGATAAATATTAGAAAGAAAATTGGAGACAGGACAGAATGATGGCCATCCACAACTGCGGTTATGGATCGGTCTGAAAGGAAATTAGAGACAAATGCACAGATAGAAGGATAGAAACCGAAGGAGGGTAGTTTGGAAATTAAAGACTTGTGCCGGATTCGAAGGCTTTTGATATGTCTAGAGCAATAGAAATAGTCTCACCGAAGTCTTGAAAGGAGGGTGACCAAGAATTAGTAAGATAAGCAAGAAGATCACCAGTAGAGCAGCCCTTAAGGAAACCGTACTGGCAATCTGAAAGTTGATTATGAGAAGAAAAATGCCCAAGAAATGTTGAATTAAGAATAATTTAAAAAACTTTAGAGATGCAAGAAATGAGGACAATTGAACGATAGTTGGAGGGTTGAGAGCGGTCCCCCTTCTTTGGCACAGGTTGAATAACAGCAAACTTCCAGAAAGACGTTAGAGGATAGACAAGAGCCGAAAGAGTTTGCCTAGGCAGGGAGTCACACGGAAGAACAGTTTTCGAGTACAACAGGAGGAACACCATCCGGTCCGTACGCTTTCTTATTAAGCCCAAAGAGGCCGAAAGTACATCCTTAGAAGAGATTATGATATTAGGCATAAGTAAGTGAGAGGGGGGTGGAGAGGGAGGAATAGCACCGGAATCATCCAAGGTGGAGTTTTTAGCGAATGTTTGAGCGAAGAGTTCAGCTTTGTCAGAGGAAGGGGTGATGGTGGGTGGTACCGTCAGAGTGGAAAGGAGGAGGAAAAGACGAGGAAGTTAAATTGTTGGAGAGATATACCTAGTTCTTAATACCAGTGATTTTTTTTTTTTTTTTTTTTTTTTTTTTTTTTTTTTTTTTGCAAGAATAAGGTTGCAAATAAAAAGATAACGACATTTGCAGACCCCAATCGAGTAGGGCAATACCCAGGGGAGGCCACATAGGCATGTGATAAAAAGCTGCTTGAACTCCTGTTTCATTTGTCTGGCTTCCCTCACTGTTTCTGTTTGTGACTCACCTACACAGATAATAATCCAGCTAGCTCTCACAAACACCTCCTCTTTCTATTAATTTCACTACACTTAACAAGCACACCACACTTCTTTACAATATACCAACATTTTGTTTTCACTCCAACGTACCTTGAATTTGACTTTCTGTCGCTCTTCAACTTTGTGGGAGACACTCGTTACAGCAACATTTTTGTTGTCTCCTTAGTACACAGAAAAAAAAATACCCCTTATGTGATTTATCTGTAGATACTGTACAGTACCTTTGATTGTCAGCCTGAGGAAAGTGAAAACAAAACAAAAAACACAAAACTGATGCAAAGTGGTCGTGAGGCGAAGTGACTGGAGACATACCCTCATCTCTGAAAACCGTGAGGCATAGCATGAAGTACGGCATACACCATATTGTCTCACTCTCTCTGTCTCACACACACACACACACACACACAAGGCCTATCATGAAATGCTGGTACTATACGGTACACCATATTGTCTCACTCTCTCTGTCTCACACACACACACACACACACACACACACACACACACACACAAGGCCTATCATGTAATGCTGGTACTATACGGTACACCATATTGTCTCACTCTCTCTCTGTCTCACACACACACACACACACACACACACACACAAGGCCTATCATGTAATGCTGGTACTATACGGTACACCATATTGGCTTCCTCACGCTCAACTCTTTGAGGACAATGACCCCGTTTCACTTATATTCTGGACATCAGATCTATCAGTAGACGATAATATTCAGTTTGGGAAATCTGTTAAAACAGAGGGTAATTCACCACTTGCAAATTTCGTTCTATAAAGATGTTCAATCTGTAGACCTCAATTTTTTCATAAATATTAAAATATATGGATATCTGATCTACTGTATATATACGTTCATTTCAGTGTTATGCATTGTACTGTGTGTGTACTGCAAATGTATTTTAGCATATATTTACGAAAAAATATATGTAGATTCTGTACTTCTTTATAGCCTAAAACTTGGAAGTTGAAATACTTCAAATTCTCGATTCCTCGAGGTCGTTCCTCAGAAGATGAAATCAATAAAACAATAGCCAAACTAAAGAGAAAATAACAAATTGACAACATCATATTTAGGAAGAAATGGTGGAAGTCACACAGGTACTTTTTAAGAAGGAGGAACATTGGCTTGGTTACTTTACCCTGGCAACATGTGTAAGACTATTTATATTTGGTAGTCGCAACACGATTTAAAGTAGATTATTTTAGCTGTATATAAAACCCAACCCACAATGAGAGGTGATGCGCTCCTCGGTGCCACTATAATACATACATAGTGTACAGTTCACAGTAGCCTATATGTAAGGTCACATCAATTCCAATCTTCGGCTTTAAAGGTTTAAAGCCAAAATCTGACTCATCTGAACTATAAAGCAGTGTATTGTCTTGTTTGTGTTCGAAACTATTTCGCATGGGTGCATCGCCATTTGTGGTCTTGACTGTACAATTGGTAAGATGCATACATAAGCTTATTCAAGGAAGAGACAAGCCATACATTCGGTAGCTCGAATGTCTAGAGCAATAACGGGGGACAGAGGAAGTAGTGGTGATGAAGAAGAGAACTGTTGTAGGAAGAAGCGAGTCGGAGCTATACCCTGTGCAAAAGAAGTAGCCAAAACTCTTAAACATTAACCTCTATAACTCACAAAAGACTAGCGTAATCAAGCTAATATTTCCACCATATGGGAAGGATCAACCAAGGAATAGTTGTGGAAATATACAGCTCATTTGCTCTAGCCTTTTTCGTTACAGAGGACAGAGTTCAGGATTTCTGGACTGCCTATTTGGAATAGAGTATAGTTCCAACATGCTACTGCCTAATGCTTTGATGAAAGGATGATTGTGTTTACATAGAAGGGATGGGCATTACAAACAAACGTGCATATAAGAAAGAAACAAGCCATCAAATTTACCCTGGAATACACTGAGCCACAGATATATACTTCACAGGTCCTTAACGTCTGAGTGATACTTAAGGGGAGGTTTCTAGTTTGTTTCCTACTCCTCCAGCAATTTTAAAATTTCACCCCCTTGACCCCCTTTCAAGATAAATTTGTACATTTTTCGGTAGAAAAATGTCCCGGCCGAAGGCCGATTACTCTTAAATTACAGGCTCGCTATCGCTCGCCAGGATAAAATTGACACCTAAATGGCACGAAAGGTCTTAAAATTGACAGAATGGGGCGGAAATGCTTAAAAATCACCAAACTAATGGGGAAAAAGTCTTAAAATCTCAAAAGCAATGAGGCTAAACAGGAGGGAGAAAGGGGTCAAGAAAAAAGTCCCTCAAGTGGAAATCTGCCCTTAATACCACAGGGAAAGAGCGCTTGTTCAGTACACGTGATGCACTCTATCCTGTAATGTAGGCTAGGCGAAGTAGGCTTTGCACCACCCTGTTTATGTACAGGTGACATGTAGATTCTATTAATATCTAGATCCGAAGGCTTGGGCGACTTGAGCGATAACTATCCAACTAACCAACCACCAGATACGTCGTAAATCTCCGAGGGAACTTCACAATAGTCTGCCATGTACCAGGTCGTTATGGACACTGCCAGGTGAACAGAGGCACAGGGTGTGTAGAGTAATGCCCAAATGTCTCACCCAGCTGGGGAGTCAAACCCCAATCCTTTTGGTTGAGAACTAAATGCACTACTAATAAACTATGGGAAACCTCTTTGATTTGTTATGTACATTTGAATTCGGAGGCTGTCTCACTAGAGCTGCCAAAACACACACACACACATCCACATCCTTATCAGCCACACACGCGCGGCATCAACAACTGGGAATGCAAGGTCATGACGTGATGTGAAGTCTACATGGGAATACACACATAGTATACTTACATGGTCACACATACGGTATACTTACATGGTCACACATTATGGCATACTTACATGGTCACACATATGGCATACTTACATGGTCACACATACGGTATACTTACATGGTCACACATACGGCATACTTACATGGTCACACATACGGCGTACTTACATGATCACACATGGCATACTTACATGGTCACACATACGGTATACTTACATGGTCACACATACGGCATACTTACATGGTCACACATATGGCATACTTACATGGTCACACATACGGCATACTTACATGGTCACACATAATTTATGGCATACTTACATGGTCACACATACGGCATACTTACATGGTCACACATATGGCATACTTACATGGTAACACATACGGTATACTTACATGGTCACACATATGGCATACTTACATGGTCACACATTATGGCATACTTACATGGTCATACATACGGTATACTTACATGGTCACACATATGGCATACTTACATGGTCACACATATGGCATACTTACATGGTCACACATTATGGCATACTTACATGGTCACACATTATGGCATACTTACATGGTCACACATACGGTATACTTACATGGTCACACATATGGCATACTTACATGGTCACACATATGGCATACTTACATGGTCACACATTATGGCATACTTACATGGTCACACATATGGCATACTTACATGGTCACACATACGGTATACTTACATGGTCACACATATGGCATACTTACATGGTCACACATATGGCATATTTACATGGTCACGCATACGGCATACTTAAATGGTCACACATGGCATACTTACATGGTCACACATACGGCATACTTACATGGTCACACATACGGTATACTTACATGGTCACACATAATTTATGGCATACTTACATGGTCACACATACGGCATACTTACATGGTCACACATATGGCATACTTACATGGTCACACATACGGCATACTTACCGTACATGGTCACACATATGGTATACTTACATGGTCACACATACGGCATACTTACATGGTCACACATACGGCATACTTACATGGTCACACATCATTTATGGCATACTTACATGCTCACACATACGGCATACTTACATGGTCACACATATGGCATACTTACATGGTCACACATTATGGCATACTTACATGGTCACACATACGGTATACTTACATGGTCACACATATGGCATACTTACATGGTCACACATATGGCATACTTACATGGTCACACATTATGGCATACTTACATGGTCACACATTATGGCATACTTACATGGTCACACATACGGTATACTTACATGGTCACATATGGCATACTTACATGGTCACACATATGGCATACTTACATGGTCACACATTATGGCATACTTACATGGTCACACATATGGCATACTTACATGGTCACACATACGGTATACTTACATGGTCACACATACGGTATACTTACATGGTCACACATATGGCATACTTACATGGTCACACATACGGCATACTTACATGGTCACACATATGGCATACTTACATGGTCACACATACGGCATACTTACATGGTCACACATACGGTATACTTACATGGTCACACATAATTTATGGCATACTTACATGGTCACACATACGGCATACTTACATGGTCACACATATGGCATACTTACATGGTCACACATACGGCATACTTACCGTACATGGTCACACATATGGTATACTTACATGGTCACACATACGGCATACTTACATGGTCACACATAATTTATGGCATACTTACATGCTCACACATACGGCATACTTACATGGTCACACATATGACATACTTACATGGTCACACATATGGCATACTTACATGGTCACACATATGGCATACTTACATGGTCACACATATGACATACTTACATGGTCACACATACGGCATACTTACATGGTCACACATATGGCATACTTACATGGTCACACATACGGCATACTTACATGGTCACACATACGGTATACTTACATGGTCACACATACGGCATACTTACATGGTCACACATACGGCATACTTACATGATCACACATATGGCATCTTACATGATCACACATATGGCATACTTACATGATCACACATATGGCATACTTACATGGTCACACATATGGCATACTTACATGGTCACACATATGGCATACTTACATGGTCACACATATGGCATACTTACATGATCACACATACGGTATACTTACATGGTCACACATATGGCATACTTACATGGTCACACATACGGCATACTTACATGGTCACACATGGCATACTTACATGGTAACACATACGGCATACTTACATGGTCACACATATGGCATACTTACATGGTCACACATATGGCATACTTACATGGTCACATATACAGTATACTTACATGGTCACACATATGACATACTTACATGATCACACATATGGCATACTTACATGGTCACACATATGGCATACTTACATGGTCACACATATGGCATACTTACATCGTCACACATATGGCATATTTACATGGTCACACATACGGCATACTTACATGGTCACATACTGTACACGGCATACTTACATGGTCACATGCACAGTATACGTACATGGTCACATACACGGCATACTCACATGGTCACACATACGGCATACTTACATGGTCACATACTGTACACGGCATACTCACATACACGGCATACTTACATGATCACACATACAACATATGTACATGGTCACATATACTGCATGCGGCATACTTACATAGAAACACATACTGTTCGGCATAATTACATGGGAACACAGACAGAATACTTACATCGTGACACATACAGTATATTATATGAGTATGTAAACATACAGCATACTTACAGGAGCACATACACTCCACACTTACACGGGCATACACACATACCGTATAATTTCATAGGCACACACACGCCATACTCGGGGTTTAGTACCAAATCTACACACCCGCTAGTCATGAAGTTCAGTGATAGGAGAGGTTGGGAAGGCGATATAACCAGGATGTAAAGGACCACGTCTCTTCAACAAACTCCCACGGCGAGTAAGAGACATGAGGGGCATCTCGTTAGACAGCTTTAAGAGAGCCCTCGATGTCAAACTGCAACTAATTTTCAAACCATAACAAAGGGCGGTGCGCTCCTCGGTGCCACTAGCAGAGTGGCGAATCCTAGTAAGGTGAACTTAAATAGGTAGTGGGTAGCAGCTCTCCCTGAGGCCATTGAAAGATGGCCGAAACAACACAAGGTAGATGAAATGCAAGATAGACATGGGCACACATTTGGCATATAAACATGGGCACGCACACAACATACTTACATGGCCACACACACACACACACGGGGGTTCAATCCCCGGCCGGGCGGAGACAAATTGGGCTTGTCTCCTTTCATGTGTTAGCCTCAGTTCACCTAGCTGTAAATAGGTACCTGGAATAAGTGGACGACGTTGTGACGTCCCATCTGGGGTTGGCAAAAATGGTACAAGGCGAGATGGGTATCATATGGTTCACCTAAGCTGATGGCTAGGCTACCTAAGCCTTCGGGCGAGACGGTACCGTCTATAGTGAGAATGGTACCATACAGATCCACCCTAAGCCTTCGTTTCCGATGTCGCCAATTGGATAAATACAGACTACACACACATCCACAGCCATTCCAACAGTACATAAAACACTTAACATGCATTTCACGCAATACATTCCCAGTTAAGGAGGCGCGATAATAATGAGCTTAGCTCGCATTGCGTGGATCCCCCTTGACGAACAAGTAACTGAGTGAGTAACACACAGAATTTACTTAAAGTGTAAGTGTTAATTATAGACTACGTGTAAAGCTAGGTTTCGTGTTGTAAATGTGCACACCTAGGATTACTTGTACTTTCAGAAGTCATTGGGGCATATTATCGTTTACGTTTATTATTTTTTATAGTAAATGGTGTCTTGGTATTCTTTTTAATGTCTACATTTGATTTATATTGTTATTTATGTGATAAGTTGACAATGTATGCTTATGCTTATATGAATGAAGGGTAGTATGCATACATTGTATTACCGCTTAGTGTATACATTTTAAGTCAGTATATTTTCCGTATACTTGAATATGGATTTGAAATGTATTAGGATGCAAAGTGTATATTATACTGTCCAATTAAACTTGTAAATGCTTGAAAATATTAAATTACGCAGGCTTGAAGATTATAACATATTTGGAGACATTACTGGAAGCTTGATGCTTAATATGTTCAAAGATATGACCAAATAATCTAAAGTGTTCTTGGAGGGGTCTAGTTGTGCTTTGTAGACTTTCAGGTATAAGTGATTAATACTAGATGTGATTGAAGTTGTATAGGTACATATAGGGGGAGGTGTGGTGGAGTGGTCTTGCCAATGGACTGGTAATCCAATGGTCCCGCGTTCGAATCCCGATGTATCAAGGGAAAGATATTATTGGGATGGAATATGTACTGTACCTAGTATCAGTGCATTACCACAAAGCCCACCGAAACGCCAAACAAATACCCTCATTGTTCCCTGATTAAATAGCACTGTATGAATATTCCCATATTCAAAATTATATGCTACAGGGTGGCGTTCTGAGAGTGAGGGTCCGAGTCTCGGGGTTGAGATAGTGAAGCACGAAGGCGAAGCGGATCCAGAGATGGGGCTGCTTCGAGCCGTGAGTGAAGCTCTAATTACATCACATGTCTCAATCGCTAGACTGGAACAAGACCTCACGGGGTTCGGGCTTCACCGTGTTGAACTGTTGGATGTACAGGCTCTCAGCCTATGCCCGAGAGGGAGTAGTTGAAATAAAAAATAAAAATAAAAATAGGTTAATAGATATTGGTGGATGTAATTATATATACTGTATATATATATATATATACAGTATATACGGTATATATATATATATATATATAAAATTAAGGATAATTAAGAAGCGACTCATGCGCTAATATAGAATATATCAAGATGAACATCTGGCTGTGGCTAGATAATATGGAAGATGTCTATTTGCTTGATTGCCTACCAATGTAAGAACATCAACAATCCCTTAAATATTATGGATATACAAATACATTAATGATCGTCCAATTATTGCAACTGATTCATCTGACTTACATTGAATTGATTTTGCTCTAAAATTTGAAGCACATTAATTATCACTTTGTTCCTATGTAATATTTAATTATTTTTCCAATTAAAGTTTGACGTCTCCGAGTTAAGGGGAGATAGGTCGTTTTTCTAGACCCATTTCTCAATCATGTTCAGCCCCATTAATGTTCAGATTTTGAGATGTTTGCCCCATTAGTTTGTCGATTTTAAGACCTTTCTCCCCATTTCTTTGTCAATATTAAGACCTTTCGTACTATTTAAGTGTCGATTCTTTCCCTGGCGAACGATAGTGAGCCTGTAATTTTGGAAGAATCGGCCTTCGGCCGAAAATTTCTTCTACCGAAATATGTACAAATTAATCTAGAAACGGAGATCTAATGATGTGTCGGATGGTTGAAAGCCAGTTGCTCGCGCGTTTGGGGCTAGCAACACGTATTATGAAAAACATGCATCCTCCTTCATTCACTGTCCCCCCTTCACTCACTCAACCCCACAATTTGCCGGAGGATAACAGGTTTTTCACAATACGTAGACGGAGGTCTTAAAAAATGTATATATATATATATTTTTAGTTTGATGGAGGTCTAGGGAGGAAATTAACTTAAAATATTAGTATATATATATATGAAATAATCGACCAAAAAATAAACCCTTCCCCCTTAATCAGCATTTGTTTTCTATCGTCCCGAGTGATCATTGTTTGTAGTTATCTTGGCCATCTACCTCGTCCATCAGGGCTCGCTATGTATATAGTCGGTTTGCCTGCATGCCTTCATGTCGATATCTTAACATCTGATAATACCGGTATATATATATATATATATATATATATATATATATATATATATATATATATATATATATATATATATCTCTCTCTCTCTCTCTCTCTCTCAAATTATCTAACAATTATAAATATATCAAAATAGTCTCTCAACTTTCCTTTTCTATCGTATATGCCATCTCTACTAGAATTAAGTCCTGACCACCTCGTTTGGCTCGTAAGGTCTGTGGCCAGTGTATATATGTAAATCTATGTAAATATATATAAATTTCTCTCTTCTCTCTCTGCAGATCTAACATCCATAAATCTATCAAATATTTTATTACTTGTTTTCACCATCATAATTGTTTTGTGTCAAGGATGCCAAGTTAAATATATATAACTCATCATTTAACATTGATCTTAAATGTTTCTAATCCTCTTAATTTCACATATAACGAGCTGTGGCTCCAGTACTGGCTAAAGAGTACATGTAGTCCCGAGATTATTGCACTATGATATTAAACTCTACGAGAGTCAAAAATCCATATAACGACGATCTCCCGTACCACCGATTATTAATATTATGATCTTTTTCGTTTTAATGTGTGATTATTTCAAGAATAATTTCGCTAAGAAACTATCTCAGCCAAGCCTCATAGCCATAGTCCCAAGGGTTTGGGGACTAAAACTGACACAAACAGACAAACGGACATACTATTCAAAGATAGATAGATGTCATAAGTTTTATAAAATGGAACACAATACGAATCAACATTGTCATTCCTCTTTAGTTCCTGTATTTTCCTATATACTTATATTTGTTGGCTCTGAAATGGTAGTTACTTAGCTAATGGCTTAATTTTGTTATGCTATACCATAACAAAAACCCACCAAGTACATTATTGTGAGACACAGCACGCATCCAAAGAGTTTTGAACGAATTCTAAAACTATTATAACTCAACTACAATATGGGTCAATATTATATTATGACTTCAGAAAAAGGTTAACCATTCGCATAGGACTAATCTTCCATATTAACCCTTTCAGTATACAATGACGTGTTACTTTTTACTATTTCTGGCTATCATTATACGATTTTATTCAGCCTTGCAAGGAACTCTGAATATGCGTTCATTTCGCCGAGGTCTTATCTCTACAACAATCTTCATCCCGTTGTTTAAATCAAATTCACAGATAATCTTGTTAATGTGACAAGTGTTATCTGGTCTTTATGACAAGTTAGTATTTTCAGTGAAGTTGGGTTATTTCGACATCCATAGAGTTTAACGACAACACTATATTTGTAACATTATATTCATATAGGCTACACCCGCCCAGATACACTCTCATAGATAACCAGACACAGAGACACAGATAGAGAGTTAATGTAGTTAGTTAGTTAATTCTTTATTTCATAAAAGGTTACATGGTAACATTTTACATATATACAGTGTATACAATTTCATCCTACCGCAAGGTGGGTTCATTATTTTGAACATACAGTATCCGTGACTTAATGGCATCTATGTCATTTTCCATCATGCTTTCAATGTTATACTCTGAAAGTAGTACAGACTTGGCTTCGTTAGCCAGGAACAGATCCTCGGACACATTTAACAGGCATTTTCTGTAATATTTGCAGTGATTACTAATTATTTTATAACTAAACCTGATTCTCTGCCAATTTATAAAATGATTAAACGTCATGAGTCCTGCAAGGTGACATGCCTTATGGTTGCTCTCCCAGTATCTTAGCTTCATAATTTCCTTTATTGCTTTATGGAAGCCTATTCCAAATTGTTTCAATGGGACATAACATTTCTTATTACAGAACCACAATTCTGATCCATAAAAACTCATACAATAACTCTGGAATAATTTACTAAATACTAAAAGATAGATAGATAGATAGATAGATAGATAGATAGATAGATAGATAGATAGATAGATAGATAGATAGATCGATAGATAGATAGATAGATAGATAGATAGATAGATAGATAGATAGATAGATAGATAGATAGATAGATAGATAGATAGATAGATAGATAGATAGATAGATAGATAGATAGATAGATAGATAGATAGATAGATAGATAGATAGATAGAGAGATAGAGAGAGAGAGAGAGAGAGAGAGAGAGAGAGAGAGAGAGAGAGAGAGAGAGAGAGAGAGAGAGAGAGAGGAGAGAGAGAGAGAGAGAGAGAGAGAGAGAGAGAGAGAGAGAGAGAGAGAGAGAGAGATAGATAGATAGATAGATAGATAGATAGATAGATAGATAGATAGATAGATAGATAGATAGATAGATATAGATAGATAGATAGATACTCAGACTCAATATTTTATTTCGTAAAAGCTACATAAAACTTTGTACATAGTAAGAGAATTGTGAAGCACATTTATCTCATAGTTGGTTCACGGCTTTGAATAAAAGTAATTCTAGATTTTACTGCGTCAATGTCATTTTCCATTAAACATTCGATATTATAAATATTCAATAAAATATTCTTTACTTCCTTCATCAAATATAAGCTATCATCATTGTTAAGTAAACATTTTCTTAAAAAGATACAAGGCTTCATCATACATCTGTGAGCAAACCGTATTTTTTGCCAATTAATTAGATGAGTGAATGTCATTAACCCTGCTAAATCACATGCTTTGTGGTTGCTCTCCCAGTATTTAAGTTTTAAAATCTTCTTAATGGCTTTGTGGTATCCAACCGCAAATTGTTTCAGAGGAACACCACACCGCTTATTGGAAAACCATAATTCTGTACCATAAAAACTTAAGCAATAACTATTAAATAGTTGAATAAAAACATTAATATTAACATTAGGGAATTTACGTAAAATACAATTGAATTCATTATAAAACTTATTTCTTGTCCTTATTACATCCTTATCATTATTTAGTTTATCATCAATAATAAATCCTAGGTACTTATGTTCATGTACATTGATCATTACTTCATCATTAAGCTTCATTCTCGGCAGACCATTTATATTATTAGTATCCCTAAAAAACATACACACTGATTTATTTGCATTCACTTGAATATCTACATTTTCGTTTCATGTTCCAAAATGTTTAGTAACTTTTTGTAATCCTGTTGCTGTTGGTGCTAAAACTACTATGTCGTCAGCATAGGCAATAATGTTACTCATCCTATTACCAAGACTACATCCAGTTTTGCACTTTGATACGGTTTCGATTAATAAATCAATATATACATTAAAAAGTAAAGGAGATAAAATTCCACCCTGTCTCACTCCGTTCATAATCTTCCAGGGCTTTGACAGTGCATCTTTATGTTTAGTAGCAACCATTTGGTTTCTGTAAAAATAAAACAAAATATTTACAAGGTAATGAGGAATATCTAGTTCTAAAAGTTTCTGGATTAATTTAAAATGATTCACTTTATCAAACGCTTTTCTAAAATCAATAAAACTCGCATATACATTCGATCCTGCAGATCTATAGCGTAAAACAGTTTCCTTAAAAATTAAACCTGCAGAAAGAGTTGAATAGATAGATAGATAGATAGATAGATATAGATAGATAGATAGATAGATAGATACTGTAGATAGATAGATAGAGATAGATAGATAGATAGATAGATAGATACTGTAGATAGATAGATAGATAGATAGATTATAGATAGATAGATAGATAGATAGATAGATAGATAGATAGATAGATAGATAGATAGATAGATAGATAGATAGATAGATAGATAGATAGATAGATAGATAGATGGATAGATAGATGGATAGATAGATAGATAGATATGATAGATAGATATGATAGATATCCATTACATATACAAGCCAATCAACACTCCACTTACCACACACCCCAAGCCAATCAACACTCCACTTATCACACACCCCAAGCCAATCAACACTCCACTTACCACACACCCCAAGCCAATCAACACTCCACTTATCACACACCCCAAGCCAATCAACACTCCACTTACCACACACCCCAAGCCAATCAACACTCCACTTATACCACATCCCAAGCCAATCAACACTCCACTTATCAGACACCCCAAGCCAATCAACACTCCACTTACCACACACCCCAAGCCAATCAACACTCCACTTATCACGCACGCTAAGCCAATCAACACTCCACTTACCACACATCCCAAGCCAATCAACACTCCACTTATACCACATCCCAAGCCAATCAACACTCCACTTATCAGACACCCCAAGCCAATCAACACTCCAGTTACCACACACCCCAAGCCAATCAACACTCCACTTATCACACACCCCAAGCCATCAACACTCCACTTACCACACACCCCAAGCCAATCAACACTCCACTTACCACACACCCCAAGCCAATCAACACTCCACTTATCACACACCCCAAGCCAATCAATACTCCACTTATCACACACCCCAAGCCAATCAACACTCCACTTATCACACCCCAAGCCAATCAACACTCCACTTATCACACACCCCAAGCCAATCAACACTCCAGTCACCACACACCCCAAGCCAATCAACACTCCAGTCACCACACACCCCAAGCCAATCAACACTCCACTTATCACACACCCCAAGCCAATCAACACTCCACTTATCACACACCCCAAGCCAATCAACACTCCAGTCACCACACACCCCAAGCCAATCAACACTCCAGTCACCACACACCCCAAGCCAATCAACACTCCACTTATCACTCACCAAACACCAGCAAC
The DNA here is from genome assembly GCA_032716605.1 of Paralithodes platypus. Lineage (NCBI taxonomy): Eukaryota > Metazoa > Arthropoda > Malacostraca > Decapoda > Lithodidae > Paralithodes > Paralithodes platypus. The sequence continues at coordinate 38,563,260 of CM064552.1, read as the reverse complement.
CCCCACCGTGTGATCAAACCAATACTCTTCAATATTCCACATCTGGTATCCCCACACTTACACCCTTCATACCAGATTACCACCTCATGGATACACCTGTTATCCATTACATCACCACACCTGTCTCAGTTGCAGTGTATATCCGCCACATCACTATATTCCACCCAGCACCCTCCACATCAATGGTTCTCCACCCCTCCACATCTGTCGCCTTAACCCCTTATTTACTTTTAACTTAATTTTGGCTACCATCAGACGATTTCATGCAGTTTCTAAAGGGCCTCCAGCAATTAAAAAGCTTCGAACTATCTCATTTAACCCTTTTACTATTACAGCTCCTTCTGAAACTGCACACAATCCTCTAAATATAGGTAGAATAAAAGGAAAAAAAGACGTCTCCGGTACAGAAGGGGTTAAGACACATACCTCAGCCTCAGTACACCAGTCATACACCGACACACACACTCTCTCTCTCTCTCTCTCTCTCACACACACACACACACACTCACACATATCAAAGCTTGTCAACCTACAAAATCACAGTATCAACTCACAAAAACCTGTCACCCACCCACACCTGTCACCCCCCCTTCCACACACTCCTGTCAATAACCCCCCTCCCCATTACACCTGACACCCCCGTCCACCCACACCTGCCACCCCCCTCCAAACACTTCTATCACCCCCCTCCACGCACATCTGTCACCCCCTTCCACCCACACCTGTCACCCCCCCCCCCCCCCCCGCCTTTCCCATTACACCCGACACCCCACCTCTTGGCATCATCAACCTGCCGAGCAACCTTGGGCCTTCACCTGTCTCTCCAAACCCCTACCCCACAACCACACCCGTAAACCCAGACCCCTCCCCCACACCTTTTTCCCCAAACCCCTCCCCCACACCCACACCTGTCACCCCAAACCCCTCCCCCACACCCACACCTGTCAACCCAAACCCCTCCCCCACACCCACACCTGTCACCCCAAACCCCTCCCCCACACCCACATCTGTCACCATAAACCCCTCCCCCACATCCACACCTGTCACCCCGAAGCCTTTCTCCCACACCCACGATAGTCATCAAATATTTTCCATACACCTCTCACTCGAAACCCCTACCACAAATCCACACCTGTCTCCAAACTCCTCCCCCACCTGTCACCCCAAACCCCTCCCCCACACTCACGCCTTTTACCCCACGCACACCCACAGTTGTCACCCGACACACCAATACTTTTTTTTTTTAAAAAAGACCTCCGTCTACGTATTGTGAAAAACCTGTTATCCTCCGGCAAATTGTGGGGTCCCCCAACATCACCGGTCACTTCACACATCCCATCCACATTTGTCACCCTAATTCCTTTCCCCGTACCTACAAATCCTCAACTGTCACTCCAAACCCCTTCCCTGCACCCACAACATCACCTGTCACCCCGAACCCCTGCCACACACCCTCACCTATCACCCCACACATCCTACCAAAGTCACCCCCCAACTGCAGTCAGCCCACACAGCCACCAGCACCTCTCACCCCACCACTTGGCATCAGCAACCTGTCGAAGTCACCTTGCTCCCATCCTGAATGTCAAGTGTGGCAGCTAGGGGGCTCTGACGTCACAGGGGTCGCGTTATGCATCATTTATTTTCGGTAATGATACGTTATGGGGGCACTGGGGTAGAGGGGGGGGGGGAAGGTTGTGAATGGAGAAAAGGAGTTTTAGGGGGACGAGCGGTTAAGAGTTAATGGGAGTTATTTCGATGACGAGGAAGAGTGTTAACACGCGAGTATTTGTTTAACATCAGAATAATGGTATATACTAACTTCAACTGATATCCTCTAGAATCATGGGTCGGTTGTATGATCAGGTATAGTGTAATAAATGCCTCGTGATAGTCAAAATTATTTATGATGAGTTTTGGAAGGTTATCAGTAAACCCACAATGACAGGGACAGGGAGGAAATACTAACTCTAGCTTATTCAGTCCTACCCTAATTCTTCCCTCACAGCCCCTGCATATTACACTGTTTGAGAGCTTCCCTTTTCGGGCTCATAACGAATGGAGCTGAAGTAATATACGAACTGAGAGATAGCATAGATAGAATAACAGACAGGGTTGGAACTGGCTGCAGAGGAAGATTATCTGTTTGTGCCTTGGGGGTCCTATAAGTGAAGATTGGAGTGATTTGAACAGTGAGATGGGGCGAGAGAACACACCTGGCACAAAAAAAAAAAAAAAAAAAAATGGCCAGAAATATGTTTGCAAAGGAGAAGAGATGATAGTGGGTGAATAGATTATTTTTATTAATTAGGTATTCTGCGTCATCGAGAATCCCTGTCACTTTAAGGGGAGGTTTTTAGTTGATTCCCTAGACTTCCATCAAGCTTAAAATTACTCCCCCTTGACCCCCTTTCAAGATAAATTTGTACATTTTTCGATAGAAAAATTTCCCGGCCGAAGGCCGGTTCCCCTTAAATTACAGGCTCGCTATCGCTCGCCAGGAAAAAATCGACACCTAAATGGCACGAATGGTCTTAAATTTGACAGAAATGGGGCGAGGGTTCTTAAAATCGCCAAACTAATGGGGCAAGCGTCTTTAAAACTCACAAGCAATGGGGCTAAACATGAGGGAGAAAGAGGTTCAGAAAATAATCCTCCAGGCGGAAATCTGCCCTTCACAGTCTGTATAATATTATGGGGTATAATTATAACTTTATGAGGACAAATAACTTGCTCTTGGCAAATTAAATTGGTAGGTAAGATGTATTAAAGGGACATGGGCCGGTTTTCAGGACCACTGACTTTCTCCCTCGTGTTTAGCCCCATTAGTTTTCAGATGTTAAGATGTTTACCCCATTAGTTAGTCGATTTTTTAAGACCTTTCACTCCATTTCGCCGTCAATATTTAGACCTTTCGTGCTATTTAGGTGTCAATTTGTTCCCTGGCGAACGATAGTGAGCCTGTATTGTTGGAAGAACCGGCCTTTGGCCGGGACATTTTTCTACCGAAAAATGTACAAGTTTATCTAGAAGAGGGACTAATGGATGTTTGTTTATGTTTGAAGAAGGTCTAGCGAGGAAACTAAAAAATAAAGGAATACAGGAATTAATAGACCAGAAAAACGGCCCATCTCCCCTTAAGTCTTATCTGTCCTAGCCACATCTGAACTCTCGCCTTGCACAGCATGTTATCCCAGAGGAGAAACACGAAAACAAACACAAATGGAGGACAAATTCTCGCCGAGGAAAGAATGTTGATGCTGTGAAGTCACATGTAGGGCCAGAGGAGTGCTAATGAACATTGTCAATAATGTGTATGTAGATATTTACGGCCACATGTGGGGATATGTATTATGTATCCTGCATTCGACACAGACTGAGAAACTGAGTGTGGATTAAGGGGAGACTGACCGTTTATTTGGTTTATTAATTCATGTATTCATATATTTTTTAGTTTCCTCCCTAGACCTAGACAAGCTTAGAAAAAGCACCCCCTAGACCCCCCTTCAAGATAAATTTGTACATTTTTCGGTAGAAAAATTTCCCGGCCGAAGGCCGATTCCTCTTAAAATTGCAGACTAGCTATCGCTCGCCAGGAAATAAATGGCACGAAAGGTCTTAAAATTGACTACGAAATGGGGCGAAAGGTGTTAAAATCGCCAAACTAATGAACCGAACGTCTTATAATTTCAAAACTAGTGGGGCTAAACACGAGGGAGAAAAGGGCACCAGAAGAACGGTCCGCCTCCCCTTAATTTCGAACAGGTCAAATTTATATGAAAATATATATTGTTATCAACTTTGCAGCATATAATTCACAATATTGCAGATGAATCGCCAGTGAAGAAATCAAAGTAATCCTATGTAAGTCAAGGTTATAATTCAAGGTCAGTGGTGAATGCATACATTATCCTTCACATTATTTTAGCTCGAGGCCAATTTCTTAAAGGGGGGGGGGGGGGACCTGCTTTTTTGTTATTTCTGTCCTTTTCTCTCTTTCTCTGGCTTGTATCCATTCGGCCAACTATTTTAAGATGTTTATCCCCATCTAGGTGTCGATTTCTTCCTGGCGAGCGATAGCGAGCCAGCATTACAGAATATGAAGAAATCCGGCTTCGCCGGAGAAATTTTTCTATCGAAAAATGTACAAATTTAGCCTGCTGTCAAACAAAAATAAAAAATATGCTGGATCGCTACCGCTCAACAGTAAAACATTGATACCTGAATGGGGATAAACGTCTTATAACAGTAGGCTGAATGGGGCCAAATGGGTACAAGGCAGAGAAAGATAGAAAAGGACAGACCAAAAACAGGTGACCCCCCTTAAGTCAAAGTTGCAGGGGGGGGGGGGGTATGCTGTTCTTCGTCCTAAATGCCAAGAACTGCACACTTCTAATTTATTAACCCCTTCTGATGTACTTTTCATTTTATTATGGCAACTATTAGACGATTGTGTTCAGCTTAGGAAGGACGTCTACCCATTAAGAGGCTCCAGACAATCTCAATTAACCCTCTTAGCTACCATATAACCTATCTTTCCTAAGCTTCACAAAATCGTCTATAAATGTAGCTGAAATCAAATACAAAAGACGTCGTCGGTACAGAAGGGGTTAAGGGGAGGTTTTTAGTGTGTTTCCTAGACTTCCATCAAGCTTGAAATTACACCCCCTTGACCCCCTTTCAAGACAAATTTATACATTTTTCGGTAGAAAAATGTCCCGGCCGAAGGCCGGTTCCTCTTAAATTACAGGCTCGCTATCGCTCGCCAGGAAAAAATCGAGACCTAAATGGGACGAAAGGTCTTAAAAGTGACATAAATGAGGTGAAACTTCTTAAAAACGCCAAACTATTGGGGCGAACGTCTTAAAATTTCAAAAGCAATGGGGCTAAACATGAGGGAGAAAGGGGCAAAGAAAAAAAATCCCTCAAGTGGAAATCTCCCCTGAAGTATTATCTAAATTAACACTTTCGGTCTCTGTTTTATGAATTACGAACATAAGCTTCCAAAGATGACCGTTCATACTTCGGAAACTGAACCCATATTGCCTATTTTGCAAGCTGATCCAGTCAGAGTGGGTAACAATATGGAGGAGATAACGTGACGGTATTGCCGATCCCCTCCAGCCCGTACGGTACCGGGGACGACCTTTCCATCACATGCTGGCAACTATTAAGACGATTTTATCCAGCTTAGGAAGGACCTCTCTAGCCATAATAAGGCTTCAAGCTATCTCAGCCAACCCTTCTAACGACCACAGATCCTTCCTAAGCTGCATAATATCGTCTAAATATAGCTAGAATACAATATAACCCACGTCGCTGGTACTCAAAGGGTTAGTATAGGCTATGAGGGTAGTTAAGGGGAGGTTTTTAGTTTGTTCCCTATATTTCCATCAAACTTACGATTACACCCCCTAGACACCCTTTCAAGATAAATTTGTACATTTTTCGGTAGAAAAATGTCCCGGCCGAAGGCCGATTTCTCTTACATTACAGGCTCGCTATCGCTCGCCAGGAAAAAAATCGACACCTAATTGGCACGAAAGGTCTTAAAATTGACAGAAATGGGGCGAAAGTTCTTAAGATCGCCAAACTAATGGGTCGAAAGTCTTAAAATCTCAAAAGCAATGGGGCTAAACATGAGGGAGAAAGGGATCCTGAAAACAATCCCTCAAGTGGAAATCTCCTCTTAATCTCCGGGCCTAGCTGTGTGTGTGTCGGCGTTTGTGTTGGTCCCGACACAATAGGCTTTCTCTCCCCAAGCCTCTTCCTTTTATTTATCTGTCTCTCTTTCTCCGGCTTGTATCCATTCGGCCCCATTCAGCCAACTGTTTTAAGACGTTTATCCCCATCCAGGTGTTGGTTTCTTCCTGGCGAGCGATAGCGAGCTATCATTGTATGGAGAAATCCGGCTTCGCCGGAGACATTTTTCTATCGAAAAATGTACAAATTTAGCTTGCTGTAAACAACAAATATATACATATGCTGACTCGCTACCCCTCGCCAGGAAAATATTCACACCTGAATGGGGGTAAATATCTTTAAACAGTCGGCTTAATGGGGCCAAATGGATACAAGCCAAAGAGAGAGGGAGAGAGAGAGAGAATAAAGCGAGATGGGCCCCCTTAACCTCGGCTTTGTTCCCAGTCAGCCCGTATGCCACGCACACCATTGTTTTACACTTAGCCCCGGGGTCAGACTCATATAGTGGGGTCAATTGCTTAGGCACGTTAACTATCTCCGATATATGACGCGATTGTGAGCCTATTGGGGATACTTTAAAGCCTTTGTTACCATCAGGGGTATTTATAAACCTTTAGTTTAGTTACTTCAACCTCTGCAGTTGTCTTTGAGTTAGCTGTGGGCAGAAAACTAATTTTGGAGAGGTAATTATAAGAGTGAGACAACTCTATTTATTGTTGCTAATCTGGCAACCTCTGCGTCATATGACCGTGAAATGGTTAACTATCTTCATGTTTTTATGACGCAGAGGTCGCCAGATTAGCAATAATAAATAGAGTTCTCTCACTCTTATAATTACCTCTCCAAAATTAGTTTTCTGCCCACAGCTAACTCAAAGACAACTGCAGAGGTTGAAGTAACTAAACTAAAGGTTTATAAATACCCCTGATGGTAACAAAGGCTTTAAAGTATCCCTAATAGGCTCAACATTGCGTCAAAAACGTGAGAGGGTTATCTATCTTCATCCAACAAAGACCTCTTAACCCTTTGAGTATACCAGCGACGTGTGTAGTCTAGCTATATTTAAAAGATATTATGAAGCTTAGGAAGGATCTGTGGTAGTGAAAAGGTTTGGTTGAAATAGTTTAAAGCCTTATTATTGCTAGAGGTCCTTCCTAAGCTGAATATAATCGTCTAATAGTTGCCAGCATATTATGAAAAGGACTACCCTGGTACTGAAGGGGTTAAGGGGAGATTTCCACTTGAGGGATTTTTTTCTGGACCCCTTTCTCCCTCATGTTTAGCCCCATTGCTTTTTAGATTTTAAGACGCTCGCCCCCTTTAGTTTGTCGATTTTAAGAACTTTCGCCCCATTTCTGTCAATTTTAAGAACTTTCGTGCCATTTAGGTGTCGATTTTTTCCTGGCGAGCGATAGCGAGCCTGTAATTTGAGAGGAACCGGCCTTTGGCCGGGACATTTTTCTACCGAAAAATTAACAAATTTATCTTGAAAGGGGGTCTAGGGGGTGTAATTTTAAGCTTGATGGAATTCTAGGGAATAAACTAAATACCTCCCCTTAATGAGTTATACGTATTTTTCATTCATCTTCTTGACATTTGACCCATGCCCCAGTACAATACAATACGTCCTAAATACTGGTGTTAAGCTAAATACTTCAAACACAAGGGTTAACAAATACATAAAGTAACTTCCCAAACACAATTATTATTTAAATCCCAATATTCTGTAAGCACAACAGTACATTATATTATCAAGCTAAGGAAATACCAGTCGTAATGAAGTGGTTCAAGTCTAAGAGTTATAGAAATATATAAACATCCTTCTAAATATCTTAATTTAATCTTTGAACAAATGTATTACGATTTTGTTAGGCAAGAATGTAGTTATCGGGTGTACCCCATCATGTTCCCGTCTATTTTGACTGCCTTTGGATACAAAAAATACATTACCCTAACCAAACAACCTAACCTAGTATTATAGATTCATAAGTATTTATTTTATTATAAGTATGTATAGATGATTTATGCTGTATGTCGGTAGTGATACACCCGGTAACTACATCCTTCCCTTTTGTTATGCTTAGATAGTACCCATCGGGGTCAAGGCGTTAATTACTAAACTAAAAAAAAAATCGTTATATTTTGGCTACCATGAGACGATTTAGCTTAGCTTAAGTAATACATCACGTGCTTAAGGGGGGTGACCTGTTTTTGTTATGTCCTTTTCTAATTTTTTTCAGGCTTGTATCCATTCGACCCCATTCAGCCAACTATTTTAAGACGTTTATCCCCATCTAGGTGTCGATTTCTTCCTGGCGAGCGAAAGAGAGCCAGCATTATATGAAGAAATCCGGCTTCGTCGGAGACATTTTTCTATCGAAAAATATACAAATTTAGCCTGCTGTCTAACGAAAACTAAAAATATGCTGGCTCGCTACCGCTCACCAGTAAGAAATTGACACCTGGATGGGGATAAACGTCTTAAAACAGTAGGCTGAATGGGGCCAAATGGATACAAGCCAGAGAAAGAGAGAAAAGGACAGAAATAACAAAAAGCAGGTCACCCCCCTTAAGGGTTATATAAGGAAGGCGTAGTGGAGTGGTCTTGCTCGAAGGGATTGGAGTTCTCGAAAAAGAGGCTGCATGGTATAATCCTGTGTAGCGGAGAGATATGTGCTTATATCTCAATAATTTGGTAATGTTACAATATATTTTAACATTTTACATTCATAAATAGTCCACTAATATACTAGATAAGGTTAGGTTCGGTTAAATATATTGTTCAATGTTTCTTAGTAAATAGGCATCTGAAAAAAACAGGTCTCCCCACTACACAGGATCTTACCGGCTCCAGTCCTGAAGCTATTCTTGTCCTACAGTGTGCTGGCTTAATAATCCAGAAGGTTTGATAGCCTCTGAAGTCCTATTTTAACTTAATACCTAACTAAGTGGTCTTGCTACTGGACTGGTAATCTTAAGATCACATGTTCAAATCCCGATGTATTTTAGTGCATAACCACAAAGCCCACCGACACGCCATACAAAATACCCTCGCTTTTTTTCTAAAAAATTAACATTGAATTTATATATCTACATTCAAAATATATAATGGGGACATTGCCTAGGGAGTAAGCAGCTCAATAGGTGGCGTTTGAATGATAGAGGTGTCCGAGATAGTGAGATGAGACAGCGAAACAGTGGTGATGCAGCTTCGAAAAGTCAAGAGTTACAACGGGCCACGAGGAGAAAATCAGGCGTCGTAGGTCCACGAAGGTAAGACCACGAACGAACTGGTTGTAACACTCAAATTGTCATAACCGATATTAATCAGCTGTACTAATTACCCATTTATAATAGATAGTTTTGACTATGTAGCAGTCAGTTCATTTTAATCATTTAACATTGGATCTCTTAGGGTGCGGCCACACCAAGCCCAGAATCCGACGCAAAATGTCCGGAGACAGACTTAGGGCCCGTTCACACCAACGCCGGAACCAGACATATTGCGGCGCAAATTGTCCGACAATCTCCGTCGGAAATAAACAGACGTTGTAACAACCATTAAAATGATTCATGAACCTGGTGAAGCGTTCACACTGGTGGTCCGAATCATATCAGAACCTTGCGGCGCATATAGTATGTCGTCGGACTTTGTACATCAGAATATGTCTGGTTCCGGCGTTGGTGTGAACGGGCTCCTAAGGTCCGACGCCAGATTAGGGTGGAAAAAACTTCACGGAGAAAGCGTTCACACCAGATACGAACATTCGTCATAAAAATGCGGTTCTATGGGTGGTAGTTCTCGATGGTGATATATAACGACAGCTATTGTCTGAATTAGAAACACTATATCAGTCGACTTCTTACCATAACTAATACCATCCTATCAACACCATGACAGTACTTCATAACAACATAAGCTAATTAATAAGGTGAATGAAGAAAACCGGTTGGCTCAGGTACCATCACCACAACCACTATACCATCACTACTATTAAAAAAAAAAAAAAAAAAAAAAAAAACATGCTTCCACCCATAGGCAATACAATGAGTTACGTACACACATACTCATAGTTACAAACATCCATATCAAGTATTCGTTATATAAGTCAAGGATATATTGTATAACGCAACAGGGACCAATATGTTACACTGTACACTATTATTTATGCACGTACACGTACAGTTGCCCAAATTATACAATCCCTGATATTAAGTATGAAAGTACAAATAGCGTCGTTGAGTTACAGGACTAATATGTTATCACAACCCTTTCACGTTTTTATGACGCAGAGGTTGCCAGATTAGCAATAATAAATAGAGTTCTCTCACTCTTATAGTTACCTCTCCAAAATTAGTTTTCTGCCCACAGCTAACTCAAAGACAACTGCAAAGGTTGAAGTAACTAAACTAAAGGTTTCTAAATACCCCTGATGGTAACAAAGGCTTTAAAGTATCCCTAATAGGCTCAAAATTGCGTCAAAAACGTGAGAGGGTTTTAATTAACTACTGTATGAGAAAGTACAATTATAAAGCATTAATCCTATCGGTTTAAGTCTAGGACAGGACTTATACGTGCCAGATCGATTTGTATGGGTGTTATAAGATGTTTATATACCATAGTTCTTTGCTATTTATATCAGTACCGTCGCTAATCCATTATAAGGGAGTTGGGACACGTACTACCTGGTAGGTACCGGGTAGTCTTGTATCCAATGTACTAGGTGATAGGTACCGGGTAGTCTTGTATCCAATGTACTAGGTGATAGGTAAGGGATAGTCTTCTATCCAATGTACTAGGTGATAGGTAAGGGATAGTCTTCTATCCAATGTACTAGGTGATAGGTAAGGGATAGTCTTGTATCCAATGTACTAGGTCTAGGATAGGATAGGTTAGGTTAGGTTTTTTGGTTAGGTTAAGGGGAGGTATTTAGTTGGTTCCCTAGACTTCCATCAAGCTTAAAATTACACCCCCTTGAGTCCCTTCCAAGATAAATTTGTACATTTTTCGGTAGAAAAATGTCCCGGCCGAAGGCCAGTTCCTCTTAAATTACAGGCTCGCTATCGCTCGCCAGGATAAAATCGACACCTGAATGGCACGAAAGGTCTTAATATGGGGTGAAAGTTCTTAAAATCGCTAAACTAATGGGGCAAACGTTTTATAATATCAAAAGCAATAGGGCTAAACATGAGGGAGAAAGGAGTCAAGAAAAAAGTCCCTCAAGTGGAAATCTCCCCTTAATGACAAGGGGTATGGGATAAACTAGGTACTAGGGATATTTACTAGCTGGTATGTTATAGGGACACGTACTAGCTTAGGTTACTGTGTTTTTGTAATCTGCAAAATGGGAAAACTCGAGCCAACTTTCGAAATTAGGTTACTGTGTTTTTTTACTTTGAAAACTTGGAAAATCCAAGCCAGGTTTTGCCGCCCAAACTTTCCCATATTCGCATATTTAAGTGGTATGCATTTGACAAGTTTTAGATTAAACAAGTTATTTTCGTATTATTTACGTGCTTTACCCCACAATTTCCCTGATCTTCACATCCCTCCCCAGTATCGGGGGGCGTGTCCGTATTACACAACACTGTATATCAAAGAACAAATTAAGGGGAGGCAGACCTTATGTTTAGCCGCACTAGTTTTGAGATTATAAGACGTTCGACCCATTAGTTTGGCGATTTTAACACCTTTCGCCCCATTTCGTTGTAAATTTTAAGACCTTTCGTGCCATTTAGGTGTCGATTATTTCCTGGCGAGCGAAAGCGAGCCTGCAATTTTAAGAGGAACCGGCCTTTGGCCGGGAAATTTGTTCTACCGAAAAATGTACAAATTTATCTTGAAGGGGGGTCTAGGGGGTGTTTTTCTAAGCTTGATGGAGGTCTAGGGAGGAAACTAAAAAAATATATGAATACACGAATTAATAGACCAAACAAACTGTCAGTCTCCCCTTAAAAACCAAAAACAGTAACCTAAGAAACTCGTGTCCGTCCTGTCCTAGATTGTGTCCATACTACCACCCTTCCGTACATTAAGGGCAGGTTTCCATACTACCACCCTTCCGTACATTAAGGGCAGGTGTCCATACTACCACCCTCCGTACATTAAGGGCAGGTGCTACCACCCTTCCGTACATTAAGGGCAGGTTTCCATACTACCACCCTTCCGTACATTAAGGGCAGGTGTCCATACTACCACCCTTCCGTACATTAAGGGCAGGTGTCCATACTACCACCCTTCCGTACATTAAGGGCAGGTGTCCATACTACCACCCTTCCGTACATTAAGGGCAGGTTTCCATACTACCACCCTTCCGTACATTAAGGGCAGGTGTCCATACTACCACCCTTCCGTACATTAAGGGCAGGTGTCCATACTACCACCCTTCCGTACATTAAGGGCAGGTGTCCATACTACCACCCTTCCGTACATTAAGGGCAGGTGTCCATACTACCACCCTTCCGTACATTAAGGGCAGGTTTCCATACTACCACCCTTCCGTACATTAAGGGCAGGTTTCCATACTACCACCCTTCCGTACATTAAGGGCAGGTTTCCATACTACCACCCTTCCGTACATTAAGGGCAGGTTTCCATACTACCACCCTTCCGTACATTAAGGGCAGGTTTCCATACTACCACCCTTCCGTACATTAAGGGCAGGTGTCCATACTACCACCCTTCCGTACATTAAGGGCAGGTGTCCATACTACCACCCTTCCGTACATTAAGGGCAGGTGTCCATACTACCACCCTTCCGTACATTAAGGGCAGGTGTCCATACTACCACCCTTCCGTACATTAAGGGCAGGTTCCATACTACCACCCTTCCGTACATTAAGGGCAGGTGTCCCATACTACCACCCTTCCGTACATTAAGGGCAGGTTTCCATACTACCACCCTTCCGTACATTAAGGGCAGGTGTCCATACTACCACCCTTCCGTACATTAAGGGCAGGTTTCCATACTACCACCCTTCCGTACATTAAGGGCAGGTGTCCATACTACCACCCTTCCGTACATTAAGGGCAGGTGTCCATACTACCATCAAGTTTCCACTACCACCCTTGACCCCCTTGACCCCCTTTCAAGATAAATTTGTACATTTTTCGGTAGAAAATTGTCCTGGCCGAAGGCCAGTTCCTCTTAAATTATAGGCTCGCTATCGCTCGCCAGGAAAAAATCGACACCTAAATGGCACGAAAGGTCCTAAACTGGACTGAAATGGGGCGAACGTTCATAAAATCGCCAACCAAATGGGTCGAACGTCTTAATTTTGTTTAAAGCAATGTGGCTAAACATGAGGGAGAAAGGGGTTAAGAAAAAAATGCCTCAAGTGGATATCGCCCCTTAAGTCAGGGAGTATACAATCATTAGTGGCCAAATGTGAATGGCATACTCTAAATACGGCACATGTTGCGCTAATAAGTCATGTCCCAGGAGTCATTACGTTTGGCTTGCGCTGTGCTTTATTAACGTCTGTCAGATGTTGAATAGGGTGGGTAAGTGTAGGAACATGTTTGTATATTTCACTCGATATGAAGAAATGCAGCTTAGATATTGCTGATACCAATTACTGATCAAAATAAACTTGGTACCGACACATCACTTATTAGCGCGACTGTACATGCTCTTCGTCATCTTACCTTCCTCAACACCTACAGTAATTCCTGCGCTATACCATCCCCCATATATTTAACCCTTTCAGACTCATATGACGCAGAGGTTGCCAGATTAGCAATAATAAATAGAGTTCTCTCACTCTTATAATTACCTCTCCAAAATTAGTGTTCTGCCCACAGCTAACTCAAAGACAACTGCAGAGGTTGAAGTAACTAAACTAAAGGTGTCTAAATACCCCTGATGGTAACAAAGGTTTTAAAGTATCCCTAATAGGCTCAACACAGCTAACTCAAAGACAACTGCAGAGGTTGATATAACTAAACTAAAGGTGTCTAAATACCCCTGATGGTAACAAAGGCTTTAAAGTATCCCCAATAGGCTCAAAATCGCGTCATATGTCGGAGAGGGTTAATAGAATCACGGTTTCTATGTTTAGCTTAGCTCTTGTAATGCATAGCCTCACGGGACTGTACTGCGATGGGGGAGATTTTGCACTTGAGGGATTTTTTTCTTGACCCCTTTCTCCCTCATGGTTAGCTCCATTGCTTTTGATATTATAAGACGTTCGCCCCATTAGTTTGGCGATTTTAAGAACTTTCGCCCCATTTCTGTCAATTTTAAGACTTGTGCCATTTAGGTGTCGATTTTTTCCTGGCGAGCCTGTAATTTAAGAGGAACCGGCCTTCGGCCGGGAAATTTTTCTACCGAAAAATGTACAAATTTATCTTGAAAGGGGGTCATGGGGGTGTAATTTCAAGCTAGATGGAAGTCAAGGAAACACACTAAAAACCTCCCCTTAACTATTCGTCGTGGATGTCTTTTTTCTATTTTGTTGTTTCTTTAGTTTTTGTTTGCTTGATTGGGGAGGCCATCAGCCCATCAGGACTATTAGGCCTTGGATGTCTGGTCGATAACTGACTTAAGGGGAGATTTCCACCTGGAGGATTTTTTCTGAACCTCTTTGTCCCTCATGTTTAGCCCCATTGCTTGTGAGATTTAAAGACGCTTGCCCCATTAGTTTGGCGATTTTAAGAACCCTCGCCCCATTTCTGTTAATTTTAAGACCAATCGTGCCATTTAGGTGTCGATTTTTTCCTGGCGAGCGATAGCGAGCCTGTAATTTAAGGGGAACCGGCCTTCGGCCGGGAAATTTTTCTACCGAAAAATGTACAAATTTATCTTGAAAGGGGGTCAAGGGGGAGTAATTTTAAGCTTGATGGAAGTCTAGGGAATCAACTAAAAACCTCCCCTTAAACTGAGGAACCGCACTCATCTACAGCTTCTCGACAAGTCCGACAAACGAGACACTGCTCACTTTGCGGCTTATTTTGATAACAATTAATTTTATGCGTGTTTTTCATGCCTTGATAAAATGTGAAAGTCTTCATTTAACCACTGAAATATTTTTGTTCTGGCATTTACCTGCAAAAAGACATCCTGTACATAACTACATTCACAGCTTAAAGGGAGGTGTTTAGTTTCCTCCCTAAACTTCCATCAAGCTTAAAATTACACTCCCTAGACCCCCTTTCAAGATAAATTTGTATATTTTTCGGTAGAAAAAAGTCCCGGCTGAAAGCCGGTTCCTCTGCAATTACAGGCTCGCTATAGCTCGCCAGGATAAAATCGACACCTAAATGGCACAAAAGGTCTAAAAATTGACAGAAATGGGTCGAAGGTTCTTAAAATCGTCAAAATAATGGGGCGAAAGTCTTAAAATTAGAAAAGCAATGGGGCTAAACATGAGGGAGAAAGGAGTCAAGAAAAAAATCCCTCAAGTGGAGACCTCCCCTTAACAATATACTGTATATATATGGTAGGTGCTAATAAATAATCGCTCTATTACTTGCTAAGCTTAGAATGATATAATAGTATTATAAGTGGGAATAGTTTCCAACTAATTATGTTAACTGTCATATTGAATATAATGTAAATTGTCAACATGAATAGCTACAACCCCCCCCCCAGTGTATTATGTAGGGTAGAAAAGTATACCAGTATAGATAAAGTGCATAGCCCTTCGAATACAATATACGTCTACTGAATACAATATACGTCTACTGAATATACGTCTACTGAATATACGTCTACTGAATACAATATACGTCTACTGAATACAATATACGTCTACTGAATACAATATAAGTCTACTGAATACAATATACGTCTACTGAATACAATATAAGTCTACTGAATACAATATACGTCTACTAAATACAATATACGTCTACTGAATACAATATACGTCTACTGAATACAATATACGCCTACTGAATACAATATACGTCTACTGAATACAATATACGTCTACTGAATATACGTCTACTGAATACAATATACGTCTACTGAATACAATATACGTCTACTGAATACAATATATGCCTACTGAATACAATATACGTCTACTGAATACAATATACGCCTACTGAATACAATATACGCCTACTGAATACAATATACGCCTACTGAATACAATATACGTCTACTGAATACAGTATACGTCTACTGAATACAGTATACGTCTACTGAATACAGTATACGTCTACTGAATACAGTATACGTCTACTGAATACAGTATACGTCTACTGAATACACTATACGTCTACTGAATACAATATACGTCTACTGAATACAATATACGCCTACTGAATACAATATACGTCTACTGAATACAATATACGTCTACTGAATACAATATACGTCTACTGAATACAATATACGTCTACTGAATACAATATACGCCTACTGAATACAATATACGCCTACTGAATACAATATACGTCTACTGAATACAATATACGTCTACTGAATACAATATACGTCTACTGAATATACGTCTACTGAATACAATATATGCCTACTGAATACAATATACGTCTACTGAATACAATATACGCCTACTGAATACAATATACGTCTACTGAATACAATATACGTCTACTGAATACAATATACGCCTACTGAATACAATATACGCCTACTGAATACAATATACGTCTACTGAATACAATATACGTCTACTGAATACAGTATACGTCTACTGAATACAGTATACGTCTACTGAATACAGTATACGTCTACTAAATACAGTATACGTCTACTGAATACAGTATACGTCTACTGAATACAGTATACGTCTACTGAATACAGTATACGTCTACTGAATACAATATACGACTACTGAATACAGTATATGTCTACTGAATACAGCATACGTCTACTGAATACAGCATACGTCTACTGAATACAATATATGTCTACTGAATACAATATACGTCTACTGAATACAGTATACGTCTACTGAATGCAATATACGTCTACTGAATGGAATATATGTCTACTGAATACAATATACGTCTACTGAATACAGTATATGTCTACTGAATACAATATACGTCTACTGAATACAATATACGTCTACTGAATACAGTATACGTCTACTGAATACAGTATACGTCTACTGAATACAGTATACGTCTACTGAATACAATATACGTCTACTGAATACAATATACGTCTACTGAATACAATATATGTCTACTGAATACAATATACGTTTACTGAATACAATATACGTCTACTGAATACAGTATACGTCTACTGAATACAATATACGCCTACTGAATACAATATACGTCTACTGAATACAATATACGTCTACTGAATACAATATACGTTTACTGAATACAATATACACCTACTGAATACAATATACGTCTACTGAATACAATATATGTACTGAATACAATATATGTTTACTGAATACAACATACGTCTACTGAATACAGTATACGTCTACTGAATACAATATACGCCTACTGAATACAATATACGTCTACTGAATACAATATACGTCTACTGAATAGTTTTGAAATTAATGAATTGGGTACATGTGGAGTGTAACACACACACACACACACACACACACACACACACACACACACACACACACACACACACACACACACACACACACACACACACACACACACACACACACACACACACACACACACACACACACACACACACACACACACACACACACACACACACACACACACACACACACACACACACCACACACACACACACACACACACACACACACACACACACACACACACAAACACAACACACACACACACACACACACACACACACACACACACACACACACACACACACACACACACACACACACACACACACACCTCCTTACATAAAACCCTCAGAAAACAATACAGGTACCCCCAAGTTCATCCACCTCTTCCTAGTGTACCCTGTCACACGGGCTCCCACCTCATCTTCGTTGGTTTTTCCGAGGTAAAGTACGCGTAATGAGTGTTGGGAGGAGGCGGCCAGCGAGTCTGTGTATTACAACCCAGTGCTGACCGTGGTATAATCTGGTGTAGCGGGGAGACCTGTACAGATATCTTGGTAATTGCCAGCTTGCGAGTTTCGTTCTATAACGAAGTTGGAGCTGTAGACAACGATATTTAATAGAATTTAAAGGTAAAATACGGTCATAGTACATTTATAAATACATAAAACCCAATTCAACATACCATTTATCCATCAGAAACGTACATTATTATTGCGTTTCTATTTATTATCGATGTTCACGACTCCAACTTCCTTATAGCCTGGAACTCGCAAGTGGTCAATTGGGCAATGTTACAATATATTAAACATTTTACATTCATAAATAGTCCACTAATATACTAGGTTAGGTTTTGGTTAGGTTAGGTTAAGGGGAGGTATTTAGTTTGTTCACTAGACTTCCATCAACCTTAAAATTACACCCCCTTGACCCCCTTTCAAGATAAATTTGTACGTTTTTCAGTAGAAAAATTTCCTGGCCGAAGGCCGGTTCCTCTTTAATTACAGGCTCGCTATCGCTCGCCAGGATAAAATCGACACCTAAATGGCACGAAAGGTCTTAATATGGGGTGAAAGTTCTTAAAATCGCTGAACTAATGGGCCAAACATTTTATATCAAAAGCAATGGGGCTAAACATGAGGGAGAAAGGGGTCAAGAAAAAAATCCCTCATGTGGATATCTGCCCTTAATGCTATTGTTCAAGGTTTCTTAGTAAATAGGCATCTGAAAAACAGTTCTCCCCGCTACACAGGATCTTACCCAAACAGTTCCTACAGATGGTACAGTCAAGATAAAAAGATCGCTGGTAATCTTCCTCTACAGCCGTGTCACTTTAAGTTACTATAGTTTTTAACAGTCCCCACGTATAGACCCATGCATCGTACTAGGTGTTTCGTGTTATAGACAGGTATAATTAAGGGGAGATGGGCGTATTTATTGGCTCATTTATATATGTTGTTATTATTATTTTTTTAGTTTCCTCCCTAGACATTCATCAAGCTTAAAAATTCACCCCCAAGACCCTCCTTCAAGATTAATATGTAAATTTTTCGATATTCATCTTAAATTAGTCTCCCTATCGCTTGCCAGGAAAAAATGACACCTAAATTGCACGAAACGTCTTAATATTGACAAAGAAGTTGGGCAAAGGTCTTAAAATCGCCTAACTACTGAGCCGAACGTCTGCAAATCTGAAAACTAATGGGGCTAAACATGAGGAAGAAGGGGAACCAGAAAATCGACCCATCTCCCCTTAATGCCCCTCACTCTATATTCACAAAAATACCCCTCATTATACACACTGCTCATTATACACACTGCTCATTATACACACTGCTCATTATACACACTGCTCATTATACACACTGCTCATTATACACACTGCTCATTATACACACTGCTCATTATACACACTGCTCATTAGACAACTTCTGTAGCTCTAAAGTGACTGCTATAGCTTTCTCCTAATAGTTGCCCAAATCTATTGGTGCATAATAATATACAATAGAATAAAAGCGACTGGGGTTCTCGAAAAGGGGCTCCAGTCCTAAGGCTATTCTTGACTTACAGTGTGCTGGCTTAATAATCCAGAAGGGTTGATAGCCTCTGAAGTGCCAATTTAACTAACTAATCCTAAAGTGTACAAAGTGAGAAGTGGGTTAATTAACATACACTGGCAGGGGGCTTGGGGTTCGGGCAGAAGTGGGTTACCTAACATACACTGGCAGGGGGCTAGGGGTTCGGGCAGAAGTGGGTTACCTAACATACACTGGCAGGGGGCTAGGGGTTCGGGCAGAAGTGGGTTACCTAACATACAATGGCAGGGGGCTTGGGGTTCGGGCAGAAGTGGGTTACCTAACATACACTGGCAGGGGGCTTGGGGTTCGGGCAGAAATGGGTTACCTAACATACACTGGCAGGGGGCTAGGGGTTCGGGCAGAAGTGGGTTACCTAACATACACTGGCAGGGGGCTTGGGGTTCGGGCAGAAGTGGGTTACCTAACATACACTGGCAAGGGGCTTGGGGTTCGGCCAGAAGTGGGTTACCTAACATACACTGGCAGGGGGCTTGGGGTTCGGGCAGAAGTGGGTTACCTAACATACACTGGCAGGGGGCTTGGGGTTCGGCCAGAAGTGGGTTACCTAACATACACTGGCAGGGGGCTTGGGGTTCGGCCAGAAGTGGGTTACCTAACACACACTGGCAGGGGGCTTGGGGTTCGGCCAGAAGTGGGTTACCTAACATACACTGGCAGGGGGCTTGGGGTTCGGGCAGCAGTGGGTTACCTAACATACACTGGCAGGGGGCTTGGGGTTCGGCCAGAAGTGGGTTACCTAACATACACTGGCAGGGGGTTCGGGCAGCAGTGGGTTACCTAACATACACTGGCAGGGGGCTTGGGGTTCGGGCAGCAGTGGGTTACCTAACATACACTGGCAGGGGGCTTGGGGTTCGGGCAGAAGTGGGTTACCTAACATACACTGGCAGGGGGCTTGGGGTTCGGCCATTAGCATAGTAATAATAATTTGCCGGACCAGTGCCGTATTTGTCGAGGGCTGTCCTGGGGGGAGGTAGGTTCTTGGGTTGAGATGGGGCAGTACGTATATTATGGTAATGCTGATTGAAAATACACACACACACACACACACACACACACACACACACACAGCCCGTAGCCTAGTGGTAGAGCTCTCGTCTCACACACGAGGGGTCGGGGGTTCAATCCCCGGCCGGGTGGAGACAAATTGGGCTTGTCTCCTTTCATGTGTTAGCCTCAGTTCACCTAGCTGTAAATAGGTACCTGGAATAAGTGGACGACGTTGTGACGTCCCATCTGGGGTTGGCAAAAATGGTACAAGGCGAGATGGGTATCATATGGTTCCCCTAAGCTGATGGCTACCTAAGCCTTCGGGCGAGACGGTACCGTCTATAGTGAGAATGGTACCATACAGATCCACCCTAAACCTTCGTTTCCGATGTCGCCAATTGGCTAAAAATACAGATTACACACACATCCACAGCCATTCCAACGATACATATAACACCTACACATATAGGAGGCGGGAAATAACGAGCATGCTCACTCCCGAAATACAACTAGAGTAAGTAAGTAAGTACACACACACACACACACACACACACACACACACACACACACACAGAGTACCCATTATTATGTTGGTGGATATGTTAAATTGACTTAGATACAGAGGTAAGGAATATTTATGACTAGGTTAGGTTAAGGTAGGTAAAGCTAGGCTAAAATTACTATCAGTATTGGCATAGTAATGTTAGTCAAAACTAATAGTCCATCGCAACCCTTGACATTAACGGAACACTTTTATGACGTGAAACTAATAATCCCAGTCAAGGGTATTTAGAAGCACACGCAGGCAGTCATCTCAATATATACCACAGTTTATAAGGAAGGTTTTTGGGCTGATTATTGATTGGGACTTCACGAGCAGCCCCATCTTGGTGGAAACAAAAAAAATCCCCCGGGCACTAATTACAGAATATCTGATCAGGGGCAGGTGAGTGATGATGGGGGAGGGTTGCGGAGATAGGAGGGGTGGAAGGGGGGGGGGGGGGGGGGGGGGGGGGGGGGGGGGGGGTGGGGGGGGTAGGGGGGATGAAGGGGGGGGAAAGGTGAGGAGAGGGGAGGGGAAGAGAAGGAGGAGGGGAAGGTGGATGAGGGGGGGGGTAAGGTGGAAGAGGGGAGCGGAATAGAAGGAGGAAGAGAGAGGAGAAGGAGGAAGAGAGAGGAGAAGGAGGAAGAGAGGAAAAGAAAGAGGAAGAGAGAAAGATAAAGAAGAAGAGAGAGGAGGAAGAGAGAGGAGGAGGAAGAGAGAGGAGAAGGAGGAAAAGAGGAAGAGAAGGAGGAAGAGAGAGGAGAAAGAAAGGAAGAAGAGAGTGAAAGACGCGAGATAAGAAGAATGATACAAAGAGGGAGGAATGAGGAAATAGAGGTAAAGAGCTAGAAGATACAAGAGGGTAATACACGCGAACTGTTATCATCAATTTTCGATCGCAAACATTTCTAGGATCTTTTGTATTGGTATCGGAAACTAGACTGGAGACAGTTCTTACAAAATATTAAATACTGAATTTTGTATATCTATATAATTATATATATATATATATATATATATATATATATATATATATATATATATATATATATATATATATATTGAGTATATATATCACAAATACACGTGAGCCACTAAATGTTTCTAATCTCTCAGTGGGGTTCGAACCGTCGACCGTCAGGACGATAGCCGACGTGGTGTAGTTGATTAAAGCGTCGGCTATCGTCCTGACGGTCGACGGTTCGAACCCCACTGAGAGATTTGGAAAAAAAAAAAAAAAAAAAAAAAAAAAAAAAAAATATATATATATATATATATATATATATATATATATATATATATATATATATATAGTGTATATATATATATATATATATATATATATATATATATATATATATATATATATATATATATATATATATGCTTTCTTGCAGAATATTATGTATAATAATGCAGCCGGAAGGTATCTCATTGTATTACATTTTTGCAGGTGTCATTATATAATATGATCAAGTTTCTTAAGAGCGCATCATCACTTTATTGTACAGTTACACGGAGTCACGGACCCCGATAAAATATACTATATTCAGAAACAAACATTGTGTCTACATTGCATGCTAAATCCAGGTTAAGTTACCCGTGTATACTGTATTGCTTTATTTGTCAGTAATCAAGCTAAATGAGACTGATCAATGACTTATATATACATTCTGTCTTAGTGTATCGATACAAACAATAACTGTTTATAGAGTCACAGTAAGTGTCGGTACATAACACCTGGTGTGTACATGAGCTGGGTGTAAACAGAAGCCGAGTACCGAGGCCGCATTCTCAAGGCTTCCGGTTCCTCTTGACAGGCTCGCTATTGCTCGCCAGGAAATAATCGACACCTAAATGGCACGAAAGGTCTTAAAATTGACAACGAAATGGGGCGAAAGGGGTTAAAATCGCCAAACTAATGGGCCGAACGTCTTATAATCTCAAAACTAGTGGGACTAAACATTAGGGAGAAGGAGGTCCAGAAAAATGGTCTGTCTCCCCTTAAGGCAAGTGTACTGTACCAGTAGTTTTGTTTATTACCTCTGTCGATCAAGTTTTCAAAAGTACCGGTATTTGCCTGCTCCTCTTATTCACTCTTGCTGTTGATATCTTAGACTAGGGAACAAAGGTGCGTTGAAGGAGTGTAAACAAATACTGTCACGGCTGATGTGGGCCACCCAGCAGGGGCGAGAGAACTTCGTTAAGGGGGGTGACCTGTTTTTGTTCCGTCCTTTTCTATCTTACTCTGGCTTGTATCCATTTGGCCCAATGCAGCCTACTGTTTTAAGACGTTTATCCCCATCCAGGTGTAATTTTGTTTACTGGTGAGCGGTAGCGAGCCAGCATATTTTTTATTTTTGTTTGACAGCAGGCTAAATTTGTACATTTTTCGATAGAAAAATGTCTTCGTATAATGCTGGCTCGCTATCGCTCGCCAGGAAGAAATCGATACTTGGATGGGGATAAACGTCTTAAAATAGTTGGCTGAATGGGGCCGAATGGATACAAGCCAGAGAAAGAGAGAAAAGGACAGAAATAACAAAAAGCAGGTCACCCCCCTAAGATAGAGGTACGGGAGAGCCAAAAGGAAAGGACCCTCCTGGACTAACACTTCTTGTGCCTAGAACAGAATCTCTAGGTTGGGCCCCAAAACTGACCCAAGGGTAGCCTTAAGGGGAGGTTTTTAGTTTGGTCCCTAGATATTCTTCAAGCTTAAGATTACACCCCCTTGAGCCCCTTTCAAGATAAATTTGTACATTTTTCGGTAGAAAAATGTCCCGGCTCAAAGCCGGTTCCTCTAAAATTAAGGCTCGCTATCGCTCGCCAGGATAAAATAGACACCTAAATGGCACGAAAGGTCTTAAAATTGACAGAAATGGGTTGAAAGTTCTTAAAATCGTGAAAATAATGGGGCGAACGTCTTAACATTAGATAAACAATGGGGCTAAACATGAGGGAGAAAGGAGTCAAGAACAAAATCCCTCAAGTGGATATCTCCCCTTAAGGGAAGCTCAAGAGGGTTAATACATGGTTGGGTGAACACAGGGATTCGTCTTTACTCGAGGCAAACAATCCAATTACCTCACATTCTGATTATGGGTGGTGCTTGACTTATTATGGGTGGTGCTTGACTTATTATGGGTGGTGCTTGACTTATTATGGGTGGTGCTTGACTTATTATGGGTGGTGCTTGACTTATTATGGGTGGTGCTTGACTTATTATGGGTGGTGCTTGACTTATTATGGGTGGTGTTTGACTTATTATGGTGGTGCTTGACTTATTATGGGTGGTGCTTGACTTATTATGGGTGGTGCTTGACTTATTATGGGTGGTGCTTGACTTATTATGGGTGGTGTTTGACTTATTATGGGTGGTGCTTGACTTATTATGGGTGGTGCTTGACTTATTATGGGTGGTGCTTGACTTATTATGTTTTTTACACCAACCAACTTCACATCTAAACTCAATTAATGAAATCAACAAACACATGTGGTACTCCGAGGACTCGAACCCAGGACACTCACATCGAAATTCCGCGCACTATGCATTACGGTATCAAGACAGTTTACAGCTTGACTGTACCGGACTGGGGTTACTTCCCAAGAAAGGGTTGTGCCGGGAGCGAAGTGTTTGTGGTAATGGCCGTGGGTGACGGTTACAGGGAGAGGCTGTGTGAGGGGGAGAGAAAGGTGCTGGTGCCGGTCTTACTTAATAGGGGGTGTGTAGGTAGGTACTTTTTGTTGTGTGTACTGTTATATAGACCCGCCCTGCTACTTTCGTTATCCCCCCCCCCACCTTTCTCTCTCTCTCTCTCTCTCTCTCTCTCTCTCTGTGTATGCACCTTCGCCCTTTTGAGATAATGTAACTATGATACTTGTGTAACATTTGTACTTTTCTCAATAAAACAATCAAATCAAATCAAATCAAATCAAATCAAATCTCTCTCTCTCTCTGTATGTATATATGTATGTGTATATGTATAATATATGTATATATATATATATATATATATATATATATATATATATATATATATATATATATATATATATATATATAGTTTGTAAGGCCGGACTGCCTAGTAAGGACCTTGAGGTCTGTGTGGTCTGTGTATCTATGTAGCTCCTTAAAAAAAAAAAAAAAAAAAAAAAAAAAAAAAAAAAAAAAATCTATATAGCTCTATCTCTCTCTCTCTCTCTAAATATCTATGTACCGGTATTTGTATTATTAATGTTTCAATTTAGAATCAATACTTTTAAATAACCTATAATCTATTCATCTATCCATCTAATTTATATATTAATATGTCATTTTCTTTATGCAACCCTCTAGGGTCGCCTCATACCCACCCAATTACTTTGCATTGAATGTTCCACAACTCCTCGTCTCGTTAATACTTAGTTCCTTTATTAACCCTTTCAATATTATAGCGCAATTTTGTTTGATTGTACTTATGATATCGTTAGAGGATTTTATTCAACCTAGGCAAAACCTCTGGAATTCGACCGGGTAAATGCGATCTCGATTAATCATATGACTACAACAGATCCTTCTTAAAACTGAATAAAAACCGTCTAATGATGATCAGACATAATTCAGAAATGCGTTATCATATGCCGAAGGGATTAAATACCAACAATTCCTATTAAACGTTTTTATGTTCTCTTATATAATAATTGTTCTCCCCGAATTATGTTTTTAAGGGGAGATTTCCACTGGAGGGATTTCTTTCTTTACCCCTTTCTCCCTCATGTTTAGCCCCATTGCTTTTGAAATTGTAAGACGTTCGCCCCATTAGTTTGGCGATTTTAAGAACTTTCACCCCATTTATGTCACTTTTAAGACCTGCCGTCCCATTTAGGTGTCAATTTTTTCCTGGCGAGCGATAGCGAGCCTGTAATTTAAGAGGAACCGGCCTTCGGCCGGGAAATTTTTCTACCGAAAAATGTACAAATATATCTTGAAAGGGGGTCAAGGGGGTGTAATTTCGAGCTTGATGGAAGTCTAGAAAAGACACTAAAAACCTCCCCTTAAGCCTTAAGGTGTTCCCGGTCTAGGATAATTCTAAGCTATCCTAACTTTCCCCTAACTCACCCTAAGGGAACCAAATTTAACCAAACTGGCAAGAGATTGATTTGACCGGGTGTTGAAATGTACAACCACAATTTAACTCAACCAATTGTTGTATTTATTTGTAATTTGCTTTTTTTTTAGTACGATCCTCAATATTCCGGGAAAAACATCGTGATTGAAGGCCATGCAGATATGAACACAAATGTACAGAGTAATTGACCACTTGCGAGTTTTGGTCTATAAGGAAGTTGGAGCCGTGGCCATCAATATTTAGCAGAATTATCAGCAAAAATACGGTCATAATACATTCATAAAACCAACTTGATTATTATGTTTATCTATCAAAACCCACATGATTATTATGTTAATCTATCAAAAACCCACATGATTATTATGTTTATCTATCAAAAACCAACTTGATTATTATGTTTATCTATCAAAACCCACTTGATTATTATGTTAATCTATCAAAAACCCATATGATTATTATGTTTATCTATCAAAAACCCACATGATTATTATGTTAATCTATCAAAAACCCACATGATTATTAGGTTAATCTATCAAAAACCCACATGATTATTATGTTTATCTATCAAAAACCCACATGATTATTATGTTTATCTATCAAAAACCAACTTGATTATTATATTTATCTATCAAAAACCCACATGATTATTAGGTTTATCTATCAAAAACCCACATGATTATTATGTTTATCTATCAAAAACCCACATGATTATTAGGTTTATCTATCAAAAACCCACATGATTATTAGGTTTATCTATCAAAACCCACATGATTATTATGTTAATCTATCAAAAACCCACATGATTATTAGGTTTATCTATCAAAACCCACATGATTATTATGTGTATCTATCAAAAACCCACATGATTATTCATTTTCTCTTTAAGGGGAGGTTTTTAGTGTGTTTCCTAGACTTCCATCAAGCTTGATATTACACCCCCTTGACCCCCTTTCAAGATAAATTAGTACATTTTTCGGTAGAAAAATGTTCCGACTGAAAACCGGTTCCTTTTAAATAACAGGCTCGCTATCGCTCGCCAGGATAAAATCGACACCTAAATGGCACGAAAGGTCTTAAAATTGACAGAAATGGGTCGAAAGTTCTTAAAATCGTCAAATTAATGGGGCGAACGTTTTAAAATTAGAAAAGCAATGGGGCTAAACATGAGGGAGAAAGGAGTCAAGAAAAAAATATCTCAAGTGGGGATCTCCCCTTAACCCTTTCAAGCTCCAATACGCGTTTCTGTTCTGTTTTCTGGCTACTATAAGACGATTTTATTCAAATTAGTAACGGTATATGGAAGTCAAAGGGTTGATTGAGATAGTATTCACCCTTTTGATACCCAGATACTTCCTAAGCTGCATCAAATCGTCTAATGATAGCCAAAATAAACTGCTAAAACGCGTCAGAGCTTCAAAGGGTTGATATCGATGTTTACGGCCCCTACTTCCTTATAGCCTGAAACTCGCAAGTGGTCAATTGAAACAACAAAGTGGCCTATGCTAAGAAGTTGGAGTACAGTCGCGCTAATAAGTCATGGCTCAGCTGTCATTACGTTAGGCTCCCTCTGTGCTGTATTTATGTCTGCCAGATGTTGAATAGGGTGGGTAAGTGTAGGAACATGTTGGTATATCTCACTCAAAAAGAAGAAATCGTGTGTAAATAGTGTTGATACCTAATTACTGATCAAAACATAACTGGAACCGAGACATCACTTATTAGCGCGACTGTACAGATGAATAACAAAGGTAACAATTATGCACGAATATAAAGGTAAACATTAACACTATCTGGCGCAACGTCTTGGGGGTTATTATCATATTTGGTTTAATTATTATTGAGGGTTTTCATTGTTTTAGCCATTTTTGAACAATGTGTTTTTAGTTTAACCCCAAGACTTAGAAACACGCCTCTCCAGACCCCCTTCTAACTAAAAAACGTCCCCCAGAACCCTTTCAAGCTAAATATGTAAATTTTTCGGTAGAAAAATGTCCCGGCCGAAGGCCGATTTCTCCCAAATTGCAGGCTCGCTTTCGCTCGCCCAGGAAAAATTTACACCTTATTGGGTAGAAGCATCTTATAATCGCCGAACTAATGAGGTGAAACGTCTTAAAATCTACAAACTAATAAAGTAAAACAGTGAGGATCGAAATTGGCCCGTCCTGCACCTAATAGGGTTAAACAGTATACCGGACACCTTAGACTTGCTTCGGTCTCGCCCTCAGATACCTCATCCGCCCACACCTTAATTACCCTATCTACTTTCATCACACTCGTTCTACAAGCCCTCTGCACCCCTATTCCTCTACTCATATATATATATATATATATATATATATATATATATATATATATATATATATATATATATGTGTGTGATAATAACATTAATTGTTGTCGGTATATTTTTCACTTGCAGCCGTGAGTATTTCTTAGCCTAGGTGCAGTATCATGCTTATCCTACCTTAAGGGGAGATCTCCACTTAAGGGATTTTTTTTTTGACCCCCTTCTCCCTCATGTTTAGCCCCATTGCTTTTGATATTATAAAACGTTTGCCCATTAGTTTAGCGATTTTAAGAACTTTCACCCCATATTAAGACCTTTCGTGCCATTCAGGTGTCAATTTTATCCTGGCGAGCGATAGCGAGCCTGTAATTTAAGAGGAACCGGCCTTCGGCCGGGACATTTTTCTACCGAAAAATTTACAAATTTATCTTGAAAGGGGGTCAACGGGGTGTAATTTTATGCTTGATGGAAGTCTAGGAAACACACTAAAAACCTCCCCTTAATCAAATCGTCTAATAGTTGCCAGAATATGATACAAAGGACGGCGTGGGTACAGAAGGGGTTAAGCAAGTAATAAGATATAATGTTGTATTATAAATAGAAGAACACAACATAAATGTGATGTCCAATCTGGTTATTAATGTCATGTCCAATCTGGTTATTAATGTGATGTCCAATCTGGTTATTAATGTGATGTCCAATCTGGTTATTAATGTGATGTCCAATCTGGTTATTATGTGATGTCCAATCTGGTTATTAATGTGATGTCCAATCTGGTTATTAATGTGATGTCCAATCTGGTTATTAATGTGATGTCCAATCTGGTTATTAATGTGATGTCCAATCTGGTTATTAATGTGATGTCCAATCTGGTTATAAATGTGATGTCCAATCTGGTTATTAATGTGATGTCCAATCTGGTTATTAATTAAGGGGGGTGACCTGTTTTGGTTCTGTCCTTTTCTATCTTTCTCTGCCTTGTACCCATTTGGCCCCATTCAGCCTACTGTTTTAAGACGTTTATCCCCATCCAGGTGTCAATTGTTTACTGGTGAGCGGTAGCGAGCCAGCATATTTTTTATTTTTGTTTGACAGCAGGCTAAATTTGTAATTTTTCGATAGAAAAATGTCTCCGGCGAAGCCGGATTTCTTCATATAATGCTGGCTCGCTATCGCTCGCCAGGAAGAAATCGACACCTAGATGGGGATAACGTCTTAAAATAGTTGGCTGAATGGGGCCGAATGGATACAAGCCAGAGAAAGAGAGAAAAGGAGAGAAATAACAAAAAGCAGGTCACCCCCCTTAAGGGAAGTTATTTTCCTGGACCCCCTTCTCCCTAATGTTCAACTCCATTAGTTTTGATATGTTTAAGGCGTTCACCCAATTGATTTGGTGATCTTAAGACCTTTCGCCCCATGTCTTTGTCAATATTAAGACTTTTCGTGCCATTTAGATGTCGACAGTTTCCCGGCGAGCAATAGCAAGCCTGTAATTTAGGAGGTATCGGCCTTTGGTCAGGATATTTAGGAGGTATCGGCCTTTGGTCAGGATATTTTTCCATCGAAAAAATTTAAAACATGATCTCGAAGGGGGATCTTGATGCAGGTATAGGGAGCTACCTAAATGCCTCCTCTTAAGGGTAGGCAGACCGTGTTTCTGGACCCCCTTCTCCCTAATGTTTAGCCCCATTAGTTTTGAGATTATAAGACGTTCGGCCCATTAGTTTGGCGATTTTAACACCTTTCGCCCCATTTCGTTGTCAATTTTAAGACTTTTCGTGCCATTTAAGTGTCGATTTTTTCCTGGCGAGCGTGCAATTTTAAGAGGAACCGGCCTTCAGCCGGGAAATGTTTCTACCGAAAAATTTACAAATTTATCTTGAAGGGGGGGTCGTTTTTTTCTTCTAAGTTTGATTTAGGTCTAGGGAGGAAATTAAAAACATATATGAATACATGAATTAATAGACCAAACAAACAGCCAGTCTCCCCTTAAAGCAGGAAGGGTATGAGAGGTAAGGATACTAATAATGTCATTCCCCAGCAGTAAATAATTGTCCCCCTCAGGCATAGCGGTGGCGGACGGGGGAAGAGATAAACAAACAACACACAAGGAGAAATGACATAATATAGAAGAGAGAGGGGGAGAGAATAAGAAAAGAAAAGATGGAAAAGATAGAAATAGAGAGATCAGAGAGGAGAAGGAAAGAGTGGAGAGACAAGATAGTAATAGATAGCAGAGAAAGTAATAGATAGTAGAGAAAGTAATAGATAGTAGAGAAAGTAATAGATAGTAGAGAAAGTAATAGATAGTAGTAATAGATAGTAGAGAAAGTAATAGATAGTAGAGAAAGTAATAGATAGTAGAGAAAGTAATAGATAGCAGAGATAGCAGAGATAGTAATAGATAGTAGAGAAAGTAATAGATAGTAGAGAAAGTAATAGATAGCAGAGATAGTAATAGATAGTAATAGATAGTAGAGAAAGTAATAGATAGTAGACAAAGTAATAGATAGCAGAGATAGTAATAGATAGTAATAGATAGTAGAGAAAGTAATAGATAGTAGACAAAGTAATAGATAGCAGAGATAGTAATAGATAGTAATAGATAGTAATAGATAGCAGAGATAGCGAGATTGAGAGGAGAGAGAAGATAGAAGAGAAGAGGAGATAGATGACAACTATAAGAAATGGAAAGAAAAGAAGAGCTAGCAGCGAACAATAAGGATAATAAACACAAAGATAATAAACACAAAGATAATAAACAAAGATAATAAACACAAAGATAATAAACACAAAGATAATAAACAAAGATAAACACAAAGATAATAAACACAAAGATAATAAACACAAAGATAATAAACAAAGATAATAAACACAAAGATAATAAACACAAAGATACTACACACAAAGATACTACACACAAAGATACTACACACAAAGATACTACACACAAAGATAATAAACACAAAGATAATAAACACAAAGAAAATAAACAAAGATAATAAACACAAATATAATAAACACAAAGATAATAAACACAAAGATAATAAACACAAAGATAATAAACAAAGATAATAAACACAAAGATAATAAACACAAAGATAATAAACACAAAGATACTACACATAAAGATACTACACACAAAGATACTACACACAAAGATAATAAACACAAAGATAATAAACACAAAGAAAATAAACAAAGATAATAAACACAAAGATAATAAACAAAGATAATAAACACAAAGATAATAAACAAAGATAATAAACAAAGATAATAAACACAGAAAATAAACACAGAAAATAAACAAAGAAAATAAACAAAGATAATAAACACAAAGAAAATAAACAAAGATAATAAACACAAAGATAATAAACACAAAGATAATAAACACAAAGATAATAAACACAAAGATAATAAACAAAGATAATAAACAAAGATAATAAACACAAAGATAATAAACAAAGATAATAAACACAGAAAATAATAAACAAAGAAAATAAACAAAGATAATAAA
Source organism: Paralithodes platypus (assembly GCA_032716605.1). Classification (NCBI taxonomy): domain Eukaryota; kingdom Metazoa; phylum Arthropoda; class Malacostraca; order Decapoda; family Lithodidae; genus Paralithodes; species Paralithodes platypus. The sequence goes on along the minus strand of CM064552.1, from coordinate 38,531,504 downwards.
CACAAAGATGATAAACACAAAGATAATAAACACAAAGATAATAAACACAATGAAAATAAACACAACGATAATAAACACAAAGATAATAAACACAAAGAAAATAAACAAAGATAATAAACACAAAGATAATAAACACAAAGATAATAAACACAAAGATAATAAACACAAAGATAATAAACAAAGATAATAAACACAAAGATAATAAACACAAAGATAATAAACAAAGATAATAAACACAAAGATAATAAACACAAAGATAATAAACACAAAGATAATAAACACAAAGATAATAAACAAAGATAATAAACACAAAGATAATAAACACAAAGATAATAAACACAAAGATAATAAACACAAAGATAATAAACACAGAGCACAGAGAAATAATGACAAACTTGAGTATTTAAGGGGAGATGGGCCGGTTTTCTAGACCTCTTTCTCCCTCGTGTTTAGCCCCATTAATTTTGAAATTTTAAGGCGTTCGGTTCATTAGTTTGGCGATTTTAACACCTTTCGCCCCATTTCGTTATCAATTATAAGACCTTTCGTGCCATTTAGGAGTTGATTTTTATCCTGGCGAGCGATAGCGAGCATGTAATATTAAGAGAAACCGGCCTCCGGCCGGCATATTTTTCTACCAAAAAATTTACAAATATATCTTGAAAGGGGGTAAAGGTGGATATTTCTAAAGCTTGATGGAGGTTTAGCGAGGAAACTCAAATTTTTATGAATAACTGAATAAATAGACCAAAATAACAGCCACCATCCCCTTAAATAACAGCCACCTTCCCCTTAAATAACAGCCACCATCCCCTTAAATAACAGCCACCATCCCCTTAAATAACAGCCACCATCCCCTTAAATAACAGCCACCATCCCCTTAAATAACAGCCACCATCCCCTTAAATAACAGCCACCATCCCCTTAAATAACAGCCACCATCCCCTTAAAACATTTATGGCGTGACAGGTACGAATGTCCTGTCATTACTCCCCCAACAGGCATAGCACCCCTCAGGCATAGCAGTGACGGACAGCTTAGGAGAAGAGAGAGCAGAGGAGAATAGAAAGTATATATATATATATATATATATATATATATATATATATATATATATATAAATATATATATATATATACCGGTATATATATATATATATATATATATATATATATATATATATATATAATATATATATACCGTGTATATATATATATATATATATATATATATATATATATATATAAACCCTTTGAATAACATAGGTCTTTCTTAAACTGTACAAAATCGTCTAATATAACCAGGCAAAAGGTAAACAGTCGTGCTGAAGGGGTTACAGCAGTAGATTGTCGCCCCTCAGGCATAGCGGTGACGGACAGGTGGACACAGAGAGGGTAAACAGTAAAAACCTGCAAGCCCGGCCTGGTCTTCTAACCTAGCTGAAACACATCATAAGACCTTACAGACTATTCAAAATAAAGCCCTTAAAATCATCACAGGATGCACAGCTACTACACCCACAGATCACCTACATCAAGAAACCAAAGTCCTAAAAGTCAAAGATCATCTAGACATGAGAGGCACTCAATTCCTGGCAGCAGCCTCCATTAATCAACACCACCCACTACACTACATGGCAACACACCCACAGACACCAAGACATATCAAAACAACACCCAGCACACGCTATCACACACAAATACTGTCTTCTCTCCCTCCCTGCCCACCCCAAACCAACTTCCGGAAGCACATCCATACTCATATCACTCGCCGTTCCATCCACTCACTCATAGACAACACGCAGCTGCAAGCACGACCACCCGAAATCCATCCTTCTGAATCCTCCCTTCCTCGCGAGGACAGAGTCCACCTGGCCAGGCTGAGATGCGGACACCATCCAGCTCTTCTGAGCTATCAGAAGAGGCTGGATGACTCCGTCGTCGACACCTGCCCGGGTTGTAACACAGTACCCCATACCATAAAACACATCATAGAAGACTGCATTTCACACAATCACTGACGCCAACAACACAATTTACACTATTTGAGAGCTCTGTGGGAAAGGCCGACCGTGGCCATGGCCTTCCTTAAGGACTCGGGGCTGTTCGGCCAGGCAGCTTAGGGAACAACAACAACAACAACAGTAAAAACCAAGGCGATACGAGAGGAGAAGAAGAAGGAGGATAAAAGACAGAACAGGATAGACGAATATAAATAGAAAGGTAGATGAGACGGAATAGTAGAACAGAAAGGAGAGAAGTAGAAAGCGAAAGAGCTTGACCATAATTGCAAACGGGGAATTAGAGCACTTAAGGGGGATGGTTCACTTTTTGGGAGATTTTTGCATGTATTCATTATTGTTCTAGTTTCCTCCCTAGACCTCCATCAAATTTAATAAAAAAAAACATCCATTAGATCCCCCTTCTAGATTAATTTGTACATTTTTCGGTAGAAAAATTTCCCGGCCGAAGGCCGATTCTTCCAACATTACAGGCTCACTATCGTTCGCCAGGGAAAAAATCGACACCTAAATAGCACAAAAGGTCTAAATATTGACGAAGGAATGGGGCGAAAGGTCTTAAAACCGACTAACTAATGGGGCAAACATCTAAACATCTGAAAACTAATGGGGCTACAGATGAGGGAGAAAGTGGTCGTATTTATTTCCTCCTATATACAGTATATATCTTTATTTCCTCCTATATACAGTATATATCTTTATTTCCTCCTATATACAGTATATATCTTTATTTCCTCCTATATACAGTATATATCTTTATTTCCTCCTATATACAGTATATATCTTTATTTCCTCCTATATACAGTGTCTTTATTTCCTCCTATATACAGTATATATCTTTATTTCCTCCTATATACAGTGTCTTTATTTCCTCCTATATACAGTGTCTTTATTTCCTCCTATATACAGTGTCTTTATTCCTCCTATTAACAGTATATATCTTTATTTCCTCCTATATACAGTGTCTTTATTTCCTCCTATATACAGTGTCTTTATTTCCTCCTATATACAGTGTCTTTATTTCCTCCTATATACAGTATATATCTTTATTTCCTCCTATATACAGTGTCTTTATTTCCTCCTATATACAGTGTCTTTATTTCCTCCTATATACAGTGTCTTTATTTCCTCCTATATACAGTATATATCTTTATTTCCTCCCTAGACCTCCATCAAGCTTAAAAATACACCTCCCAAAATCCTCTTTAAAGATAAATTAGGCCGAAGGCAGGCTTCTCTTAAATTACAGGCTCGCTATCGCTCGCCAGGCAAAAATCGACACCTACTGTAATTGATATGGAAAATCTTAATAATGACAAAACAAATGGGGCGATAGGGCTTTAAATCGCCAAACTAATGGGCCGAACCTCATAAAATCTGAAAACGAATGGGGCTAAACATTAGGAAGAAGAAAGGCCGGGGGGGGGGGGGGGGGGGGGGGGGGGGGGGGGGGGGGTGGGGGGCGGCACTAAAACCGGTCCATCCCCCCCCTTAACGGGTGAACGTTAAGAATATCTTGTCATTACTACCCCAACAGTAAATTGTCTAGTAGACATAACAGAAGAGATAATGGAATAGTAGACATAACAGAAGAGATAATGGAATAGTAGAGAGGAAAGAGATAATGGAATCGTAGACATAACAGAAGAGATAATAGGAATAGTTAGACAAACAGAATAGACATAACAGAAGAGATAATGGAATAGTAGACATAACAGAAGAGATAATAGAATAGTAGACATAACAGAAGAGATAATAGGATAGTAGACATAACAGAAGAGAGAAGATATCATAGAATAATAGACATATGAGAGGTAAGGATACTAATAATGTCATTCCCCAGCAGTAAATGGTCCCCCTCAGGCATAGTGGTGGCGGATAGGGGAGGAGATATAAGCAACACTAAAGAAGAGAAGAAATAATATAGAAGAGAAAAGGGAAACAAATAAGAAAGGAAAGATGGAAAAGGTAGAAAGGGAGAGAAGAGAGAAAAGAGAGAAAGAGTAATAGAAAAAGGGAGAATGAGAGGAGTAGAGAGAAGATGAAAGAGGAGAAGAGATAATAGGATAATAGACATAACAGAGGGGAGGAGAGGAGAACAGTGAAGAGAAAGGGAGAACACAGCGAAGAAGGGGAGACAATTATATAAGACAGGAAAGATTAGAAGAAAGAAAAGAAAGATAAGGATAGTAAAGGAGGCAAGAACAAAGAATGGAGAGGAGTGGAAATATATATATAGTGAAGCAATAACAAACTTGAAGATTGGAAGCATTTATGGTACACTCGGATACCATAGTCCGTAGCCCACTCGTAAGCACTCGTGGACCCCCTATGTTTTTCTTTATGTAATTGGCCACTTGCTACTTTCGTTCTATAAGGAAGTTGGAGCCGTGAACATCGATATTAAACAGAAATTCAAAACTAATGTACGTTTCTGATGGATAAATGGTATGTTGAATTGGGTTTTATGTGTTTATATATGCACTACGATCGTATTTTAGTTGTAAATTCTGTTAAATATCGTTGTCTACAGCTCCAACTTCCTTACAGAATGAAACTCGCAAGTGGTCAATTATAACTATCTGGATTGATTTATGGATAGCACTTGCATTTTAAAACATAATATACTGCATATAAGTTTGTAGTTTATGTCAACAACAAATATATTCATAAATTCGTTTCCAGAGATATACTTTCACAATTAGAAATAGGTGAAGTCCAGGAATATTTATGAGTGGGCTGGAGACTATGGTATCCGAGTGTGCGAGAGTTAAGGGGAGACTGGCCGTTTGTTTGGTCTATTAATTAATTTATTCATATATTTTTTTAGTTTCCTCCCTAGACCTCCATCAAGCTTAGAAAAACACCCCTAGACTTCAAGATAAATTTGTAAATTTTTCGGTAGAAATATGTCCCGGCCGAAGGCCAGTTCCTCTTAAAATTGCAGGCTCGTTATCGCTCGCCAGGAAATAATCGACACCTAAATGGCACGAAAGATCTTAAAATTGACAACGAAATGGGGCGAAATGTGTTAAAATCGCCAAACTAATGGGACGAACGTCTTATAATCTCAAAACTAATGGGGCTAAACATTAGGGAGAAGGGAGTCCAGAAAAACGGTCTTCCTCCCCGTAATTGTGCCATGCCCCCACCAGCAGCACATTGTTGACTCTCGGGACTGAGTGATGGTAATGACCTGACGAGAAAAG